>CM025853.1:9432640-9831150 GCA_003952965.2 Morella rubra
CTACGGCTCTACGAGCAAACTGTCGAGTCAATGCCCCCTCCTACCTCCTGCTCCTCGACAGAGTAAACTTGTTCAATGCATTCATAACCCCTTTACATGTCTCCACGGCAGCAATCACGACACCTTAAGAAATGAGGAACTAAGTCAGAAACAAGTCGTATAGAAAGCTATAATCGTTAATTCCCCAAGCCTCATCCATAACCAACTCGAACATGTACAGCGGAAAACCTATCCACGTCTGCTGACCCAGCAAGAGCATCCACAGAGCTCTAGTGAATGGGCACTCAGTAGAATTACTTCTGCCATCGACGTTCGGCTTCCAAATGAGGTGTACCATCCGCCAAAACAGTAAGAAATCACTCTGCTTAATTATGCTGCCAACCACTGCAGAGGTCTTCCCCGTCATTAGCGTCCACAGGTTCTGCTCTGATGTCCTTTGCTCATTCATCAGGGGTACCTCTACGAAGTAGTGGGTCTCAAGACGGGGGTAGTGTAAGAAATCGGCAATGATGTCAGCCGAGAATAAGTACTGCATGCCTCGTACCTCTAGCTGCACCTCAGGAGCTCTATCTATTCGAGATGACGTTTCACAGAATAATCTTGCACAAGTCTTCCCACAAAACCTCAGTCCAATAGGTAATATAAAGAATCCTTAGTACTCCGGATGAGCTGTGTAGAAGAGTGCCTCCTCGTACAATAATGGTCTAATTTTAATCAAGAACGTCCACTGGATTCTTCTGGTCCACGCGGCCGTCTACCCTCAAGGATTACTCCATTTGCCGTCTCTAAGGTCATCGTGGTCAGCGACTTCCTGCTCTGGGACGGAATCTCGGTCCTGGTTCCTCATTGTGCGCCCGCGCTTAATTATTAATGAAGTTGCAACAAAAAAGAGATCCATCGCCATCACAAGCGATTGATCCCTAAATATACCAATCGATCGTTAGTAATTAAGCGATCGATCGTGACATGGAGATCGATCAATCAATTTGACCAATCTAACACTATTGGTAAAACGACGCATTTCAGTGCACAGAAGATCGATCTTCCATGTAACCAAACGCACAGTACAACTAAACGGTGGGATTGCCAGACAAATGCAATTCGAGAGCTAGTTTGAGTTCAAAAATGTTTACGCTTCACAATGAAGCTCAATCGATCACAAGTCCATCTATGGGTTAAAGCGGAATGGAGTGGAGGTCGATCACCACTTCTAAAACGCATAGTTTAGAGGGACTGATTGATCGCTCAATAAACCATGGATCGGTCCCTTACCAAATGTAGTGATCGATTGTTTAGGTGTAAGCGATCGATTGATCACCACTTCTAAAGCACACAGTTTTATGAGGGACTGATCCGATCAGCTATAATAAACAATAACGGCTTCGATCCTTACACGAACCATGCAGTGAGGTTGTTCGTATATAAATTTAACGACGAGTCGTATTCTAAGACTTGATCACCTATCATAGCAATGCGATCGCCATTCATAGGCGTATCGATCGTACGAAAAAGATATAACGAGATATATGCGGTATTAATGAATAAGCCCCAAAGAGCTATGGCCCAAATAATCATTACGCAAAAAATAGATTGGTATCCACAAAACAATCATATAATACTTCTGTAGAACATTACACTCCATCTAACAAAAAAAAATTTTAAAAATAAAATTAGGATGGAAATTAATTTTATGAGACTTTGTATTCTTCATTTACAAACGCTGAAAAATGGATGTTATTCTTGGAGATATTTGAAAAGTAAAAACTAATAAGAGCATTTTATACATATGCAGCTTTATATCGTTATATATGTTGTCCAAATATCATTAAAGATATAGATCCTTGGATATGGAGCTTTAGAATGTCAATGAGAGGATGATTGATTGTCGACTAACAGTATTTGGTGGTAGCATATGCAATCGAACAGATGTGCTTATTAAATTTTGAAAGAGGCACTTTCGTGTAGAGATTTTTTGTGGTAGGAGTGAGATAACCGGTAAAATGAGCATCGGCAGGTGGTTTTTCGAGTGATCCTGCTCTCTCGATCCGAATTACGATTCCTCTCATCTGTTGGAATATATCTATGATCGGATTGCCAACCCGGTCATTGGAAACGGAGCAATTAGAAAAAAGTGAACAATTACGGCTGACCGATTTTATCGGTCAATCTTTTTAGATCAATCAGTATTTTGAAAAACGGGAAATCATCATTTGTCCTTCCGTGATCGATTGCTCCATTTGAACAAATTAATGATCTCGGCCCACTTCATGCAATCGACAAGTTTTGCTTACCGATCAATGCGACGATTCGTATTTCTAGAACCGGTTATTATACCCGATCTGTGGTTGTCGATTTGGAAGAACGATCGTTTCAACTCCGCCACGTGTTTATGAATAACCAATCGATCAGTATATAAACAATGATCGATCGGTTGGAGTGACGATGTAATTTCATCGCCAAAATTCTTTGCATTTAGTAATGACATTTTTATTTCGTCACAAATAAAACATTTAGTGATGAAATTGGTGATGAAAAGTAGTTTTGTCACGAAAAACCTTTTTTGTGACGAAAGTAGCATTTTGTCACTAAAAATTAACTTTTAGTGACAACTATTTTATTTCGTCATGAATAAAACCTTTAGTGACGAAATTGGTGAAGAAAATTAGTTTCGTCATGAAAAACCCTTTTCTAGTGACAAAATAGCATTTCGTCTCGTATCACGGGAGAATTCGGTCACTAAAAGAGGATCAATTTTTTAGGTTATATGGTTGGTTGCTCGGATTGTTGTTTGCCAAAGAGAAGTTCAAAGTAGTCTATTGCGTAGAGGAATAACAGAAATTCTGTTTTAAATGAAAGTGCGCCCATTTAATATTCTCAGTGTCCTTTGACTTCGAAATACCCCTTTGACCATATAAAAGCCTCTCTGAACCTTTTGCATATACACCAGAATGTTTTAATTGAAGATTTCGCAGAGATTTAAGAAAGCCTCCAAGAAACCATCTTTTAGATCTTGTACCCTTTGTTCTTGTTGTTGTTGAGAGTGGGTGGTAATCTGAATGTGGAGATCAGATCTTTGTTCATCATTTTAGTTTGATCACGAAATTTCAATCCCTAGATAGAACAAGGGAGCTTCGGAGTTGCTGAAGTTGGAAAGTTGCTGGAGTTCCAGCATTGTTGGAGGTGCAATCACTTGTGTTCAAGTTGCATGGTTGCTCCGTTGTGAAGAATCAAGAAACCGATCTGGTTAGGAGTTCCTCTCCCTTGCAAGTTGCAGATTCAGACGTTGGGTGTTTGAGTAAGATTGCGATTGATATTAGATTAGCAAGGTTTGCTGAATTTATAGATGTTAGCCCAAGGTTGTTCTTTACAAAAAACAATCTTAAATTGTTTTTGATGATAACAAAGTCTCTAAGTTTTTAAGGACTTTAGATTTTACAATTATCAATCCTTTCTCTTAAAAGAATTTTTGTCAAGTATCATTGTTTCTCTCTTTATAAATTCTCTCTAAGCTACTTGATCTTCATTGTACTTGTTAAATGATCATCTTTTCATTGTAAATGGTTTTGAGAATGATTGAATTGGGATAGCTCTTGTTAAAGAACATTTTTTTTGTGACTAAGTGTTGGAAGTGTCGACACATTTGACCATAGTGTCGACACATTGCACTATCCCCAAAGGTTGCTTTTCAGGCCATCAAAGTGATTTTTTTTGACTAAGTATGGGAAGTGTCGACACATGACCCTAAGTGTCGAAACACATTGAACTAAATCCCGAAAAGTTTTTGCTCTCCAGCATTCAAAATGATTTTTGGCTAAGTATGGGAAGTGTCGACACATTGACCTAAGTGTCGACACATTGAACTAACACCCGAGACTCTTTTCTCTTGGCAAAGTTCAATGTGTCAGCACATACCACATGTGTCAGACACATTGTCTTATTTTGCAGATTTCTTTGAGCAACGTCAACTTATTCAAAAAGGTATCCAAATGTCTCAAATGACCTCCAACGGCACTCAAGCTTTACAAGAAGACCCTTGGTGCCCTAGAAGCTTTAAATAGAAGAAGATGGAGAGAGAAAAGACAAGAGGTTGCGCCATTAACACTTGCCCTAATTTCTAGAGAGAGAAAAAGCTTTCAAAGAGAAAGGAAGCTCCACCATCCAAGAAAGCTCGTACTCCCACCTGAAAATACTGTAGCTCTCTTTGCAATCTTGTCTCTTTGCACACCTCAGTACTTCATACTTGTTTATTCAGCTTAAAGAGCTTTTACTAAGATTCTCTTTGTACCCATTCTTGAAAAACACGTGAGTGTTTGTGAAAAACACTTGTCCTACTTGTTGTGTAGAAGAAATCCTCTAGGTTGTGAGGATTTGAGAGAGTGAGTTAAAGTGTAAGCTCGAAAAACACTTTGTAAAGGTTACTTAGCACCCGTGAAGCTAAGGTGTACTTACTATTTGGAAAATAGTGAAGGAAGCCCAAGGAAGTCAATAGCCTTGGGGTGGACGTAGGCAAGTGTTGGCCGAACCACCTAAAAGACACGGTGTCATCTCTCTATCCTTATCTCCATTTATTTGTTGCACTTGTTTGTCTTTTCTTTCATTCTCTATATTAGTCCTTGATTAATAGATTTATTTTGTGCTCCTTAGATCGTTCCTTAGCATATTGGGTTTAAAAGAAAAAGGGAGAAAAGTTTTATAAAACCCAATTCACCCCCCCCTCTTGGGTTGTTTTTGACCTCTCAATTGGTATCAGAGCTGAGGTTTAGACGCTTTTAAATGACAACCCTAGTTAGCACCTCCTTAGCTGAAGGGCAGTCGACAAATCGACCTCCCTTATTTAATGGAACTCTTCTAAACTATTGGAAGGCAAGGATGAGAATCTACATCCAAGCCGTTGATTATGATCTGTGGAGAATCATTTCAAAAGGTCCTCGATTTCCTAGAGGAGCAGATGGAAAGCTCAAGGAAGAGAAAGATTTTGATGAGAATGATCTTAAGCTCATGTCTCTAAATTCTAAGGCTATGAATGTTCTGTACTGTTCTCTCGATTCAAATGAGTTCAATCGTATCTCTGGATGCGATACTGCTAAAGAAATTTGGGATAAACTTCTAGTATCCCATGAAGGTACGAATCAGGTAAAAGAAAGCAAGATTAGCATGCTTGTCCATAGCTATGAGCTCTTTAAGATGAGATCTGATGAATCTATCTCTTCTATGTTTACTCGTTTTACTGATATCATAAATGGGTTAAAATCTCTTGGTAAAGAATACACTAACGATGAAATGGTAAGAAAGATTCTCAGGTGTCTTCCTAAAGCTTGGGAACCCAAGGTCACCGCAATTCAAGAAGCTAAGGACTTGACGAAGCTCTCCTTGGACGAGCTCATGGGATCTCTCATGACCCATGAGATGAATCAAGTGAAGGGAGATGAAGACGAAGGAAAAGGAAAAAGGGGTGTTGCCCTAAAGGCAACACTCTAGTGAGGATGAATCTTGAGAGGATGATGAGGAAATGGCTCTATTCACTAAAAGATTCAAGAAGTTCTTCCGCAAGAAACAAGGGGATAAAAGATCCTCAAGAAAAACAAATTACAAAGGGGATAGCAGCAAAAAGAATGAAATTATTTGCTTCGGATGCAAGAAGCCGGGCCACATAAAGTCGGAATGCCCAAATGTTGAGACACACAAGAAGTCCAAGGGTTTCAAAGATAAAAAGAAAGCGTTCTTAGCGGCATGGGGAGAATCCGATGAAAGTAATAGAGAGCGATGAAGAAGTTGCAAATCTTTGCCTCATGGCAAAGGACAACGAAGATGAGGTACAAAATTCTTCGACTTACTCATTTACTTTTGAGGAATTACAAGATGCTTTTGATGAACAACATGTTGAGTTGAAAAGAATATTTTCAAAATATTGTTGTCTTAAAAGAATGTTGAAAGTATTGCTAAAGAGAATGATACTTTGAAAAGTCAAATCATTTCTCTTAGAGATGATCTTGCAAGGACAACAAAGGAAAATGAGAAAACTTTGCAAAGTGAGTCAAGTGTTTTAATTGTTGAAAATGACTCCTTGAAAGTGAAAGTTGACTCTCTTAAATGATCTTGCAAGATTTACTCAAGGAAAGAAGAACCTTGATATTCTCCTTGGTTCACAAAAATGTTGTTTCAACAAAAGCGGAATTGGCTATAAATCAAGTGGATATCAAAAGTTATATTCTGATATAATTATTAGTCATCAACACCTTTCTATATGTGTAATTTTTGTGGAAAGCATGGACACATCTCACACACATGTCCAACTAGAAAAAGGATCCACTCATGGGATCAAATTTTTGTATGGATTCAAAAAGATAAGATAAAGGGATTTGTATCATCTAATACCAATGGACCAAAAGGTTTGGGTACCAAAGACCAACAACTGATTTTTTGCAGGAATGCTTGGAGTCCAAGGACATCAAGGAACATTGGGTACTTGATAGTGGATGTTCCAAGCACATGACCGGAGACAAAAGTTGGTTCAACTCTTTTTGTCTTAAGGATAAAGGCTCAGTCACATTTGGTGATAATGGAAAAGGAAAAATACTTGGCTTTGGAAGCATTGGTACGTATCCTAATCCTACAATTGAAATGTTCTCTTGTCAAAGGCCTAAAGCATAATCTCCTGAGCATTAGTCAATTGTGTGACAAGGGAAACCGAGTCATTTTTGAATCATCAATGTGCCTTGTTGAAAATATTGAAAGCAAGAAAGTCTTGTTTGTTGGACATAGATTTGAAAATGTGTACATTGTTCATTTAGAGAGCATCTCCTCAGAAAATATAAAATGTTTTTCTGCTCTAAATGATAAAGACAGTTGGTTGTGGCATAGGAGGCTTGCTCATGCAAGCATGGACCTGATTTCTAAACTTGCCAAACGAAATCTTGTTTCGGGTTTGCCTAATCTCTCTTTTGAAAAGGATAAAATTTGTGCAGCATGTCAAAAGGGCAAACAAACCAAAATATCTTTTAAACCTAAAAATTGTGTCCACTTCTAGACCACTCCAACTCTACACATGGACTTATTTGGTCCAACCCGAACGTTGAGTTTGGGTGGCAAACTTATGGCTTTGTGTTTGTTGATGATTTCAGTAGATTCACATGGGTTATTCCTAGCTCATAAAGATGAAGCCTTTCATGCTTTTTGAAAAACTTAGCAAGAGAATCCAAAATGAAAAAGGTTTTGCTATTTCTAGCATAAGGAGTGATCATGGTAAAGAATTTGAAAATTCCTCCTTTGAAATGTTTTGTGGAGAAAATGGTATAAACCATAACTTCTCGGCTCCTAGAACTCCTCAACAAAATGGTGTTGTAGAGAGGAAAAATAGGACTCTTGAAGAAATGGCTAGAACCTTGCTTTGTGAAAACAACTTGCCTGATTATTTCTGGGCTGAAGCAGTTAGCACAAGTTGTTATGTTATGAACCGTTGCATGATTAGGCCTATTCTCAAGAAAACCCCTTATGAGCTATGGAATGATAGAAAACCCAACATTGGTTATTTTCACGTTTTCGGTTGTAAATGTTTGTGCTCAACAACAACAAGGACAACTTGGGTAAGTTCGATGCAAAAGCGGATGAAGGTATATTTCTTGGTTATTCAACTTCTAGCAAAGCTTATCGTGTTTTTAATAAACGTTGTTGAAGAATCAGTTCATGTTGTTTTTGATGAATCTAATGCTCTTGAGAAAAGATGAAGATATTGTAGATCTTGATAAGCTTACCATTGACCAAAAGACAAGGGAGAGGCACTAGTGCAAGAGCAAGAACCTCAAGAGCCTCAAGAAGAGTCTCAACAAGATGATAATGATCTACCAAAGTCTTGGAAATACATCAAGAGTCATCCTCTCCAACAAATCATTGGTAATGTTGAAAAAGGGTAAGAACTCGATCCTCTGTACATCAAGCAATAATCTTGCCTTACTTTCTCAACTTGAGCCTAAGAACTTTTCTGAGGCTAAAGATGATGAAAGTTGGATCCATGCTATGGAAGATGAATTAAAACAATTTGAGAAAAACCAAGTATGGCATCTAGTTCCTAGACCCAAAGATTATCCAATTATTGGCACAAAATGGGTTTTTAGAAACAAAATGGATGAATCTGGGGTTGTAGTGAGGAACAAAGCAAGATTAGTAGCCCAAGGTTACAATCAAGAAGAAGGAATTGATTTTGATGAAACCTTTGCTCCTGTTGCTCGTTTAGAATCCATACGCATGCTTCTTGCTTTTGCTTGTTATAAAGATTTTAAACTTTTTCAAATGGATGTAAAAAGTGCTTTTCTAAATGGATTCCTTACTGAAGAAGTTTATGTTGAGCAACCACCAGGATTTGAAGATGAAAATCTTTCAAATCATGTATATAAGCTCACAAAAGCGCTTTATGGATTGAAACAAGCACCTCGAGCATGGTATGAAAGGCTAAGCTCTTTTCTCATTGAAAATGGTTTCTCGAGAGGTAAAATTGATACTACTCTTTTCACTAAAGAAAAAGATAATGATTTGCTAATAGTTCAAATATATGTGGATGATATCATTTTTGGATCTACTAATGAATCTTTATGTCAAGAATTTCTCAAGTTATGCAAGGCGAATTCGAGATGAGTCTCATGGGAGAATTGAACTACTTCCTTGGTCTTCAAATCAAACAAAGCAATGAGGGAATCTTCATCAATCAAGCAAAATACACTAAAGATCTTCTCAAACGTTTTTGCATGGAAAATTCAAAACCTATGAGCACTCCTATGAGTCCATCCACTAAAATGGAAAAAGATGAGAAAGGTAAAGATGTAGATCAAACCAAATACCGAGGTATGATTGGCTCCTTCTCTATCTTACTGCTAGTAGACCGGACATAATGTTTAGTGTTTGCATGTGTGCTAGATATCAATCATGTCCTAAAGGAATCTCATCTCCTTGCTGTCAAAAGAATTTTTAGATATCTTGTTGGCACTCAAAATCTTGGTTTGTTTTATCCTAAGAGTGTTGAGTTTAATTTACACGGATACTCGGATGCGGATTATGCCGGTTGTAAAATTGATAGAAAGAGTACTAGTGGTGCATGCCAATTTCTTGGACCCTCACTAGTCTCTTGGTGTTGTAAGAAACAAAACTCTGTAGCTTTATCAACTACGGAAGCCGAGTATATTGCCGTGGGCAATTGTTGTGCACAAGTATTGTGGATGAAACAACAGTTGGAAGATTTTAATCTTCAATTCTCTCTCATCCCAATAAAATGTGACAACACCAGTGCGATAAATCTTACTAAAAATCCAATTCAACACTCTAGGACAAAACATATTGAGATAAAACATCATTTTATTCGTGATCATGCTCAAAGAGGGGATATTGTTCTTGAGTTTGTAAATACCGACCTTCAATTGGCGGACATTTTCACAAAACCCCTCAATGAGGATAGATTTTGTTTTATTCGCCAAGAGATAGGAATGAAATTTCCTTTGTTTTGAATTGTTGTTAAATACTTTGATTTGAATTCTATCTCTTAAATTGTGTATTGATTGATTTGATCATGTTTTTGAATGATGTTTGATCATTTCTATATGGTTCTTAGCATTAAAATTATTTCATAAAATATTGTTTCATGCAATGTGTCAACACTTGGTGAAACAAGTGTCAGCACCTCTGGTTTAATGGTTTTTCACCCATGAAGAAGTATGTGTCGACACCATGATATCATGTGTCAACACATCAGCCTTTCACCCGAGAGCCATTTTTTGTTCGGGTGCATGACCAATGTGTCGACACATGTGTCGACACATTGCTTTGTTTACTGTTTTTAAAAAGAAAGGGCACGGGTGGCATATTAATCTCTTTTGAGTTAGGGTTCAGTTTTTAGGCCTCCTATCTCTCTCCTCCCTCTCTCAAACCGTGCGGCTAAGCTCTCTCTCCCAAATTTCAGTTACCCACTCTCTCTCTCTAAAAACCCACCGGCCGAACCTCCCTTTTCTCTCAAAATCCTGCTCTAAAATGTCTTCCAGCCGACATACTCGCTCCTCTCAACGAACTCCAGCCTCTGTGGCTTCCAAAGGGAAGAAGAAAGCAAGACAACCGAAGAACCCACTCCCACTCCTACAGGTCAGGTCTCTGCAAAAACCGTTTTGTTCAAGATTTTCGAAATAGAAAAGTTATTGCTGGGAGATGGGCTGATTTTAAATGGTTTAGTGAAAATGGGTTTGGATTTCAAGAGATGTTTGAGTTTCAAGGTTGGGGAACCTTGTGAATTTGAAAGTAAATTGCTATGTTTACTTAGTTAAGTTGGTTTATGCGAACTTTCAATTCACTAAGTCTGAGGATGCTGATAGTTATGTGAATGGGAAAATGTTGGATCTATCAAGTTCATCTTTGAATTCCATGGTTAATGCCCCTGATGCTGGGAAGAAGTTCTTTGAAAACCATGGGTGGGTAGGTTTGTCTGAAGTTGATCCCCTTCATATTCTTAGGGTTGTTTTGGATAATCCAACCCTAACGAAATTATTAAACCCACAGCTAGTGATCTAAGCATTCAAGACGAATTTTACATCATATGGTTTGTAACATTATTTTACCAAGGACGGGGAAATTCGAGTACATACATTCCTAGACCTATTTATCATGTACTGCTTGATTACCCATACTCCCATGAACCTTGGTCACCTTATGATAAATCATATGAAGGCTGCCACCGAGAAGAAGAGACAAGGGCTGCCTTATGGATGTTCTTTACCCATGTGTTTCACATTCTTGATGTTGATTTGGTGAAGTACGGGAACCTCCAAAGGCATCGAAAGAGTACAATCAGAAGACTCTAAGTTGATGGGGTTCACACAAAATGATGAAAGGTTTTGGATAAAGAAAGCTGATGCAACCCCTCAAAAGCGAAGTCATAGGGGATCGGATTCTGATGCAAACAGCGAGGATGAAGACGAAGATACCTTTACTCGAACTCCTTCCACTGCCACCAGAACTCCGAGAGAGCCATTCTCCCCTCCTCCATTTCCTTCTTTGCATATGGAGTCATCCTCCCGAATACCCCCTTCCCACTCTCATGTGCCTCAATTTGAATCTCTTGAAGCTTCGTTTGGGGAGATAAAGGAGGAACAAAAGAAATTGGGTCAGCAGTTGGAGAATTTGTCCCTTAACATGAAGACGGGCTTTGATGACATCAAGCAGTTGTTTGCTGCTCATGATGCACGGTTCAATCTTCTTGACAAGGATGTAGGCTCTTAAGCACCAAGTCAATAATAGCATCCATAGGGCCAGCGAGGTGATTCAAGCTACTGTCGATGATTTAAAATCCTCTGCTCAAGATGTTGTGAATGCCACCGAGCTTAGTCTGGATGTTGATCGAAAACTTCGGCCTCTTGTCATGAAATGGACCTATTGGTTCTCAACTTACCAACTGGCTGGTTAAATCACGTCGATCATCCTCCTCCTCCCTGATCTCCTTTGCCCTCACTCTTGTCACCTCTCCTTGCCTTCTTTTTTTTGATGATGCCAAAGGGGAGAAAAGTGCCTAGTTGTAATGCTGATGCCTTAACTCTAATTTGAGAACATTTCTTCTTTATGTTGTTTTATGCTATCCTTGAACATCTGGATATTATTGTTGTATGATTTGTAGAACTTACTCTCTTATCTTTAATGTGTATATTATGAATGGTTCTAAGGAAAAGGAAGTACTTGTGAAGATTTTGATAAGATTACCTAAATCCCGCTTCAGGTAGTTAATTCTATCTTTTAACTCTTTGTTATATGAAGTCTTGTGTTCTGATTGATAAATTTGAAGTTGGGAAGTTTGGAGAATGTTCATAGAAGTGTTGTACTTACTTGTTAAATTTTGGGAAACCTCCTTTTACAAAGGAAACTCTTGCAAAATTTTTAAAAATCTCAAAGTCCTTTTTGCTAAAAATATCATGAAAAACTCCAGCTTGTTCTCAGGGGGAGCTTTTCTATTTGTTAGCAAATTGTCGTTTTAAAATGGTTTTGTCATCATCAAAAAGGGGGAGATTGTTAGCCCAAGGTTGTTTTTGCAAACAATCTAATTGATTTTGATGATAACAAAGTCTCTAAGTTTTTAAGGACTTTAGATTTTACAATTATCAATCCTTTCTCTTAAAAGGATTTTTGTCAAGTATCATTGTTTCTCTCTTTAAAAAAATTCTCTCTAAGCTACTTGATCTTCATTGTACTTGTTAAATGATCATCTTTTTATTGTAAATGGTTTTGAGAATGATTGAATTGGGATAGTCTTGTTTAAAGAATATTTTTTTGACTAAGTGTTGGAAGTGTCGACACATTGACCCTAAGTGTCGACACATTGCACTATCTCCCGAAAGGTTGCTTTTCAGGCCATTCAAAGTGATTTTTTTTGGCTAAGTATGGGAAGTGTCGACACATTGACCCTAAGTGTCGACACATTGAACTAACCTCCGAAAGTTTGCTCTCCAGCCATTCAAAATGAATTTTTGGCTAAGTATGGGAAGTGTCGACACATTGACCTAAGTGTCGACACATTGAACTAACACCGAGACTCTTTTTCTTGGCAAAGTTCAATGTGTCAGCACATACCACATGTGTCAGCACATTGTGTTATTTTGCAGATTTCCTTGAGCAACGTCAACTTATTCAAAAAGGTATCCAAATGTCTCAAATGACCTCCAACGGCACTCAAACTTTACAAGAAGACCCTTGGTGCCCTAGAAGCTTTAAATAGAAGAAGATGGAGAGAGAAAGGAGGAGTTGCGCCATTAACTCTTGCCCTAATTTCTAGAGAGAGAAAAGCTTTCAAAGAGAAAGGAAGCTCACCATCCACCAAAAGAAAGCTCGTACTCCCACCTGCAAATACTGTAGCTTTCTTTGTGAATCTTGTCTCTTTGCACACCTCAGTACTTCATACTTGTTTATTCAGCTTAAAGAGCCTTTACTAAGATTCCCTTTGTACCCATTCTTGAAAAACACGTGAGTGTTTGGAAAAACACTTGTCCTACTTGTTGGTAGAAGAAATCCTCTAGGTTGTGAGGATTTGTGAGAGTGAGTTAAAGTGTAAGCTCGAAAACACTTTGTAAAGGTTACTTAGCACCCGTGAAGCTAAGGTGTACTTACTATTGGAAAATAGTGAAGGAAGCCCAAGGAAGTCAATAGCCTTGGGGGTGGACGTAGGCAAGTGTTGGCCGAACCACCTAAAAGACACGGTGTCATCTCTCTACCTTATCTCTATTTATTGTTGATAGCTATTTGTTTGCTTCTTTAACTATTCCTTTTATTCTTCATTATAGTCCTTGATTTTATAGATCTACTCTCTTGCTCTTTAGAAAAAGAAAAAGGGATCTCTACAATTTGGTTTTATAAGAAAAAGGATAAAAGTTTTTAAAAACCCAATTCACCCCCCCTCTTGGGTTGTTTTTGCTCTCTCAAGTCTACAAAAAATACTCTTTAAAAACCTTTATTTTTAACTTGTGTATATATACAAGGAAAAATGACAGTATATAACGAACTGACGTCCGCATGCCATAACAACTCGTCCGAACGTGGATTACTAGTTTAATGAATAGATGTGCGCACGCTAAGACAACCGTTTGCAAAAAATTACTCCTAAAAACACTGGTTTTAAAATCTATCTATATATCTCAGATAAAACGACACTGTCTAAAGCCTTAATGTCCGCACATGTATAAGTGGCCTTTCAAACGTCAAGAGAAAAACGACGTAGTTCGAAAATACTTAAACACAAGTACATATCTAACGTAAACGGCGGCATACAAAGCCAAATATGTCCACAAGTCGTACTAGTACCGTCAGCACAACCGTCTAAAAATGGCAACATTTGGCAAAGTAACAATAGAAAATTTAAAACTATTTGTCTAGATGGCTTCAAACTGTCCGGACGTTTTGTGGGGAAGAAGACCGAGTTGACTCAGCCATGGCCGGCCTCTCCCCCACCTCCAAAACTACCCCAAACCAACACCAAACATTACAAAATTATAGCCTAAGCAATCTACAACATTAAGCAATCCATATCATTACAAAGATCGGCCAACAAACAACTATGATGGCTGAAAATCTAATATGAAATTTTCTAAGTAAATAACATTAAAATCACGATTTTCAAACAAAAAAATACAATAAAAACATGGGAAACGTACCTGGATAGAAAGACTCCACGAAATAGAACTGAAGAGCTAGATTTTAGATTCTAAACGTCAACGCCAGTGAAAATGCCGTTCAAATGGCTTTTGCTCGTTTTTAAAATCTGTCCACACCATTCGGACGAACCATTCATGTCGTGCGATGTTGTTGTTTTCCACATGGACCAATCAGATTCCTAAGCATTAAATTATAAATCATGAACGACGGTCACGTAAAATCTTCTCGAAGTGATGGCGTTTGGACTGGGTGGGTCAGTGTGGACGGGCAGACGTCTGGAACGTGCAACATGGAGTACAACCATTAGTCAAATTATAGCCATACATGTCCTGATGGGATTTAACCGTGCGAACACTAGCAGATATTCTCCACTGTCATTTGACATAGACGCGTGTCAATCATGCACTAACTATCCCAGTCGTTCAGACATTTATGTCAGACCGTGCAGACGGTATTGGAGATTTTGTGATGATCTGACCTGCGTGAGTGATGGGTGACAAACAGTGTTTTTGTCACCCAAACTATGTGCGTTTCGCATAATGTTCGGATGCTTTTGTAGATGCTGGCGAATGTTTTTAATCACTAATATATGATGTTTTGGCTTTTGTCAACCCTGAATACCGTCCGGACGTGGTTTAAGGACGTTTGGATGATTTTGTAATTCCTGGCACACCTTGGGTAACAAAATTTTTGTAATTTCCTGACACTTGAAAGTTTGACAACTAAGGTCAATTTTCTTGTAGTGATTCTTACGATCCATATATTTCTAAAATGCACAATATAAATTTGTTGATGGAGGATATGTTAGGTTCTTGGAATCATTAATTACTAGAGAAACATTTAGTGGACTAGGCATAGGCAAGCGGTTCTTCTTTTACTTGATTGAAACGAGTTACACGTAATATGGCCCACTATAAGAAAAATCATTTTGGGTGTCAAAAAAAAGAATTCCAAAAGTGCTAATTTTGTCACCGAAGGTTTTGGGTGACAAAATCGAGTTGTCACGTGGTTTGCCACATAAAGCCCATCAACAAAGGTTTTAGGTGACTATTTTCGTGTTTCTTCTTGCAAAATTGTCTGGAAATCAAGTCAATCTGTTGAACAATTTTTTGATTTGTTAATGAACTTCAATTCTGTCATGGCCCAGCTCTTTCTATCCATTTGTATGAAACGTGCAAAAGTTTTGGACAAATGTGACGAAGATTTTTTTTTCATCGAACCTATGTGTGCACAATGAACCTTGCATTTGGTATGTGCAGATGCGTAATAAATTGAACCATGGGAATAGAGGAAATTTCGATGAACCTACATCTGTCACCCAATAATACGTTCACACGATGTTACTTCTTGTGCGAACTTGATTTAGAATAGAACTATGTGAACGGAAGAATGCGCTGCGCACAGAAGTTCATCAAGAAATCAGAAAATTGTTGGGATGGTTATGTGTGAAACGTGCAAACATTTTGTACAATGTGACAAATATATTTTTGTCAGCAAACCTAGCCCTTTGTCTTCCAAATCATTCATTACCCGAGAACCTACGTGCACGCGATGACAAATTGCATGCGCATAGTGTTTTCTTTTGTGACAAATTGGAATTCTATCACTGCACACATCATGCAAACTAATATTCAATATGTGCGGACGTTTAATAAATTGAACGGTGGGAACAAAGGAAATTTTGACAAACCTATATCTGTCACCCATTAAAATGTTTGCACGATGCTACTTCCCGTGCCAACATGATTTAAAATAGAACTGTGTGAACATAAGAATGCCCTGCCAACGATGTTTCACACATAAGCGTACACATGGTCGTGTAGGCAGGAGCATATTTTTTCCAATACGATCGTTCGAACGTTATTTTAACCTTTTAGATAGTTTTGCACATATATTAATATTTGTAAATTAACTTAATGATAAATTTAAAAATAATTTATAGATAATACTCAAAGTATTATATTCAATAGTCATAATAATAATAAAGTCTATAAATAGTTAATCGTCATAAGTAAACAAAATACATAATGAAATGGTGAGTTAGTGAAAATCCATAATCTACCCAAATCTCAATTTGAGAATCAAATGAGATGTGAGTTGCCTTATGTGCTCCATCATCTGCTCACGAATATAATGCTTTGAGTTACAAATACTATTGATGCTCACATCTCATTTGAGCACATAAGGCAAAAGATATAACAAATGCATTATTAAATTTAACGTTACGAGTTACAAAATTTTCCCTTGCATCTTCTCATGTCCACACACCATCCTTATTAGTACGCCTCCTTTATTTTGTACAATAATGCAGGATTAATCTGATCAATTTTTGGATTTTTCTGTATACCAGAAGAAATGTCCAACGCGCATATTAAAATACCTAAGTCATTTATTTAAGTAATATCTCAAAAAAACTGTAGATTTATTACTTACTAACAACGCTCCCACGCATTGCACTCCTCTTCTGCATTGTATATTTACAGTTATTAACACAATTAACAATAAATGTAAATGACAGAATAAAATTTTTAATCTGAAATTCGTCGCTTACAAATAAATCACAGGCACGAGCCCATTCTTCCTTGTTTGTCACGGGGTGCGGGTGTTGTAATGCTCTTCTTTGGTATTTAACACCATGTAATGCTTGTAGATGCCTTGTCATCACCGTTGTACATCCATCAAGGATATGGATAATCAGCTTTCCTCCATGACTGGCCGAGCCTTGTGTAATTAAAAGCTCGTGCGAACTACCTCTTCTAGGTCTAATCCTGAACGTTGCTACAAATGAAGAATAATATTTTTACAAATAAGTTAGCATACCGTTTTAAAAGTTTTAATATTTAATCAAAATCGATGAGGTGAGATACTTACACGACAACTACTTTGGATGGCTAGTGGACTGGCTGTGGACCTGAAAACTTCATTATTTTTTAGTTGTTTATCATCAATTAACACTAAATGTAAAATATTCATCCAAAATTTAGATTCTAAAATAAAATTCAATCAAATTCCATATGTTATACTTTATTTTGAGCACTATTTTTATTTTATTTTTTTAGAATAACCGGAACTGAAAAGTCCAGTAATTCCACTGAATTGCCTCTTCCGATTCCGAAATCGAAAGTGGAACCAAAAATTATGATTCTTATCGGAATTGTTGCCCACCCTTAGTCAACACAATTATAAGTGTGCATGGATGGAATCAAAATTTTTCACGGGAAATATTTGCTGCCCAAAATTTTATGTGCGTCCGGACTACTATATGACCGTGCGCATGATATGCACATTCCAAATGACACCAATTTCCATTCTAACAGGATAGTGTTTCTTCATATACTTGCAAATAAACGAGATAAACAACACCGAGCAGACAGTTATTTAAAGTGTGCACACATGTAGCTTAAGCTGCACGACACTGTTTGTTAGAATTTTCAATGCTGAGGTTATGGCCTATTGGAAGATCGACAAAACAACAAGATACTAAGCAAAACACACGAAGGACCTTTTATTAATACCGAGGTATTACAAAAGAGGACCCACTTTCTGTAATTTACATACTAAAAAAGAAAACTGCAACGGGAAACTAAGAAAACATTAAAACTGAAGACTTCTAATCTTCGTCGTCAGTGCTATCCAAGTCCGAGATATTGATGTAATTATCTGAGTGCGGAGTGATCCATCTATGTCCTTGTCCCTCTATCAGGACATCTAGGTCACGTGTGACATATACACGGAAAGTTAGCTCCAGAGTGACAAAGCCATGTTGAACAGCTTTGGTGAACTCACCTAAATAAACCTCAGACATCTGCTAAAGAAATATTTAACAAACAATGGTGAGTCTAAATGACTCAGTAAAGCCAGCGGTTAGTACAACAAAATAGCAGATACAATGAATAAGATATTGAAGAAAACTCGTTCAACAATAAAATCTCATCAGAATAAGAAAGTAAATGAAAAGACTCAATTTCTTTAAAAATGATCTTTTCCATTTTTCAGTCACCACTCCTCTCACTCCTCAGAGTGAATCACTAGGCCAGAGTGATGGGTTACAAGCAACCTCCATGTTTTGTGGCATTACTCCCAGAGTAGAACATGGTTTGTATTTTGCTGCATTACTCCAAGAGTAGAATACAATATCCTCAAAGAGGATCTTTTCGCGTACGACGGAGAGGCCAAAATATCACAATAAGTAGACACATCCCGTTGTGCACAGTACTGTCATGTCTTCACAATATTACGTTAAGTATGCATGTCTCATGTCAATGCCCATACATATCATTCATGATATGCAACACCTTAACCATACTTGAACATCACAATATTCCTTTCCATCGTACAAGTTAAGTATGTATGTCTCATATTAATGCAAGACCTTATCATCCCATTGCTCCATATGTCAAGAGAAGCTAATCATTGGGACATTATAAAACATTGCTCACATTTGATTTCTCAAAAAAACCGGCTAATTAGGACATAAAAAGTAAAATCAGAAGGAAAGAAATATGTTCAAGCTTTGAAAAATAACTTCCGGAAGAAATTTTGAAAAGAAACGGATCAAAGTTGAAAAACAACTTGAAAACGAATTGAACTTTGAAAATGATACTTTTTCGAAAGGACGAGCTTGTTCTTCATCAAGAACACGAAGAACATCAAGAACAATAGGAAGAATAGAAAAATGCTAATAACATCAAGAGATACTAGAATAATAAAGATAAGAGATTCACAATAATCATCTTGAAAACTTGAATCGAAATCAAAGATAACCAACTAAATTTACCTCTAAGCGTGCTTGATCTTTTCTAAACTTCTCTTAATCGATTCCTTCCTTCTTGCTTCTACTTCACTTCACTAGTAATCTCAAGCTCTAACTCACAATTTAGGATGAGATGGTGCAAGTTTAAATGGCCGGCCACCCCCTATTTATAGGCAAGCTTGATCCGTCACATCGGGACACCTCGGGCCGAAATTCACCATATAGCTTGGGTGACTCGCCACCTAGGTCCATCGGTGGTCGACACCTCAGGCTACCAGGTCCTAGCCTTTTTGGTCATGCTTTTTGCATCGATTTGTCGTGCTTCTAGCTTCAATTTGCTGTGCTATCTAGCCTTCACATGTGTCATCTCTAAAGCATCCGAAATTTTCATTTTAATGGCTAAGCCATGCTAATCGTTTCACTAATCTTTCGATAATCGCAAATTAACCTAATTGCTCCTTAGAAATCGACCTACTTGCCTCTGAAAAATAAAAAGTCTCCAAATTTGAACCATAAACTCATGGATGAACTCCTAAAATATTAAAAGAATAAAAATCATGTGGTTCGATTTTCGAGATGAAAATGTCCTACTTGCTTAAAAAATTAAATTGATATAATACGAGCTTCTCAATATTTTGAACAACAACCTAGTTGCACGCGAGCTCCAAATCTCACTTAATCATATCCTAATCAAGGTTTCAAAACAAAAACGATCTACTGGCATATAAAATTAAATTGATCCAATGCGTACTCCTCAATCTCTTGAATAATAACTCAGTTGCATCTGAACTCCAATTCTCGCTAAATCATGTCCTAATCAAGGTTTCGAACTTAGTATCTCAAGTACTAAATACTCTCTCTTAGTCACTAAATATCCCCTAATCTCACTACTAATCACAGATAAGAGAGCATAAATAATATGTATGTGATGTTTGAAAGCTTGGGGTATGACATATGTATATTTTCAATTTCTATTATTGTTATAAGTAATCCAAGTGTGTAAATAACAAATATAATCCCTTAATGAATAAAATAGATATTCAAAGCGTGTAAATAATATAAATAAGCCAAAACTTCACGACAAGTCAAGATTCTCATCTAGCTAGCAGAGAATGATGGAGGATTATCTCGAAGAAATGTGAAGCTTTGAGGTTAAAGTGGTGTAATAAAAAGTGAAACAAAACAGTTTTAACAACTAAGCATGAATAAACAGAATATTCATATCCAAATTTGTAAATAACAAATATAATCCGAACATAACTTAACATATGTAATGAATAATGTAGTAAATATTAAAAATATAAAACATGTTCATCAAAATATTCTAAGAATGAATAAGACAACAAAAATATAAACATTCCAAGTGCGAGCATAAACATCCATAGTGTAAATATCATACTAAACATAAAATGTCCAAAATGTAAAGAACATAACTATATCAAATGTCCTCAAAATAAAATAACAAACTAAACATCAAATAACAACAAATAAATCCTCCGGGAGCTACTCATCTGATATGGCGAAGGAATCACGGACTTGCTTCAGGTGCTCCACTATATCCCCTCCCCTCTTAATGAAGCCAGCCAACTGCGTCGAAGATCCCACAGTCTTAAGATCAGATCGCCGACTGCAAATGCGAGTCCTGTGCTTGGGCCTTAGCCTCTAGAGTTGCGAGCCAAGCACTGATATCCCCGAGCACCTGATGGGTGGGTTGCAACATCACTCGCACTATAGTTGGCTTCTCCTTCTCCATTAGCTGGAGTTGGCTACTTCGAAGCTCTACTGTTGGGAAAAAAATCATAGGCCCCTCAATGCCCAAAAATCTCGCTAGCTCTTCCCGCAAAAATAAGACCCTGATATTGCGAATAGTGACCTCCCAAACATTATCCGAGATGTTGGGCACCAATAGCAATGCCGCATCAAACTCTCGGACCATGTCCATAGAGGCAGCACCCGTCCTCTGCAAGTGAGCTATACAACCTTGAGCTCCAATGATCTCCCTGAGCAACCGGTCCTCAAGCACGAAGTCATTAAAATCTGCAATGTGACCCATTGCTCAATAATGATGGATAGCGACAGTATCAATGCCTGGTGCTGCTCCAAAGACATGTGCTCAGTAGGTTTGGCCTACCTGCAAAAACCCTCACCCATGGTATGCTGACGCTTGCTAATGTTTATAACCTGCAAAACAACATTCAAACGGTAAGAAAAACGTTCGCACGGTAAGCGATTACCTTCCCCCATTATAAGTAGATGCATCCGCACGCCTAACACAAACATCAAATTTATAATGAGATGTCATCGTTTGACATCAAACACATCTCAATGGAGTTAAACTACAATCCGTACAAGGTGCAAACTATGACATTTTCAGCAATGTTGACACAGGTGTGGTCAGCACAGAAGGTCGAGATTGAAATTAATCTCTAAAATGATTTATGAAGATTCTATGTTTACATTATATCTTGTTTGAAAGATCTATGAGGATAGTTTCAAAAGCATCAAACTGCGTACAATTTGGAGTTTTCTAAACAAAGCTATGGTTAGATTAGCTCAAGGTGGTTAGGCTGGCAGCTAGTTACGAGGTTTTGCGAATTTTGGACAATTTTGCTAACTTTAGCTTGTTCTTTTGGCTTTTTAAAATTTCTTTTCATTTCCCTAAGAGTCTTTAATGTTTCCTAAGTATCAATTAATATTTTGGAAGTTGTATTTCTCATTCACTCATGCTTGGAGGGTTGTTCCAAGCTTTGGTATTTAAACCCTCCTCTAAAATGGAAAATACAGATTTTGAGTGTTTATATAAATTGAGCCTTAGGCTACATTGAAGAAGGATTTCTTCTACAAGCTCTTATCTTTCTGTGGACCGATAGGTGGTGAGTTTGTGCACTCTATCCCGTGTTGGATTACATTGGGTGGTGATTTCTATATATCCCTTTGTGTTTTACTTGGGTGGTGAGCTTATGTATCCGGAGTCTGTGCTCACGAGTGTTTCCCAACATTCCTACAAACATCCCGAGATACCCATACACTTTCCTGACCCTTCTCATCATTATGTCGAAGTCCCATTATTATTCCCGAGGTTTCATTTCTCCCAAAGTTTGACTTTCCTCACGAGGTGTCTCGTGCCTTTCCCCGTTTAACCCTGGTATCAAACGCATCACAACGCCTTAAAATTGGGGTCCGAACCCTACCTAAATATTATTTCAACAAATTTGAAAAGATGTCTGGAAGATCAGAAATCAGCGTCCGGAAAAAATCCAAACGATTAATTACTTTCAATTATAAATCAACTTCGCACAAATAAAAAAGTCATCCAAATAGAATAAAATCAACGAAGTTTACAAAGAAAAGAATTACACTGTGTCTGGATGGTTTACAAATGCGTCCAGATGCATTAGGGAGGAAGACCGAGTCAACTCAGCCATTGCAGCCAGCCTCCACTTGCCCCCAAGCCAAAATTCACAACTAAACAATGCAAAATTACATCCAAAATAATCCTATCACATAACACAATCAATATCTAGAAAGAAAAAAATCAATCAAAAAAGTAAATGTAGTGGATGAAAAATGAGATTGAAATTTTTTAAATTAAACTCAAAAAAAACAAGAATTTTCCAGTAAAAATCATAATAAAATTGAAAAAATCCTCCTTCGAAGTGAAGAAGTCCTCGGATGAGGGAGTTTGCATAAAACTTTGGGAAGGAAATATGTGTGAGGGAGGAGGCCAATTGAAAGAGGAAGTTTGCGTATGAATCAGTTGACAGCGTTCGAACTAGAGTTAAGAATATCCAAACAAACTTAACGAAACATGGCCTAATCAAATTCAACCGAATTAAATACTAATAGCCCAGACTGTCAAAACCTCAAGCGCTGTCATATAATAATGGACACAGCTATTTAAGCTGAGGTGACGGCTTATGGGAGGATTGACAAAGCAAAAAGATACTAAGCAAACACAAGTAGAACCTTTTATTAATACTGAAGTATTAAAAAAAAACAACTCACTTCTTATAATGTACATACTAAAGTTCAAAAAAGAAAACTACAATAGAAAAACTAAGAAAACTTAAAAACATAATATCTCTAATCTTCACCATCAGAGTCACTCAGGTCTGGGATGTTGACATAGTTATCCGAGTGTGGGGTAATCCAACTATGGCCTCCCCCTTCTATCAGAGTATCGAGGTCACGAGTGACATAGACGCGAAAAGTCAGCTCTAGAATAATGCTACCATGTTTAGTGGCCTTGGTGAATTCACCTAAGTAAACCTCAGACATATGCTAAAAGAATTTACAAACAACAGTGAGTCCAAACAACTTGGTAAAGCCAGCGGTTA
Source organism: Morella rubra (assembly GCA_003952965.2). Classification (NCBI taxonomy): domain Eukaryota; kingdom Viridiplantae; phylum Streptophyta; class Magnoliopsida; order Fagales; family Myricaceae; genus Morella; species Morella rubra. Next base: position 9,455,894 of record CM025853.1, read on the forward strand.
GTATAACATAATAGCAAAAATAAGAACAAGATATTGAAGAGAACCCGTTCATTAATAAAATCTCAAAATAGAAGAGAAAATAAATGAAAAGACTCAATTCATAAATAATGATCTTTTCCATTTTTCAACCACCACTCCTCTCACTCCCAGACTGAATCACTTGGCAAGAGTGACGGGTTACAAGTAACCTCTGTATCTTTGCAGCAGTACCCCTAGAGTACAATACCATCTCACTCCTAGAGTAAGATATCTTAACAAAGGATCTTTTCTCATACGACGAAGAAGGCCAGGATGCCACAACAAGTGGAACACATCCTCTTGTACACAGTACTGTCACGTCTTCACAGTATACGTTAAGTATGCATGTCTCATGTCAACGCCCATACATATCATTCATGATATGCAACACCTTCACCATACTTGAACCTCAACCACATCCCATTTCCAAAGTACAAGATTAAGTATGCATGTCTCATGTCAACGCCCATACATCTCATTCACGATATGCAACACCTTAACCCTTCCCTTGGAAAGTATAGAAACATGAGAAAATATTTATTCAAAAGAAAGTGTTGTGAGGGAAAAAACAACATTTTGATTTCTCGGTTAAGAACCGGCTTAATCACCACGTAGAAAACACCAATTTTGACATAAAGAGTTTGAAATCGTAAGGAAATATTCAAAACATTATGTTCAAGCTTTGCAAAACAACTTTTGAGAATTTTTTTGAAAAGAATAGGATCAAAGTTGAAAAACAACTTGAAAACCGAACTTTGAAAATGATACTTTTTCGAAAGGACGAGCTTGTTCTTCATCAAGAATACGAAGTACACTATGAAGAACATGAATAATAGAAAGAAGGCAACAACATCAAGAGATGCTAGAATAAGAAATACAAGAGATTCACACAAATCATCTTGAAAACTCAGTTACATGTGAACTCCAAATCTCACTTAATCATGTCCTAATCAAGGTTTTGAACTTAGTTCATCAAGTACTAATAATCTCACTAAGTCATTACGTACCCCTAATGCACTACTAATCACAAACAAGATATCATAAACAAATGCATGTTATGCTAAAAGCTCGAGGTATCACATACTTCCCCACTTAGAAATAATTTCGTCCTCAAAATTTAAACAAAACACAAGGAACGTACCAATTAGTCAAACAACTTTGGATACTTGTCACGCATGTCTGCCTCTAACTCCCATGATGCTTCAGTGATATCATGACTCTGCCATAACACTTTACTAAAGGAATCTTCCTGTTATGCAGCTCTTGCTCCTTTCTATCTAATATTGCCACAGGTTGCTCTTGATAGGTTAAGTTCTTTGCTATTTGTAAGGGCATATAATCTATCACATGGGAAGGATCTAGAACATATTTCCTCAACATAGAAATATGAAAAGTATCATGTACTCCTTCCAATTCTGCGGTAAGGCTAACTGATAAGCTTTACTCCTACCTTACGTAGTATCTCAAATGGTCCAACATATCGGGACTCAACTTTCCTTTCTTTCCAAATCTCTTAACTCCTTTCATAGGAATCACCTTCAAGAATACTTTATCCCCTTCCTTCAAATTCTAACGGTCGTCTACGATTATCAGCATAACTCTTTTGTCTACTCTGAGCCACCTTCAACCTTTCCTTGATCAGTTCTACCTTTTCACATGTCCTTTGGATTAGGTCAGATCCAATCATTTTCCTTTCTCCTACTTCATCCCAAAACAATGATGTTGTCCATAAAGAGCTTCGTATGGTGCCATCTGAATACTGGTCTGATATGTATTGTTATAAGCAAATTCCACAAGTGGTAAATATTGAATCCAAGATCCCTTGAATTCCAAAACACAAGCTCTCAACATATCCTCTAAGATCTGAATGACTCTTTCTGATTGACCATCAGTTTGAGGATGAAATGCAGTACTAAACTCAACTGAGTACCTAATGCTTTTTGGAATCCATTCCAAATTCTCGAGGTAAAACGTGTATCTCGATCAGATACTATAGAACTAGGTATTCCATGAAGTCGTACAATTTCCTTAATGTATAACTCTGCCAACTTTTCAAAAGTATAACTAACCTTAATAGGAATAAAATGAGCTAATTTTTTCAAGTGGTCTATGATAACCCAGACAGCATCTTGTCCAGTCAATGCTCTTGGTAACCCAACTACAAAATCCATAGCAATATCATCCCATTTCCACACTGAGATCTGTAAGGGTTGTAATAATCCTGTAGGTTTCTGATGTTCAGCTTTCACTTGTTGGCAAATCAAACATCTACTAACAAACTCTGCTATTTCTCTTTTCATCCCAGGCCACCAAAACTTAGCTTTCAAATCTTGGTACATCCTTGTGGAACCTGGATGCATTGAATACTTTGACCTATGAGTTTCCTGCAATATTAGTTCTTAATCTCCTTATTGTCTGGAACCACTATCCTTTCTCTAAAGTATGCTAGTCCATCATTCTTAATCACTACTTCTGATTTTGAGTCCACAAGTTCTTTAACTATTGGGTCTTGAGCCTTGCCCATCCTTAATCTGATCTTGTAATGAAGATTGAATTGTCAATGCATTCAATTGTTTCACTTCCTCATCCAAAAGTAATTCAATCTCATTCCTTTTCCATATCCTTTTCCAATTCAGGAGACAACTTCTGACTCCTTTCCTTTCCTTCCTCAAACTTCCTACTCAAGGCATCTGCCACAACATTTGCCTTTCCAGGATGATAATTGATGGTACAATCATAGTCCTTGATTAACTCCAACCATCTCCTTTGTCTCATATTCAACTCCTTCTGAGTAAAGAAATATTTCAAACTCTTATGATCTTTTAGATTTCACACTTAACTCCATACAGATAATGTCTCAAAAGTTTCAATACAAACACTACAGCTGCCAATTCTAAATCATGAGTGGGGTAATTCTTCTCGTGTGTCTTAAGCTGTCGTGATGCATAAGCAATAACTTTTCCTTCCTGCATCAATACTCCTCCTAAACCTGTTCTAGAGGCATCAGTATAAATAACATATACTTCTGATTCCTTAGGTAAAGCTAGAATAGGTGCAGTAATCAGTCTTCTTTTTAACTCCTGAAAACTTTGCTCACATTCCTCCGTCCATATAAATTTAGCATTCTTCTTTGTCAATGCTGTCAGAGGTGATGCCAATTTTAGAATCCTTCTACAAATCTAAGATAATATCCAGCAAATCCAAGAAAACTTCTAATATCATGAACTGTAGTAGGTCTTGGCCAAGTATAAACTGCCTCTACTTTTCCTGGATCAACTGATATACCTTCACTCGAAATAATATGTCCTAGAAATGCTACTTCCTTTAACCAAAAATCACATTTCGAGAACTTAGCATATAACTGTTCATCCCTCAACCTTTGCAAAACCAACCTCAAATGATTCTCATGCTCTTCCTTACTCCTAGAGTATATCAATATATCATCAATGAATACTACCACAAAATGATCCAAAAATCTCTAAATACCCTATGCATCAAATCCATAAATGCAGCAGGAGCATTTGTTAATCCAAAAGGCATTACCAGGAATTCGTAATGGCCATACCTGGTACGAAAAGCTGTCTTTGGAATATCCTCCTTCCTGATTCTTAGTTGATGATATCCTGACCTAAGATCAATCTTAGAAAATATTTCAGCACCATTCAATTATCAAACAAATCATCAATCTAGGTAAAGGATACTTATTCCTAATAGTAACCTTATTCAGCTCTCGATAGTCTATGCACATTCTCATAGTGCCATCCTTCTTTTTCACAAATAACACTGGAGCTCCCCAGGGTGAAACACTAGGTCTAATATATCCTTTCTGCAATAAATCTTGCAGTTGTTCCTTTAATTCCTTTAGTTCAGCTAGGGCCATCCTATATGGAGCTTTTGACAAAGGTGCAGTATTTGGTACCAATGAAATTTCAAATTCAATTTCTCTTAATGGTGGTAATCCGGGTAGTTCTTCTGGAAAGACATCTTGATACTCACAGATCACTGGTATGGTTTCTAACTTCTTTTCTTCTTCTGAACTCCAGCAATTGAAACTAGAAAAGCCTGAGCTCCATTAACCACACTTTTCCAAGCTTTCAATGCAGATATTAATCGTACCTGAGGAAATTCCTTGCTTGGTCTGGGAATCACTTTCTTGGCATTTCTGAACTGAATTCTCTTTTGTCCAGGCACAAGTAAACTTACTTCCTTTGCATGACAATCTAATGTTACATGATAACCAGATAACCAATCCATGCCAAGAATCACATCAAAGTTACCCATATCTAGGATTGTCAAATCTATAGGCAATCTCCATCCTCTATTTCCATTGGAAACTTCTTGATCTTCTTGGTACACATACTATTTATCCCCAACGGAGTTACCACATCAAGTCTAACAAATAAGGGTTCTATCAACAATCCAAGTCTATTTACGCAATTTGTGAAATAAAAGAATGCGTAGCACCAGTATCAAACAACACAGTTACTAATCCACAAGAAAGGGAAAAAGTACCTGTCACCACATTCTCATCCTGCTCTGCTTCCTCCATATTTAGAGCAAACACTCTTGCTGGTCCAGTTCCCCTCAGTTGATTAGCCAGGATTTCCTCTTGGATTGTTACCAAGGTTAGTAACTTGATTCCCACGCACATTTTGAGGGAATCCTTGCTTTCACTGTACAATTTCTAGAAAATGACCTAACTTCCCACAAGTAAAACAAACTATCCCCGCAGCACTAGGACCATTCTTCTATCCCCTTGCCCGTTGCCTCTATTCCCAAAATTGCCTCCTCCTCTCTTTCCTGATGACTGTCCTTGGAATTGAGTCTCCTTGGAAAGAGCATTTCTTATTCTGCTCATTAATAATAGCACTCTCCTGTAAAGTACGTTCTACAATCGAGGCTCTATCAACTAACTGCTGAAAATTCTCAAACTTATGGCAATAGACTCTTTCCTTAATACAAGACTGTAATCCTCTTCTCAAACTTACAGGATTTCTTACCCTCATCAGGAATCATATATAAAGCAAATCTAGATAATTCTATAAACTTAGCACCATACTCAGCTACTGACCTTGTTCCCTGACTTAAGGTAGTAAATTCTTGGGCTTTGGCTTCTCTGATCATCTCAGGAAAATATCGATCTAGAAATTCCTTCTTAAATTGCTCCCAAGTCCACTCAATCTCCAAGAGTTCCTTCTTGGCTTGCCACCACCTTTTGGCTTCTCCTTTCAGTTGATATGTGGCAATCGTATCATTTGATCATCTGTGCACTCTAACACTTGCATTAATTCCTCAATATTCATAAGCCAATTTTCAGCCACTAAGGGTTCCGTACCTCCTTCATAACTAGGGGGATGGTGCTTGGCAAATTTATCAAACGAACTTCCTTCATGCACGTTCTCCCTTCCTCTATCTCTATTCCTTCTAGCTGCCATTATCTCCTGAAACACAAGGGTAGGTTATAAACTCCAAAATCACCACAAGATAATATACAATATCATACTATTCCTACGATCATACTATGCTTACTAACAAGATGGTGCTTTTCCTAACACTCTCGTTTTCCTTAGGTTCTGCTAACTATCTTTGCTTTCCTAAAAACTCACCTCTGATACCATTTGTAATAGCCGGACCGTAAGACCTCAAGCGTTGTCTTATAGTAATGGACATAGCTATTTAAGCTGAGGTTACGGCCTAATGGGAGGATAGACAAAGCAACAAGATACTAAGCAAAACACAAGTAGGACCTTTTATTAATACCGAGGTATTACAAAAGAGGACCAACTTTCTATAATGTACATACTAAAGTACAAAAAGAAAACTACAGCGAAAAACTAAGAAAACATAAAAGAAGATCTCTAATCTTCATCATCAGTGTCATCAAGTCTGAGATGTTGACATAATTATCCGAGTGCGGAGTAATCCACCTATGGCCTCGCCCTTCTATCAGAACATCTAGGTCACGTGTGACATAGACACGAAAAGTCAACTCCAGAGTGATACTACCATGTTTAATGGCCTTGGTGAATTCACCTAAATAAACCTCAGACATCTGCTAAAAAATTTTAACAAACAACGTGAGTCCAAATGACTCAGTAAAGCCAGCGGTTAGTACAACAAATAGCATAAATAAACAAGAATTGAAGAAACCCGTTCAACAATAAAATCTCAACAGAAGAAGAAAGTAAATGAAAAGACTCAGTTTTAAAAAATGATCTTTTCATTTTTCAACCACCACTACTCTCACTCCCAGAGTGAATCACTTGGCCAGAGTGACGGTTACAAGTAACCTTCGTATCTTTGCAGCAGTACTCCCAGAGTACAATACGTTTCAAACTCCCAGAGTGAGTTATCCTAACAAAGGATCTTTCCGCGTACGACGAAGAGGCCAGAATGCCACAACAAGTGAACACATCCTCTTGTGCACAGTACTGTCACGTCTTCACAGTATACTTAAGTATGCATGTCTCATGTCAACGCCCATACATATCATTCATGATATGCAACACCTTAACCATACTTGAACATCAAATATTCCTTTCCAACGTACAAGTTAAGTATGCATGTCTCATATCAACGCCCATACATCTCATTATGATATGCAACACCTTAACTTTCTTCATCATAGAAACATTATAAAACATTTCTCAAAAGAAAGTGTTGTGAAGGAAAAAAAAACTTTGATTTCTTGGTTAAAAACCGGCTTAATCACCACATAGAAAATATAATTTTGACATAAAATTTTTGAAATTATAAGGAAATCAAAACAATATGTTCAAGCTTTGAAAAACAACTTTTGGAAGAAATTTTGAAAAGAAACGGATCAAAGTTGAAAAACACTTGAAAACGAATCGAACTTTGAAAATGATACTTTTTTGAAAAGACGAGCTTGTTCTTCGTCAAGAACACGAAGAACACATGAAGAAATGAATAAGAAGAATAGAACAACATCAAGAGATGCTAGAATAAGAAATACAAGAGATTCACAAAATCATCTTGAAAACTTTTGAATCGAAATCAAAGATAACCAACTAAACTTTACCTCTAAGCGAGCTTGATCTTCACTAAACTTCACTAAGAGATTTCTTCCTTCTTGCTTCTACTTCACTTCACTACTAATCTCAAGTTTAACTCATAATTTGCTAATGAGATGGTGTAAGTTTAAATGGCCAGACCCCCTATTTATAGGCAAACTCGGCTTGTACATTCGACACGTGTCGGCTAGACAGATGACTCAAAAGGCTACTTCGACCACATTGACACCCAGCACCCCAAGCTGCTACTGAGCATACCTATGGCCGAAATTCTCCTATAGCCTTGGTGAGTCGCTACCTAGGTCCACCGGTTGTCGACACCTCGAGCTACCTAGGTCCTAGCTTTTATTGTCGTGCTTTCGAGCTTGATTCCTAGTGCTTCTAGCTTTGATTCGTCATGCTTCCTAGCCATCATAGGTGTCACTCTCTAGGGCAGCCGAATTTTTCCTTTCTTAATGGCTAAGTTTCGCTAATCGTCTCAAAATCCGCGATGATCACTAAACAACCTACTTGCTACCATAATCAACCTACTTGCTTCTGAAAAATAAAAAGTCTCCAAATTTAAACCATAAACTCGTGGATAATCTCCCAACATATTAAAAAATAAAATCATGTGGTTCGGTTTTCGAGACAAAAACGTCCTACTAGCTTAAAAAATTAAATTGATCCAATACGTGCTCCTCAACATCCTGAACAACAACTCAGTTGCATGCGAACTCCAAATCTCACTTAAATCATGTCCTAATCAAGGTTTTGAACTTAGTTCATCAAGTACTAATAATCTCACTTAGTCACTAAGTACCCCTAATGCACTACTAATCACAAACAAGATAAATAGACAAATGCATGTTATGCTAAAAGCTCGAGGTTTGACATAAATGCCAAGCATCAAACCGCTTGTAACGGTTCTGCAAATTTAATGCATATGGACCGTATTCTCCTGACATTGTGTAACGAGGAAGCACACACTTTGCTGAAAAGACCTCACGATTCTACTAGATGTGGTAATACTTGTCCAAATTGCATACAGCTGTTTGTAACGGTCGTCTTCATTAAATTTGCATAAGCCGTGCGGCAGTTATGTTAAATTTTGGACGGAATTTATAACATCTGGTCGCTACTCACTAACGCTTTTTAAATTGGTAAAGCAATGTCATTTGAAGAGAATGGTTCGAACATGGGTTCTGGCATTTGGACGTTTCAACCAAAAATTAAACCTCATTTTATTCATTAATTAACTAGACTACCCAATTTAATTCATTCAAATCATTTAATTCACCGAATTTAATTCACCACCAAAATTTAACTTAATTTATTTACTTAGTGCGGCATTTTGGCAACGTAAATCATATAGTCAAGCATACTTTTTTACTAAACGTACATTCTAAATAAAAAAGCAAATAGCAAAATACATAATTAATTTAAAATAATTGTAGTAACCTTTCGGTAAACTTAATAATCGTACTAACCATCCGTTTTATTGTACTAACTGTCTTTTTGTGCTAACCGTCTATTTAACTTAAAGATTGTACTAAATTTAAACTAATGAAAAAGTATAAATAATATAAAATATCCAAGATACAAATCCCAAACTAAGGACATAATCATTAGAGACTAGTTTGTGCCGAAGACTAAACAAAGCATAAGTAAATAGCAAAAAAAAAAATAGTCTAAATCACGAGGATGAGCTTGGCTCATTCAGAGAAGCCCCAATGGCATCACGCATATGCTCTAACTGCTCCAACATATTGTCCACCCGTTTGATGAGTGTCCGCAGTTATATTGGAGCAGTACTGAGAGATTGGTATAAGTATGACATGTGTCTTGTCACAGAAGTCAGTTCCTTCAGCATAGCAATCACCTCCTCCCTCAAACCAGTCCCCATCAGAGCATAATTTTTCTCCAAAGTGGTCAACCGGGAATTGATATCCATGCACAACATCTGCATAGACTCCATCATCGTTTGGATACTCTCTTTCAGCTTCACTATCATAGCATCTGCCCAAGCCAATCGCTCTATTTATGCCCTCTGAGTGATACTCTTCCCGAATCGATCCATGACCAACCTAACAAAAACCGTCCAAACATTATCATAAAGCATCCGCCCGGGAAACAAACGACGAAGTTTCTAGTTATTTTTTGTCCGAACGAAGAGTCGCTTCATCCAGACGGAGATCAAAACACAACATTTTAAAGAAAAATAGGCATTAATGTCTGTACAGTATACAAAATTCATGCGGTCAAAATAAATGACAACAATATTCTTATCAAAACCTATCTGCACGATATACTAACCTTCCAGACAAATCTGGGAGGAACATCGAATTGACTTAGCCATATCTGTGCTCTCCCCACCCCCAGACAAATAGTTTTACTTGAGCTTGTAAATGTAGATCTTGAAATACCAAAAAAATTGAAGAAGTTGGAGTGAAAAGGTTGAGAGAAAAAAGAGAAATTAGGATAATACTGTTTGTTTGGTTTCGACAATTCTATTTTTTTTAAAGATCCATCTATGGCGTCCGAACGTTATTTTGACTTTGCAAACGACTTTCAACGGTTAAATTTACATGTACCCCAATCAAATTCAACCGCACTAAATTTTAAATCTCAAATGGTTTCAAAAATCTTGCAGAACCTACGAGCGTCCGAACGGTTTGGTAGTTGTCCGAACAGTTTTGACTTTACATATCTAAATTGTGCAACGTGGAACCACATGATTAGGGGAAGAAGCGGTCCTCTATATTCGGAGGTCCTGTGTACGTCCGGACATTTGTTGGGGGTGAACTATGTGAATATTATTTTTTGAGTTGGAACATAAATTTTAGCATCCGGACGAATTGGAAGTTTGCCTGACAATTATGAATGCATCACTAATTGGTGACTTTCAAAATCGCTACTTAAAGATTGTTCAAAAGTGGTAAAACTCTGTCCTTATGGGAATTAAACATTTGTAACGTTAGTAATTTTCACACATTTTCAACGACTCGTATTTTGTCACCCACAACAGCATCAGAACAGCTTTTGGGTTTGTTCGGACGGAAATGGCTTTCCTGGATCATTTTTTGTAACAAAATGTAGGTTTTGTCAGAGAAAGTCATCTTTAAGTGACAAAATTTTGTCCAACACCCAAATATTTGATATCTAACGTCTTTTTTCTTGTAGTGTGGGAATGATAGCTAGGAAATACAAGTGTCGGCCACTGGTACTTTAGTTGGTCAAAAAATTGGGAACTTTATACGTCTTCAAGTAGAAGAACAAATGTGGCCTTGAATGTACCATTCTATGGAAAAGATTTTGCTACTGCAGAGATAAGCTCCTGGCTGGGCAACTTCTAAGAGAAGACTGATGGTTATCCAAGAGGTCATTGTAGTCTTTTATGTCATATAGCTATTATACATGAATCTCTTTTTCTTTTTCTTTACTAGTCGTTGTTTGCTTTCTTTTTCCTTTCACTGTCAATTATTTTCAAAATTTAATTTAAGTTGAATTAATCAACGTCCTTTCATATTTATAGAAAAAATACAAAACATGACAAGAAGAATATTCCTACATTACAATTAATTTGAAATCACTGATATCTTACAAAAGATAATATCAAATGAAATCATATATATTGATTATCATACTATCTCTAACAACCTGTCAAACACATGGTCGAAAATATCAAAAATCTAGTTTTTGAAAAACGGAGTCTATCAGGTTTGGAACAATCATAGGCATACAACCTTTGAAAAATGGACCTAACAAAAACACAATAGTAAGGGACCAAGTTGTACATGTCTTTAAGAATAATAAATATAGTCAATCAAAGGCTTTGAGTCCCATAGATAAAGTAACTACAAAATATTGGGTTGAAAAATGCCGGAACACGCCCTTTTCTTTCCTTTTTTTTCAAGATTTTTTTCATAACTTTTGCCGAACATATCTAATACTCTTTTTCCTTTTCCTTTCTCTCTCTTTATCTGACATCTTTTTTTCTCTTTTTTTTTTTTTTGCAGATTCCATAACCCCGTCTCATTCTCCTTTTTTTCTTTTTCTTTTTGTGTTCTGAAGATATCAGCTCCAGTAATTTTTTTGGGTCACATCATGAAATTTAGCATTCATAAATAGTCAATTTAGGAGTCTATTGATAAAGCGTTATGGATATCGTCATTTGGTTTTCCAAGTCTCAAGGGGTTTCAAGCTTAACAAATATATTTTCATGTTTTATGCAAGATTCTATAACCACGTCTCACTCTCTTTTTTTCTTTTCTTTTTTTTCAAGCTAGAAACGCTTTATGAATATATGTTGAAACTACGGGAAAGATCAAGTGGAAACAATTTAAAAGATGTCCAAAGTAGCAGCGCATGATAGTTATAGGGAATCCAAGTGTTGCCCGCCGGCCGCGACTTTAGTTGGTCAAAAGAACTTGGGAACTTTATAGTACATATATCGTGGAACGCATTTTTATCGGCGATCACTCACAGAAAAAGTTCTTGCTTTTGTAAAACTTTAAACTATTGGGCGATAACATCCAAAAGAAGAATGATATTCATCCGAGTGGTATTCATATTTCATGTCTTCCATCGCGATCGATATATATCTACAACTATATTTCATTTTCTTTTGTGATCTTTGTAATTTGCTTTCTCTCTACAGAATTAATTGCTTTTTAAAATTTATAATTAAGCTGTTGATCAGATAACTTTGGAAGATCTTCATAAGCGAGTATTGCCTGGTACTAGTCGCTACACTATTTTTGGCCTTTGGGGATGCATTTTCTGGGGACGTCACTAAAATCATCCCCAAAGCTTCACTTTTAGAGACGAAATTATGTTCATCCTAACAAAATTGCATTCCCATTTAGCGACGAAATTTAGTCGTCTTCATTAAATTCGTCTCTAATTTGGCCAGAGGGATGGCATGAAAATTTTAGGAACGAACCTAATTTCGTGGCACAATATGTTCGTCCCTAACTTGGCCCGTAGGATTCAGAGACGAAAATGTAACAATAATATTCAAATTAAATCAAATATATGATTTGGAATATCCCGTTTGATAGGGTACGAACATATGTTATATATTATTTTCACGTTCATTATGGTTCAGATGTATGTACGAAGATATATTTTCTTGGAATATATGCTCGAACATATATTTGATAGTCTGTTTAAATATCTCGAAGTATTTTGCTATTTCCAACCCATACGAAACATGATGAATTTACATGTACAAACTTTGACATTCAAAATAAAAGTCAATCAAAACAGAACATAATCTAGTTTATATACCTCTATAAACGTACGGAGACGAGCTACTTGCGTAGTGATCATGGCTAAGAATCCTTTCAACCCACTATGGAAGCGCCTGGTGGGCAGTGTAGGCTCGGACTCATCCTGTGCCCCCGTCGTACATGGAGGCCAACGTGGCCTGCACTCCTCACATGTGTGCTCCACCCAATGGGGTACATTTGACAAATGGTCTTCTCATCGGGTATGCCTTGAAACCCCACCGCTGTAAGGATGCTTGTGATGAGAAATCCAAAGGGAAGACTGTCTACAAAGATAACATGCTCCTTATGATAGAGAATTTGATATATCCACCCTGGCAGATCAGTGTGGGACTCATTTGCCAGCTGAAATCGGAATCGAGCTTGATACTATGTGAAGCTAGACTAGTGAAGCTTCGGATCTATGTTTGAGGCAAGCATCAAATGCAGTATCTTAAAGAAGGGGTTCAAATCCTACTATCAAATGACTACGCCTCCTTTGTAGAATGGCCCAGGACGACTGATCATGGATAATAGTATGTGGTCTATGGTCGGTTCAACATCACCGGCAACAGCATGAGCCTCTGGCACAAGAGGAGGAGGGGCATTGTCCTCCAGTGTAGGAGGAGGGCGGGCATCGCCCCTCGATGCAGGACGAGGAGGAGCATCCCTTCTGGTGGAACTGCAGCCTTGGGTATCTGGAGTAACTCGGCAATTGCATCTGCCGACACAATAACCGTGACCCCATGGATCGTCATAGTTAGTTGATCCGCAGTGGGATCCTGTTTCCCCATCTCCAAGTAAAGCTCACAAACCATTTCGTGGATGACATACCTGGTCATTCGAAGGATGGGCATCCATCCTCTAGTTGTGAAAATCTAGGGGTGTGTTGTACCCTTGAAGGACAATGGCGAGAGCTCTTCGATGTTTACAATCCGCTCAACTAGCACCGGTCGTGCCCTAATATGTTCCACTGTTGTGAAATCCATTTGTGATGAAGCTTGCATGGGCCTTAGTCACTTTCTTTAGGATGCAATGGGTAGAAATCAAGCGAGTCTGCAACGGAATAAATTTGCATTATGTTACTAAAATAAAAATTGATAATACGAACAACGACTTATTGTCGCAATTAGTCGTTGAAAATTATTCGAACGGTCAGTACTTACATGACGACTAATATACGGTTTTTACCGATAGATCGTATTCGAACATCTTCATTACAATACAAACAACAGCTATTGGGTGTGTGTGATTAATCATCAGATCCCATTTGAATGATGGTGTGATGCATGTTTGAATATATTCAAACATAATTAGCGATGAAAAGTATCAGACGCAAATTTGATCCTTGGTCAAATACTTTCAAATGGAAATGTGACAAAATCATCCCTAAAAGTGTACCTTATGTTCTTAAACATTCAAATAGAATCAAATATTTATTGTGGACAAAAAAATTTCCGCCTCCAAAAGAAATATATTCGAACATTGCTCGGTTAAGTTTGTCCCTAAAGGTCCATTTTGGGGACGCAATGAAAAATTTCATCTCTAAAGACCCTTTATCGACTGAGCTACGGAGACGACAAAGTGACAAATTATTTTCGTCCATAAAGATCTTTGAAGACAATATTTTGACCTTTGGGGTTGAAAATCTTCACCCAAAAGGTCAAAAATTGTGTAGTGACTATTCCCCAATTTCTAAGCGAGACCATGGCATGGAGGCACGACAATTCTTTCTCTGAAACACTTTTGCAGTACTTCGTATCTTCGAAACCCAGCACTACGTGAGCTTCAAGCTAGCTCCATCTCTCTGCAACTTGTTCTTCATATAAAACCTTCACTCCAACAAACTTTCATCCAAGACACATTTTTACATGACTCAACAATATTACAATTGTTGAATAATTCTTTGACACGGAATTTCTGCCAACACTAAACATTATGAACCTACACTTTGAAACAAACAAGTTGGGGTTCTCAACATTTACTTCATCTAATTGTTGTTGCAACAACAATCCACCATTTTGTTTGAAGAACTTAGCTTTGTGTTTCATGATCATCTTTCTTTTCTAGATCTTTGCCACTTTCTAATACCACCACCCACCAATAAATAGAATCAGTACCCCAATGTCTGTGATAACACCTGCTTAAATAATTGAAATTATAAAAGATTACTCCTTACATCTGTAATGAACTTGAAGCAAACAATTATTTACACACGACGGGAGACGAACATAAACTAACCCCACCTGGATTTGATCAATGGTTGAAAAATTGTCAACCATATGATTTATATAGGTAGTATATAAAGCATATGAAGTAAATTAGAAACATAAATAGTTCGTCGGTTAGATATTCTTATTAGAGACATAAACAGTTCATGTTGACGCCGTCTGGTTAGGATGGAGGGTGAATCGACATTCGATGTTGTAGCTGTTATCCATATAATTCGGGCAACGTCCAAAAGAAGAAAGATATTTATCCGAGCGGTCAATCATGTGTCTTAGTACGTATGACCTTAGGCGCTACTCAAAAACGATGGAATTGTGGAACCAGACCAAAGCAAGTCTCTTCGCATTGGTGTTAGACTTAAACAGAGTGTAATATCCTGAACTAAATAATGGACTCGCAATTTCTTAGTTTTTTTTTTTAAAAATAAAAACAAAATGAAAGAAAAGAAAGCAAGATAAAGGGCAAACATACCTCTTGGGAAGACACTGGACGCGAAAGAGAAGTCGAGCGAGACCGAGAGAAAAGAAGAGAAACGAAAAGGAAAGAGAGAAAAGAGATAAACGGAAGAACAAGAAAGAAAGGCCGCCGGAAGGAAAGGGGAGAAAAAAATAAGAAAAAATGGACGCGAAAATTATGTCGATGTTGGCGCCCACATGCAAGGGAAGGAGATTTGGTTAACATGGCTTTTGTTAAATTATTTCGATCGAAAACAGTATTTTTGGTACAAAATGTGAGTTGAGCTAGACCTTGTGACTTTTATGAGTATTCGATATTTGTCAATAATCTGAAATATATCACGTATTGGATTGGAAATACTTGTATTTTAATATCTTCATTAAGTATTATATATAATTGTGAGTGATAGTTTGCCTGCGAAAAATTAACTTACAAATTCTCTTTGTTGATCCCAAGAATACTTCAATAATCTTCAGGTTCCTATCGATCTCATAATCTTGAGAATTTCACATTAGCAGCCCAAGTGTTCTGCCTCCTTCCTCTCCACGCGCACAACTTGTAGGGTTTTCTCTGAGTCATGATGGCCAACTCCCAAACTAACAATTAGTCCATTGGGGTAGACTACCTAATAGCTATCCTTAGATATGAAAACCCTAGCTGTGATAGGCGTGGGATCGTTAGGGATCTCAGATCTCGGCCGTAGGATCACAGTTCGGGTATTTTATTTGATTGATGTGTCATAGTGGGAGGTACCATTAGTTATTTGAAAACCCGAAACTAGTGAATTTATTTATATACATGTGAATTAATTTCTATGTTTTTGCAGATTTACTATGCGATACTAATACCCTGTGATGATTATTGATAGTCGTATTAATTTTTGAAAGTTATGAACTCTTTGAATAATATTGAGAAAGATGCTGATACACCAGTTATGTAACTCTAAAAGGAGAGGGATGTGAATCCCACTTGTGTGTAGCATGTAACACTTAGTCATAGTAATCTGGATATGATCCGATGATGACTGAAAAATCCTTTTAAAGTAAAAGGAGTTAGAGCTACAGGATTGTTAGAGTTGGTGCATACTGACGTATGTGGTGATTTTAACCACATAACCAGAGGATGGTTTTTCCTGTTTCATCAATTTTTGGTGATGGTCATTCCAATTACAGTTATCTGTACCTGATGAATTACAAGTCTAAATTATTTTTGAAAAGTTCAAGAAATTATAGAGTAAAGTGAAAAACCAACTGGAAGTGAGTATCGAGATACTCCGATAATTATACAAGTTTTGAACTTATTTTGAAAATGAAAGTATCATATCTCAGTTAATTCCCTTGCTACATCACAGCACAATGATGTTGGAGAAATGTGAAAATGAACTTTATATGATATTATTCAGTGGGAGATAAGCATAGAATTATTACCTGCATTCTTTTGGGGTTTTGCCCAAAAAGGTTCACTAAGTATTATTTGATAATTGTTAAGTAAACAATTCATAATTGTCAGTAGGAATATTTATTTTTTAAAGGAGCATCGCCGAAATGGAGGCGAATGCATGACTGTTCTTGTTGAAACAGTCGGTTGAGCCAATAAAAGGGGTAGATAAGATCAATAGAAAAAGTGACATTATTGAACCTACTGATAAGTCTGAAGAGTTCAGAACTCAAGAGCATTAGTTGGATATCCACGTCGATGAAATAATCAAATCGTTTGAATTTTTCACAAAACATGGAGGAACCTTGTATTGACAAGAAGTTAGTGGGAGTTTAATATTGTTTCTAATTCTTTCTGTTAATAATATACTACTCAATTGGAATGATGTCCGAGTGATGTCATCAATCAAAGATTTTTGGAAGTGTTCCACATTCTGCGAACTAAGTTATTGGTAACCAAGAAAGTAAGTCTTTAGGACTATGTCGATGAATATTGGCAAGGGATGGTTTGCAAGATGCCAAGGAAGGGTTTTACCCTTTAGGCATAATTTCATCTCTCCATGTAGAGAGAGATAAGGCCAGATATTAATCAAGTAGTCAGCTTTATGAGTAGATATTGATTTATCCTAGGCCCTGACTGCTGGATAGTGGTTAAGAATATTCTCAAGTTCTTGAGAAGAACAAAGTGCTGGTTTTGGTGCTTAGAGTTGAGTATTTGCAGACAGTTCAGGAATGCATAAATTCAGGTATTATTGATAGTTGACCAATACTGAATTTATACATGTGCATTGGGTAAAGGTACAAGAGTTGGAGGAGTTGTAAGCAGTTTAAAACTGATAACTCCACCACTCTAAGGCATAATAGGTAGAAAGGATGTATATGGGTATGAGATACTTGTATGAATATTTTTTAGCGCAAGTGGGAGATTGTAAGAAATATGCCCTAAAAATCATTTGTCTAAATAATAATTTAGATGTCACATGTTTATATTTATTTATTGGGTAATATGATGTGACATAAGATGTTACATAGTTATTATTAAGTGACATTGTAGAAAAGTCATGCCAATGATTAATGAATCAAAGGCGGGAAGTATAACTCTTCGGTTCCTTGTTCACTTGATGTTTTGTTCTAGACCGAGCCACATATTGATGTACGATAGGTCTACACTCGTTGTGCCTCTATTTAATAGGATGATGGACTTCGTCATTGAGGTGTGACCTTAAGCAAACGAGTTGGTATATTGTAAGAGTACATGTACTGAAAGGGATCAAATATGAATACCTTCTGGAATTGATCACTGATGTTGAGAAGGTATTCAGCACAATTGATTTATTGTATCCTTAGACCTGAGAGGTTTATATGATCTATTTTTTATGTATTTGTGCTTTGACCCAGTCGTTTGGTGATGATCTTTCTAGGTCAAATGACACAGTGTGGTCAGCACAGAAGGTTGAGATTGAAATTAATGTCTGGAATGATTCACGAAGGGTTTCTATTTGAGCTATGGCTTGTTGGAAATTTATACGAGTCTAGTTTCCAACGCATCAAACGGCGTACAATTTGGAGTTTTCTAGAAGAAGTTATGATTAAATTACTCCAAGGAGGTCAGGCTGGCAGCTAATTCCGAGGTCTAGTGAATTTTGGACGAGTTTGCTATTTTTAGCTTGTTCTTTTGGATTTTCGACATGTCTTTTCATTTCCCTAAGAGTCTTTTATGTCTCAATTAATATTTTGGAAGATGTAATTTTCATTTACTCATGCTTGGAGGGCTGTTCCAAGCTTTGCTTTTTAAACCCCTCTCTTGTAGTGGAAGAGGCAGAGATTTTGAGTGTTTATACAACTTGAGCCTTAGGCTACTTTGAAGAAGGATTTCTTCTATAAACTTTTATCCTTCGGTGGATTCCGATAGGTGGTGAGTTCTTGCTCTGTATCCCGTGTTGGATTACATTGGGTGGTGATTTCTGTATCCTTTTGTGTTCTACTTGGGTGGTGAGCTTATCTATCCGAGTATATGAGTTAGAGTGTATTTTTGAGTGCTTTCCTGACGTTCCCACAAACATCCCGAGATACCCATACATTATCCAAACGTCTCATTACTATCCCGAGGTGTCTATCTATCCAGGGTTATCACTTCCCGAGGTCCCCATTACTATCTCCGAGGTGTCCATTTCTCTCATTCCAACCATTACGAGGTGCTCCCGAGGTGTCCTGCGCTTTTCCCAGTTAAACTCGGTATCATCAAATATTCCAGATAACGTTGAGTCTTGTACATAATAAGTGGGTTTGTATAAATGCTCAATAAGGAGTCCACCAGTCTCTTGATGAGGCAGTATATTCAAGATATCTGTATAGGGTTGGACTAGAAAAGAATCCATTGGCCAATGGTATTTTGTGAAATTTTTTCAAAATTAATATATATATATATATATATTATATTTATTTGTGAAAGTGTTTTGTAAACAAATGATAGTCCAACGAGTTATAGATCGTGAATTGAGAATTATATGAGTTAGGGACTTAATCGGTGATATGATTCTGGTCCTATTGACTCATATGGAAAATAGCATGGTAGAAGGATAAATAAACGAATAATTGTTAGCAAAAAGGGATTTCACAAATCAATCTCAAATTCTCGGGGGTGAATTGTAATATGTCGATGGACATGATTACAATTAGTAGAAGCCCAAAATTCAGAATAAAAGAATATAAGGAGTTAAGGAAAAAAGAGTTTTTCATGTGATCCTACTACCGAGATCTGAGATCCCTAACGATCCCACGCACTATCTTAGCTATGTTTTCATATATAAGGATAGCTATGAGATAGTCTGCCCTAATGGACTAATTGTTAGTTTGAGAGTTGGTCATCATGACTCAGAGAAAACCCTACATAGTTGTGAGCATGGAGAGGAATGTGACAGAACACTTGGGCTGCTAGTGTGAAATTCTCAAGATTGTGAGATTGACAAGAACCTGAAGATTATTAAAGAATTCTCGGGATCAAAAAAGAGAATTGGTAAGTTAATTTTTTGCAGGCAAACTATCAGTGGTATCTGCACTATAAGAGTACATGCATTGAACGGGATCAAATATGAATATCTTCTAGAAGGGATCACTGATGGTTAGAATGATATTCAGGACAATCGACTTATGGTATCCTTAGACCTGAGAGGTTTATATGGAATTGTTTGTTGTATACTTGTGCTTTGACCGAGTCATTTGGTGATGATCTTTATAGGTCAAATATTCTAGACAAAGTTGGGTCTTGTATATAGTAAATAGTTTTGTATAAATGCTCAATAAGGAATCCACAAGTCTCTTAACGAGATAGTATATTCATTAAATTTGTATGGGGTTGAACTCTGGAAAATCACTGGCTAGTGTAATTAATAAATTGTTTTGGAAACAATTTGGGAGTTCAACGAGTTACAGATTGGAATTAAGAATTATATGAGCTAGAGATTTAATCGGTGATATCATTCTGATCCTATTGACTCATGTGGAATATAGCGTGGTAGAAGGATAAATAAATGAATAATTGTTAGCAAAAAGGGATTTCACAAATCAATCTCAATTTCTCGGGGGTGAATTGCAATATGTTGATGGACATGATTACAATTAGTAGAAGCCTAAAATTCAGAATAAAAGAATATAAGGGAGTTAATGAAAAAGAGTTTTTCCATGTGATCCTACGGCCGAGATCTGAGATCCCTAAAGATCGCACGCATTATCACAGCTAGGGTTTTCATATATAAGGATAGCTATGAGATAGTCTGCCCTAATGGGCTAATTGTTAGTTTGAGAGTTGGCCATCATGGCTCAGAGAAAACTCTACATAGTTGTGAGCGTGGAGAGGAAGGAGGTAGAACACTTGGGCTGCTAATGTGAAATTCTCTAGACTGTGAGATAGACAAGACCTGAAGATTATTAAAGAATTCTCGGGATCAACAAAGAGAATTGGTATGTTAATTTTTTGGGGGCAAACTATCAGTGGTATCGGAACCAAGTTAGTTGAACCTAATTCTCTTGAGATCTGTATCATAGTTCATTAAAATTATTCATGGCAATCGGATTTGATGATTTATTTTAAAAACGTTTTCAAATAAATGAGTTGTGTTCTTCACGTTTTATTGAAATTGTGTGAAGAAATTTTTTGATGAAAATCTTGATCCGGCTTTGCTATGAATAATTTTATTATTTATTATTGCCGTTCATGATTTATTGAAAATCCCATTAAAAGAGAAAAGTTATTTTTCTGTTTCTCTATTTTCGTATATGATATGTTTGATAGAAAATTAGATTTTCTTACACTACGTTTTTTATGAGATCAACATGAATTTTTGGAAACGCCACAAATAACTCTTTAAGAAATTTGTTTTTATTTAGATTTCAAATTGATCTATGTCGTTTACGTTATCAAGATTAATTGTTTTCAGAAAACAAATTGACAACAAATCTAAGAGAAAGTGTTTCTCTCAAGAAAAGGAGAAGGATGGTCGGCAGCATTGTGGGTTGTTGCCAGAGCACGCCTGGTATGACTAGGGCAGCTTCGACCAACAGCTGTTCTAAGGTGTCTCGGCCTTCGAGGCGGAGAGCACCTCAAGACAGCAACACCTGTGTGTTGCACGGGTGTGGGGGCTAACCACCGGCAGCTACTTGTGCGCCGGCCGGCCCCCACTAGTCGCCGGTGAGCTGCCATACCAACGTTCGGCCAGATCTGGCCTGACGTGGCCTGTAGGGGCGGCTGGTGGGTAGCTGGGCTGGTTGCCGCCTGCTCCTTCCTCTTAGGCACCAAACGGCGCCCAAACATGTGATGTCTAGGTCACCCGTTTGGGCCAAGCGAGTAGGGCAATGGTTGCCCTACCCGACCCTTTTTCAAAACATTTTTTACCTTCTGCATTGTTTTAAAAATATTGGGCTGAGAAAATTGTTTTAAATGAGGCCCAAACGTCGTTGGGCTCCTTTAATAGTTTTGTTTGTTTTAAACGTTGTAGGCTGTTTTAAAAAAAGGTTTTGGGCTATATTTTTTTTAACCTTTTTGCGCTTTTAAGCCTTGGACCAGCCAATTTTAAGCCTTGAACAGGCCCAAGTTCCAGTCCAATTTGGTTATTAAAAAAAATTAAAAAAAAAAGTGGAAAGAGGTTGCCATACTGGCTGGGCCTTATTAGGCCAGCCCATGATTGATGGTTTTCAACCACATAACTAGAGGATGGTTTTTCCTGTTTCATCATTTTTGGTGATGGTCGTTCCAATTACAATTAATTGTACCTGATGAATTATGAGTTTAAATTTTTGAAAAGTTCAAGAAATTATAGAGTAAAGTGGAAAAACCAAGTGGAAGTGAGTATCAAGATACTTAGATAATTAGATAAGTTTTTGAACTCATCTTGGAAATGAAAGCATCATATCTCAAGATAATTCCCTTGTTACATCACGGCACAATGATGGTTGCAGATATGTGAAACTGAACTTTATATGATATTGTTCAGTGGGAGATAAGCATAGAATTATTACCTGTATTTTTTGAGGTTTACCCAAAAATGTTCACTTAGTATTATTTGAAAATTGTCAAGTGAACCATTGGTAATTGTTAGTAGGAACATTTATTTTTTAAAAGAAGTACAACCTAAGTGGAGGCGACAGCATGACCATTTTCGATGACACAGTTAGCTGAGCCAATAAAAGGGGCAGAGAAGATCAATAGAAAAAGTGACATTATTGAACCTACTAACGAGTTTGAAGAGTTCAGAACTCAGGAGCATTAGCTGGAAATCCAGGTTAATGAAATAATCAAATCGTTTGATTTTTCACAAAATTGGATGAGCCTTGTATTGATGAGAACTCAGTAGGAGTTTAATCTTGTCTCTGATTGTTTATGTTAATAATATACTACTCAATTGGAACAACATCCGAGTGATGTCATCAGTCAAAGACGTTTGGAAGTGTTCCACATTCTTGGAACCAAGTTATTGGTAACAGAGAAAAGAGGTCTTTGAGACTATGTTAATGAATACAGTCAAGGGATGGTTTGCAGGATGCCAAGGAAGGGTTTTTACCCTTTAGGCATAATTTCATCTCTCCAAGTAAAGAGGGATAAGGCTAGATATTAATCAAGTAGTCAGTTTTATGAGTAGATATTGATTTAACAAAGGCCCTGAATGGTGGACAGTGGTCAAGCATATACTCAAGTTCTTCAGAAGAACTAAGCGTTGATCTTAGTGCTCAAAAGTTGAGTATTTGCAGACTGTTCAGGATGCATAAATTCAGACTATTATTGATAGTTGATCAATATTGAATTTATGTGTGTAGTGGGTAAAGATACAAGAATTGGTGGCGTTGTAAACAGTTTATAACTGATGACTCCACCGCTGTAAGGCATAATACATAGAAAGGATGTACGTGGCTATGAGATACCTGTATGAATGTTTTTTAGTGCAAGTGGGAGATTCTAAGAAATATGCCCTAAAAATCATTTGTCTAAATAATAATTTGATGTCACATGTTTATATTTTTTTATTGGGTAATATGATGTGACATAAGATGTTACATAGTTATTATTACGTGACATTGTAGAAAAGTCATGCCAATGATTAATGAATCAAAGGCGAGAAGTATGACTTTTCGGTTCCTTGTTCACTTGATGTTTTGTTCTAGACCGAGGTACATATTGATGTACGATAGGTCTACACTTATTGTGCCTCTATTTAATAGGATGATGGACTTCGTCATTGGGTTGGTGACCTTAAGCAAACGAGTGGATGTAATGTAAGAGTACATGCACTGAATGGGATCAAATATGAATACCTTCTGGAAGTTGATCATTGATGTTGAGAAGGTATTCAGCACAATTAGTTTATTGTATCCTTAGACTTGAGAGGTTTATATGGATCTATTTGTTGTGTACTTGTGCTTTGACCGAGTCATTTTGTGATGATCTTTCTAAGTCAAATATTCCAAATAACGTTGGGTCTTGTATATAATAAGTGGGTTTGTTTAAATGCTCAATAAGGAATCCACCAGTCTCTTGATGAGACAGTATATTCAAGATATCTATATAGGGTTGGACTAGAAAAAAAATTCATTGGCCAATAGTATTTTGTGCAAATGTTTTTCAAAATTAATATATATATATATATATATATATATATATATATTATATATTTATTTGTGAAAGTGTTTTGGAAACAATTAATAGTCCAACGTGTTACAGATCGTGAACTAAGAATTATATGAGTTAGGGACTTAATCGGTGATATGATTCTGTTCCTATTGACTCTCGTAGAATATAGTGTGGTGGAAGGATAAATAAACGAATAATTGTTAGCAAAAGGGATTTCACAAATCAATCTCAAATTCTCGGGGGTGAATTGTAATATGTTGATGGACATGATTACAATTAGTAGAAGTAAAAATTCAGAATAAAAGAATATAAGGGAGTTAATGGAAAAGGAGTTTTTCCATATGATCCTACGGTCGAGATCTGAGAGTTAAGGACATTTTTCTGCCTGTGAACTATATAGGGTCATTAACACTTTGCATATTAAACATCACATGCATATTGTTTATGATATCTTGCTTTGTGATTAGTAGTGCATTTAGGGGATACTTAGTGACTAGAGAGATTATTTAGAACTTGAGATACTATGTTCAAAACCTTGATTAGGACATGATTTAGTGAGATTTGGAGTTCACATGCAACTAGATGATTGTTCAGAATGTCGAGGAGCTCGTATTGGATCAATTTAAGTTTTTAAGCTAGTAGGACTTTTTTTCTCGAAAATCGAACAACGTGATTTTTATTCTAATAATATGTCGGGAGTTCATCCACGAGCTTATGGTTCAATTTTGGAGACTTTTTATTTTTCAGAAGCTAGTAGGTCAATTTTTGGAATTGTGGATAGAGATGAATTGTGGATTGATATGGATAGAGATGAATTGTGGATAGAGGTGAATTGTGGATAAGATGACTTGTGGATAGAGATGACTTGTGAATAAAGATGAAATTATGGATAGAGATGACACACAGGAAGCACGACTAATCAAGGCTAGAAAGCACGACCAAAAGGGCTAAACCTAGAGATGCACGAGGTGTCAAACCGTAGGAGTTTCGGCAGTGACTCGCCATAGCTACCATGCCTTGCAGCTGCTGTAGGTTGCTAGTGTCGACGTGAGATGAATGTCGCCTTTTGAATCACTGAACTAGCCTAGACACGTGTGATGTGACGAACCAAGCTTGCTTATAAATAGAGGTGCGGCCGGCCATTTAATCTTACACCGTCTTATTAGTAAATTGTAAGTTAAGTTTGAGATTAGTAGAAAAGTGAAGTAGAAGCAAGAAGGAGAAAATCGATTAGTGACGATCAAACTCGCTTAGAGGTAAAGTTCAATTTGGTTATCTTTGATTTTAATTTTTAAGTTTCAAGATGATTTGTGAATCTCTTGTATTTCTTATTCTAACATCTCTTGATGTTATTAGTGTTTTTCTATTCTTCCTATTGTTCTTGATGCTCTTCGTGTTCTTGAAGAAGAACAAACTCGTCCTTTCGAAAAAGTATCATTTTCAAGTTTTTTTCAACTTTGATCCGTTTCTTTTCAAATTTTCTTCCAAAATTTATTTTTCAAAGCTTGAACATATTTCTTTCCTTCTGATTTCAATATTTTTTATGTCAAAATTAGTATTTTCTAGTGGTGATTAAGCCGGTTTTTAACCGAGAAATCAAAGTGTTGTTTTTTGCCTTCACAACACTTTCCTTTGAATAATGTTTTATCATGTTTCGACGCTTTCCAAGGGAAAGGTTAAGGTGGCATATCATGATTGAGATGTATAGGCGTTGACATGAGACATGCATACTTAATCTTGTACTTTGGAAAGGGATGTGGTTGATATTCAAGTGTGGTTAAGGTGTTGCATATCATGAATGATATGTGTGGGTGTTGACATAAGACATGCATACTTAACTTATACTGTGAAGACGTGATAATACTGTGCACAAGAGGATGTGTTCACTTGTTGTGACATTCTGGCGCTCCATCGTACGTGGAAAGATCCTCTTTGAGGATATCGTATTCTACTCTAGGAGTAATGCCACAAAATACGGACAATGTTCTACTCTGGGAGTAATGCCGCAAAACATGGGGGTTACTTGTAACACGTCACTTTGGCCTAGTGATTCTCCCAAAATTTACCTGGGAGAATTTACTTAGACTTTGACTCATGAGGTCTTGATACTAAGCTGGTAGTTGGGTCTGGGTCACTTAGAACCTAGACATCATCGTTGAGAGCGTCCTGACTATTTTTTCTGGTGATCATGAGGAGGAAGAGTACAGGAGAATAAGATAAATACCTATGTAGATTGTACTTAATTTAGTAGTTATTTTGCCATGTTTTGTAGACATACATAGAAAGCAGAATTGGTACTCTTTTGTGACACAAAGGTTGGAATAAAGGGTCTTCATGAGGTTTATTTCTTAGAATCCTATTGCTTTAACGATCCTCCCATTGTTCATATCCTAAGTTTAACAGCGGCATTTATTACTATAAGATAGCGCTAGAGGTCTTCATGGTCCGAGCTACTACAGTATTTTAAGAAGTTCTAGAGTAAAGAGGCGGCGTTACTTCAGTGGAAGGAATTATGCTATCTATTCACCAGCGAAGCATTTATGGTATGTGATTTACAAAAACTCGTTGCTTAAATATTACATTCTTTTTATATCTAATTACTTAAAATATTGCAGAAACGAAGGGAGCAAAATAATATGAATAGAACAAAGTTGATTGTGAACAACGCTCAAGGTTCACGTTCGTTCCAATACACACGACTGCATGGTAAGTTAAGTACTGAATTATGAATTTTATCGACATATTCATATTCTTTGAATTTGTTTGACCATAACTTCATGCTACTTTCATGTAAAAAAATTCGACAGCAGTGAAATCAATCCAGCAGAGCTGTATAAGAAGAATTATACAAACAAAGATGGGTTTGGACCTCGAAAGGAGTGAGAGAAATTTATGTAAGTCGTTTTCATTTTAATCAAGTTGAAAGATGTATGTATAGTTTATCTACTTTAATGTTTCTGGTAATTATTGTCATTTTTCAGGAACGGATGGATGCCTTCCAAGGCCAGTGTGATTTAGAAGGGAAGACTTACACCGAAATTGAAGTATATTCCGAGATATTAGGCTAGAAGTTGGGATATGTTTAGGGATTAGGACGCATGGTTAAGCCTTCGCCTTTGTCAAGTTTAACTACATAGTCTTCTGATCTACAGCACCTGCTAGTGAAGGCAAGGGATGAGATAGAAGCGATGAGAGCTACTAGAGAGAAAGACTTGCAAGATTTTGTGAAGAAGCAAGCTGAGATGGAGGCCACATGCGGGACCACTGGGTGGAGTAGGAGCGCATTCGGTTGTAGCAGGAGGAGCGCATGAAAAAGGAGCAAGAGCATGCAGTGGAGCATGAGAAGCGCATGCAAAAGGAGCAAGAGCATGCGCGCATGCAAAAGGAGCAAGAGCGCTTACGGCAAAAGAATCAAAGAAGCTGGAGAAGAAAATGTCCTCTGTAATGGAGAAGAAAATGAGCGACATGTCAAAGCGACTATTCAGCCAGTTTGGGGGCTCAAAAGGTAGATGCATGTATGTTGTAATAGTTTTGTGATTATGTATTATTACGATGTTATTTTTGGTTTAATTACGTATCATTATGTATTATTATTGATGTTCATTAATGTGAGTATTGTATTGTTACTATAATAGTACGTGTTATATAATATTTTCTATTATTATTTAAAAAAAAAACTAATTATGTTATTACCGTTCGATCGGCAATTCCACCGATCGAACGGTAATTGTGAACACGATCGATCACAGATACCACCATTCAGTCGCCAATATTAAAATGCCTAAAATAAGGATCGATCAGTAACAGAACCGATCGATCATCTCCGTGCAAGCGATTGACCATTAGCAAAAAGCAATCCATCGGTATTATAAGCGACGATCGGTGGAGAAATAGTGGTCGATCATCTAACTCAAACGATCAATCGTTATGTGACACCGATCAATCACTTTGAAAATAATCGTTCCATCTTAATATAACTGACCGATCGGTTCTTAATACAACGATCAATCGTCCAACTCAAGTGATCGATCGTTAGACAAACACATCCGATCGGTGGTACTGAAACAATCGATCGTCTTCTTCATAGCGTTCGATCGGTTATATGTATCGATCGATCATCAATATGTATTTGATCGATCATCATTACTTACCGTTTGATCATCATCAGATTGGCGATTGATCATGTTTATTTCTCTATTGATCGCCACAGAAAAAAGTCTGACCGATCGTGGATCCACACAATTGATCACTTTGGTTTCACCTACTGATCGGTAACATTACCAATCGATTGTTAGATTTAGTGACGAAATTTTTCCGTCACAAAAAACTTTTCATGACGAAACCCGAATTTCGTCACGAAATACATTTGGTGACGCTCATATGCTAACAAACCTTGTAACGAAAAAATTTCATCACTATTACTTTAGTGACGAAATTTTGACATTTAGTGACAAAATTATTTGTCACTAAAAGTCAATTTTTTTTGTGGTGACATGATTGACGGCTCAGATAAATATCATTCTTCTTTTGGACGTTGCTGGCCCATAGCTTACAATCTTTACAAAAGCAACAACTTTTTCCATAGATGAGTGCTGGCTAATTACAATCTTTACGAAAGTAACAGCTTTTTCCATAGATGCGTGCTGGCTGAGAATAATGGTACGTAGAAACAGACCACTTTCAATAGCAACCATGCATCCCACGATATATGTACTATAAAGCAAAACAGGCCAAATGGATTGCTACCATGCCTATGCTACTTTGAAGAACTTTTAACATGTTTGCATCAAGCCAGAGAAGATTTGCTTGCCCTATTTGGAGTTCAGTACTTGATATATATCTAACCCTCTGATGAAAGGATAGTATATATACAGGTGGAAAGGCGAGAGGGAGATTTATGTGACCCACATTGTCGGTCGTTGATGATGATTTCTATTATTGAATTTAACCAATTAATCACGCCTATTCAGTCAATAGATCAGTATCCGCTGTAACAAAACAGAAAGCACAAACACGAAGCTCCCATCGAACAATAAAAGAACTGAGTTGACAGGCCGGGCCAATTTTTCTAACCTTTATTGGCGACGACCTTCTTCAAATTTCTTTTCTGGGTAAAGGGTTAAGTGTTTTTATGAACATTAATTAATTAAATATACAGAGGAGGGCAGCAAAATAACTGAACCGCAAGGAACTCATCAGCAGAGAGGAGGAACTCTTCAGCAGAGCATTAGTATCCAAAACTATCTGCAGCAGCAGAAACAAAGGTTCACCTTCCTCAAATTTTGGGGCAGCTAAAAGTTAAGACTTTTCCGGTGGCGAAAAACTCTCTTGTTACCAGCTCTGGGTACCCTCACTTTGGTTAAGCTTCAATTTCTATGTCTGTTTGTAAAGGCGATGTACTTTTTTGTGTTGCCACACTCTCACCCTGTTCACGTGTATGTAAAAATAATATATAACCGATCTTGCACGGCTGACTACCAATTAAAAGAACATTAAAGAACGAGAGTTTTTAGTCACTTCAGCGTCCAAAAAGAGAGGAAGGCACAAATTTCAGAAATTTGGCGTTCCAATTATTCAGTGGAGCCTCATATTTGTGCTTTTTTGTTTTTGTAAGTTTATAAAATATCATTTTTGCTAATTTTGGTGCTATCTAGCATATCTGTTTGAAATATGTCTCTTATTTTAGACCTGTGCGTTGATATGCATTAAAATTGAGATTATACTAACACTTTTGATAATAGTCGACATAAATTGACCTGGAAAAACACTCCGTATGAAAAAAAACATATCAAAGGTAAAACAAAAATGCAGAGAAAAATAACTATAAAAATGAAAAATTAAGGAGACAAAAAAACAATTAACAATATTGGAGTTCAACAAAGTTGCGAGAGATTGAATTCACAACAAACACCATATATAAAAAATGCTAAGCATCAAAAGAAGAGGATTCAATGCCGTCCATACTAAACATTGTTGATGCAGAAACATCCCATTTCTCGTACATTTTCAGTTTTAGCATCTTTAACCACATTGTAGGGGAGCTGAAGCTTTGTAGCTTTTCGCAACACTTGAACTGCCTCCTGCTCTGTTGCAACTTCTTTTATCGTTGGCCGTTCCTTTCCACTTATATATAAGCATCTTCTTGTAAGGTTCGCAACTGCAATGATCTCTTCTTTCTCACCTTCTTCCAAAACTCGATTATCAATAATATTAAACAAATTATCCTCGTCCATTGAATCAGTGAAATATGAAGCTAAACCTTTAGCCTCTTGTACCATCTTTGAAGAGATTGCTTTTTCTCCAGTCAAGAGCTCAACAAGAACCACACCAAAACTATAAACATCACTCTTCTCAGTAAGTTAACTTGTCTGAAAATACTCAGGGTCCAAGATCCAAAAGTGCCATGCACTTGTGTGGTCAGGTGGGATTGATCAACAGCAACAGAACTTGAAGTCCCAAAATATGCTATTTTTGCTTTATACTTTTCATCTAAGAGGATGTTTATAGACTAGCTTAATGTCCAGGTGGTAAACAGGTCAAGAAGCTACAGAGTGTAGATAGAATAGAGTGCCTGCAACTTCCGTGGCAATTCGTAAGCACATATCCCACGTTAATGAAAAACCCTCGTTGCGGTTATGGAGGTATTGGAAAAGAGTTCCATTTGGTATAAATTCATAAACAAATAGAGGAACTTCTGTCTCCAAGCAACAACCGAATAGCTTAACAACGTTCCTATGATTGATTCGTGAGAGAACGACAGCTTCATTAATGAATTCTTTGATTTTTTCTTCGCCAATTACCTTTGACTTTTTTACTGCAATGATTTTTCCATCTGGTAACATGGCCTTGTAAACAATGCCTTGTCCTCCTTGACCAAGTATTCTATTCACATTTGCCTTCTGCAAATCCTTTGAAGTAAATAGGTTGGGGTTCCCAACATTCACGTCACTTGAAGATAATTGTTGTTGTAACAACAATCCACCATTTCATTTGAAGAACTTCTCCTTGCGCTTCATCATCTTCCTTTTCTTTAGTCCTTTGTATGATCCCCATCCACTAATAAGTAGAAATGGTACCCCAACGCCTGTGCTAACACCTGTTTAACTCATTGAAATAGAAAAATATTACTCCTTAAAGTTATATTGAGAGACAATTATACTTGAAGTGTTTTTCTTTTGATTGCAAGGAAAGTGCGCAGAATATTTTATGAAAACTAAAAAGTCATCAACAACAAAAAGATCTAGAGATAATGATCTTATGGATAATCAATATGCCAATCGAATGAAAATTCAAAGAAAAAGAAAAAGAAAAGACATATAAAAAAAGTAATATTTTCTCAATAAAAATATAGAAATTGTGTTTCATTTTTCTATTTGTTTTTAACCTTATTAAATATTAATTTTTTTTTTCTAATTTTGTCTTGGGGGGCATTTTGATCAATCCACGTCACTTTTCGTCATATTCAAACACTAGATCCAAAGTAGAGTCGGGATTTGTTCTTTTTGAAACATGAGGGGCGTATAAATAAATTGGAACTTGTGGGGAGCATATTAATTTTTACCCATAGATAAACAGCTTGCTATGATTTTTTCCCAAGATTTCTATAGGCAGCAAATTCAATCAGTAACATTTAATAATGATTTTATAACCATGCAAGATTAAGAAGACGTACGTACCTATAATGATGCCTTTGATCCTCAGCCTGGTGTTCTTAATCGAGTAGCATTCGTAAGACCCATTAGTATTTTTGCAGCCCATCTTTTCCTAAGTACGCTGGCCATTCTCGTAAGACAAGTACCTTTTTAAACAAGTGTTCAGACTAGGATCTGCACATTCTTCAACATCTGACATTGCAATGACAAGAAAACCATAAGAATGTGAGACATGCAAACATAAGTATTAATGACATCTCATCCAAATTGATATAAAAATTAGAAGTTTATAACTTCAAAAAAATACAGGAGATTTGGAAAGAATGTTTGTAAAAATTGTAAGCTCAAGAGGTTTCTTCTAATAAATTAAGTGTAAGAAATATACCTAAAAATCATTATTCTAAATAATTGTTATTTAGATGTCATGTTTTATATTTATTATATTGGGTAAAATGTTGTGACATAAGATGTTACACGGTTATTATTGAGTGACATTGTAGAAAAATCATGCCAATGATTAATGAATCAAAGGCGGGAAGTATGACTTTTCGGTTCCTTGTTCACTTGATGTTTTGTTCTAGACCAAGGTACATATTGATGTACATAAGTCTACACTCGTTGTGCCTCTATTTGAATAGGATGATGGACTTCGTCATTGAGGTGGTAACCTTAAGCAAACGAGTGGGTGTAATTTAAGAGTACATGCACTGAACGGATTAAATATGAATACCTTATGGAATTGATCATTGATGTTGAGAAGGTATTCAACACAATTGGTTTATTGTATCCTTAGACCTGAGAGGTTTATATGGATCTATTTGTTGTGTACTTGTGCTTTGACCGAGTCATTTGGTGATGATCTTTCTAGGTCAAATATTCCAGACAACGTTGGGTCTTGTACATAATAAATGGGTTTGTATAAATGTTCAATAAGGAATCCACCAGTCTCTTGATGAGGCAGTATATTCAATATATCTGTATGGGGTTAGACTAGAAAAAGAATCCATTGACCAATGGTATTTTGTGAAAATGTTTTTCAAAAATTAATATATATATTATATTTATTTGTGAAATGTTTTGGAAACAATTGATAGTCCAACGAGTTACAGATTATGAATTAAGAATTATATGAGTTAGGGACTTAATCGGTGATATGATTCCGGTCCTATTGACTCATGTGGAATATAGTGTGGTGGAAGATAAATAAACGAATAATTGTTAGCAAAAAGGGATTTCACAAATCAATCTCAAATCTCGGGGGTGAATTGTAATATGTTGATGGACATTATTACAATTAGTAGAAGCCCAAAATTCGGAATAAAAGAATATAAGGGAGTTAATGGAAAAAGAGTTTTTCCATGTGATCCTACGGCCGAGATCTGAGATCCATAATGATCTCACGCACTATCACAGCTAGGGTTTCATATAAAATGATAGCTATGAGGTAGTCTACCCGGATTGACTAATTGTTAGTTTGAGAGTTGGCCATCAGGACTCAGAAAACCCTACACAGTTAGGAGCGTGGCGAGGAAGGAGGCAGAACACTTGGGCTGCTATTGTGAAATTCTCAAGACTGTGAAATTGACAAGAAACTGAAGATTTTTGAAGAATTCTCGGGATCAACAAAGAAAATTGTAAGTTAATTTTCCGCAGGCAAACTTTCAGTGGTATCGAAACACAGGTTAGTTGAACTTCATTCTCTTGAGATCTGTAGCATCAGTCTTTAAAAATATTTATAGTAATCGAATTTTATGAGTTGTTTGAAAGCTGTTTTCAAAGAAATCGTTTTGTTCTTCAACGTTTTTTGGAAATCGTGTGAAGAAAGTTTTTGAAAAATTGTTTTTCATAAGTTCCGATCGCTGTGAATGATTATAAAATGTTTAATTTTAATACCGAACAAAAGGTTTTGCCATTCACAGATGTTTTTTGAAAAATCCCATGAAAGAGAAAACTTTGTTTCTCTCATTTATTCTTCATTCACGTATTTGTGAATCTGTTTGATTGTTAGAGTTTGTTTTGCATAAACAAGATCCATACAAAAGAGAAACAAAATTGTTTTGTTCTTGGGCGTTTTTTGAAACCACGGGGAAAAAGAATTGTTCTTAAATATCCGTACAAATTTTGGATGAGATCTCATATTAATGGATAGTTTTATATTCGTGAATTCAAATTTCTTGTGAATAACATGCTATTTGTTTTTACTGTCATTTAATTTCATTTTGCGAAAACATGAGAAACAAGAGATAAAACGTTTCTTTCACCAAGGAAAGTGAGCGACAGCAAGGAGGAGCTGCTGCCGCACCACTTGGCCGGAGTTCACGGCAGGGGCCGCGCCTGGTATGACCTGTGCAGACGGCTTGAACTAGTGTGGCGTCCGACGGCCTTGGAGGTCGCTGACCCCGCAGAGAAATACACATCCGTGTATTACATGGGTGTGTGGTGGCCTACTGGCTGTGGCTGCCGATGGTAAGGCCAGCCAACGTCCGGCCAGCCCTTGGCTGGATGTGGCCAGCGGCTAGTTAGCAGCTGGCCTGTCCTTGCCTCCAGATGCCTCAAGTGGCGCCTGGGCATGAGATGCCCAGGTCACCGCTTGGGCCAAACGGGTAGGGCATTTTTGCACTACCCGGCCCAAGTGTATGGGTTTCATAAAAAAAAAAAAAAAAAAAACTATGTTTTGGGCTGTTGTTTTTTAGTTTTTTTTTTTTTTTTTAAGAAGCAAAATAGTTGGGCTGCCCTTTGTTTTGTTTTTGAAATAAATATTTGGGCTTAATTTTTTAAAATCTTTGGCTGTTTTAAAATAAAACGTTATGGGCTGTGTGTTTTAAAAGGGCTGCTGGGCTTAATTTTATAAAAGGCTGATGGTTTCCTTTTATGTGTTTGGGCCGAATTTTTTTTTAAAAAATAAAAAATAGTGAAAGCCCCTTTGTTTTAAAAGGTTGGTCGCCTTGTTTTTGAAATAAAGTTCACTAGCAAGGTTAACTAGCAAATTGAAGCCCATGTGTTTTTCTTATTTATTTATTTCGAAAAAAAAAAAGGAAAAAAGGGAGAAGAAGATGCCACATGACTGGGCCCTATTAGGCCAGCTCATGATTGATGGATATGATCCAATCCGGCAACCCATGGACCACATGATTCAGTCCGAGTTTGACCCGGACCATGACCCACAACCGGACTGGGTTATACCCGAATCGGTGGGTCAGTGGATCAACCCGGTTTGACCGAGTTGACTTTTTTTCTCTCTCTTCTCCCTAGATCACACAGCAAAACCCTCCTAACTCCCTTGACTTTTGTCTCATTTTCTTGTCTCATTCCCTTGTCTCAATTCCTTGTCCTTTAGCAAGCATCATGGTGTGAACTTTTAGTCCAGTCGGAAAGAGCTAGGGGGGATTTTTGAGTGATTTTGTAAGCTCTCATGATTGCCTAGAAAGGAGGAGTGATGCCACTTGGCATCTTCATCCCTCTTGCTGCCCACTTGACCAGCCAAGGAGCTTGCTTCTTGCAGCTCCCTTGGACTAAATCATGACATGGTTGGTTTAAAGAAAAAACCAACCAAGCCGTGTAGTGCTAGAGCCCTAGTGTGTGCCGATCAAGTGAGCAAAGAGAGAAAGGAGAGTGAACAGTCGGAGAAGGGGAAGAAAATAAAAAGAGGAGAAGAAGAAGAAGAAAAGGGTGGTGAAGGAGAAAGAGAAAAGAAAGGAGTAAGAAAAGAAAGGAAAAAACATGGCCATTGTGGCATTTGGCCATAGCCTCTCCTTTATTTATTTATTTTGTTTGTTTTCTTTCTCTCCTGCACTCTTCTTTTTCTTCATCTCTTCTAACTTGAGATTGCTTTCTCTAGGATTTTTCTAGAGCCTTCAAGGAGAACTTATCCCACTAGCAAGGTAAGGGAGTAGTTGCATGTAGGTCTTATGGGAAAGAAATCGTTATACGGCTTGTTTGAGTGCTAAACAGCTTGCTGCCTGTTTCGTGTCCCCTATCAACACCATTATCCTTGCAGTTTTGCTATGTTCTTTCACATATATTAGTTGCATGTTGAAATGCTTGTTCATGAGAAATGGTGTATTATGAATGTAGAGTAAGTAGAAATGATGTATGTGTGTAACTTGAGTATTCCAAAAATGAGTTGTATGCTTGGAGGCCACAATCAGTGGCCAAAATGACCTTAGGGATAGCTTGGGAGGCCATGGGTTGGTCTTAGAAGGGAACCAAAATGCATGCAAGACTTCCTTTGGTCATCTTTGATGCAGGAGCATCCCTTGCAATCTCTCGGCATACAACACTTGTATCTCGGGCCGAGGTGGTAACAAAGCATCTCTTGTATCTCGGGCAGATCTGCACCTCGGCTGGAAAGATTTACGAAGATTAGTCAGCGTGTGATATATTTTGGAAAGCTCTACGTCTCTAGTTTCAACGCACTTGACCTCATATCATTTGAAGATTCCTAGAGAAAGTTATGACATTTTTACTACTGGACGTCGGGAATGGCAACAGTCAGCGAATTTCAAAGTGCATTTAATTTCTTTTGTGTTGGAATTGTCTAGACTTTATTATTCCGTTTTTTCTAGCTTGACCTTGATGTAATGAACTCTATATATGAGTGATTATCCAAAATAAAGGAAGAACTTTTGATTCAAAGATATAATTCTTGCAAGTATATCTCTTGCTTTGGAGTTGAGTGACATCCTCCTATCAATCAAGCGAGTGGCTTGGTCGCGTCGAGT
Source organism: Morella rubra (assembly GCA_003952965.2). Taxonomy (NCBI): domain Eukaryota; kingdom Viridiplantae; phylum Streptophyta; class Magnoliopsida; order Fagales; family Myricaceae; genus Morella; species Morella rubra. The sequence goes on from CM025853.1 coordinate 9,491,809, forward strand.
GGCATCCGCGATTAGTAGCGTCAAGTGGCTTCCGCTACCCCTGGTCGAGTGGCATCCTAGGACTATCCCCTTCCCTTGGCTCAATCCTTTTCGGATTTTGCCAAGCCTTGCAGATCCCGGTCTGCATCAAATTGGTATCAAAGCAAGTTTTCCTGCTGTGGTGATTGGGTTTCTTTTCTGTTCTTCATAATTTCGAGATTTCTATCTTCTTCGTATCTTCTGGCCTTTCACAATGCCTCCACGACGTCAAAGAAATACAAGCGTGATGATGTACAAGCTGAACTTGCGGCATTAAGGAATCAAATCAAACACTTACAAACATGGTGAATGAACTTTTTCAGCGTCTTCCAACTTCACCAACTCGAAGCCATAGGAGTCGGGAAAGTGCACGCAATGTCTTCTTTGAAGATGACAATAGTTGAGATGACCATTCATCTTCTTCTAGTTCTTTCGTTGAACCAAGAGTTGCTGCTCAATGGTCCATGGAACGTTTGGCTCGTGCTTTAGAAAACAATGATCGAAGCATCCAAGTTCATGTGCAAGACTTTGATGGAAAGCTTGATGCAGATGAGTACTGTGATTGGATGGCATCTTTAGAAGCTTTCTTTGAATGGAAAGATCTCTCAGATGAAAGAAAGGTGCAGTTCGTTGCTACAAAGTTGAAGGGTCATGCTCTAATATGGTGGCAGCAATATCAACGAAGTAGAGATCGCAGAGGAATTCCAAAAATCAATATCTGGGCTGAGATGAAGGTGAAGCTTGATGAGAAGTTTCTGCCTTTAGACTATTCTCAAACTCTCTACCAAAAGTTCCATCAATTACATCAACGAATGGAGCAATCTGTTGGTGATTATACGGAGCAATTTTACAAGCTTATGAGCCATGTGAATTTGCAAGAATCCGATGATCAATTGGTGGCAAGATACGTCAGTGGGCTGAAGTATAATCTCAAGGGTGAGCTTATGATGCATTCATTTCGTTCTCTGGAGGAAGCATACCAGAAGGCACTAAAGGCGGAGGAGAAAATGAAATGGAGTTCATACCGAAAAAGGTGGTGAAAGTTTGAAAGAAAGGAGAAAGTTGGCTCCTATCCTCAAAAGCCAGCTCAACAACATGGTAGGGTGAGTAAGGAGCATGGAAAATCAGATTCATTTTCCAATAGATGTTTCAGATGTAATGAAATTGGGCATAGATCCTATGAATGTCCAAAGAAGAAAGCTGAATTGCATTTGTTGGAAGAAGAAGGAGATGTGGATCAAGAGCCAATCTATGATGAAGAATCTGAGGATGAGGATGTAGAATATTGTGAAGGTGATTGTGATGCAGAAAGCCTTGTAATCCAACGAGTCATGACTGTTCAAGAAGATGATAGATGGTTGAGGCATAATATTTTCAGAACCTATTGTCTTTCCCATGGAAAGAAGTGCATCTTGATGATTGACTCGGGAAGTTGTGAAAATATGGTGTCAAAGGTGATGGTAGAAAAGCTGAAACTTTCTTGTGAGCGTCATCCAAAGCCTTACAAAGTTTCTTGGTTCAAAAAGGGTGGAGAAATCATGGTGACACAAAGGAGTAAAGTAAATTTTTCCATTGGCAAGTATGAAGATGAGATTTATTGTGATGTGTTGCCCATGGATGCTTGCCATTTGCTTCTTGGCAGACCTTGGCAATTTGATAGGAGTGCTTACCATGATGGGAGAAGAAACACTTGCACCGTTATCCACAATGGTGTGAAGTATGTGCTGTCCCCTATGAAAGATGTTCCATCAAGCGTGTCTTCTTCAAATCAGATCAGTTTATTATCTTATAAAGAGTTTGAAGAATCCTATAAGGGAGAAGACATTATTTATGCTCTTGTTGCTGCGGATAGAAGTGAAGAAGTTGCAAAGGAGGTTCCGAATGAAGTTCAAGACTTGCTGGACAGATTCAAAGGCCTTGTTCTTGATGAGCTTCCTAGTGGTTTACCACCACTTCGAAACATTCAGCACCAAATTGATTTCACTCAGGTGCTATTCTTCCTAATTTGCCTCATTATAGAATGCCTCCTAGTGAACATGCTGAATTACAAAGACAAGTAATTGACTTGTTGAAAAAAGGGCTGATTAGGGAATCCCTTAGTCCTTGTGCGGTTCCAGCTCTTTTAACTCCTAAGAAGGATGGAACATGGAGAATGTGTGTTGATAGTAGAGCTATTAACAAGATTACAATCAAGTATAGGTTTCCTATTCCTAGACTTGACGATATGCTTGATGAACTTGCTGATGCTAAAGTATTCTCTAAGATTGATTTGCGAAGTGGTTATCACCAAATCAAAATTAGAGAAGGTGATGAGTGGAAGACAACTTTTAAAACCAAGGATGGTTTGTATGAATGGCTGGTTATGCCATTTGGATTGTCCAATGCCCCAAGTACTTTCATGAGACTTATGACTCAAGTATTGAAGATCTTCATGGGCAAGTATGTTGTGGTGTATTTTGATGATATCTTAATTTACAGCAAGGATAGAGTGCAACATTTGGAACATCTCTCCAATGTTTTCCAAGTGCTTCATGAAAATCAGCTCTATGTGAACCTTAAGAAGTGCTCTTTCATGACTGATCAAGTTGTATTTCTAGGCTATGTTGTGAGTGCAGATGGCATGAAGATGGATGATGAGAAATTAAAGGCTATTCTTGATTGGCCTACACCTAGAAGCCTAACCGATGTGAGAAGCTTTCATGGTTTGGCCTCATTCTACAGAAGATTTATTCAACATTTCAGCACCATTGTTGCCCCAATGATGGATGTTCTAAAGAAGAAGGAATTTCAGTGGACCAATGAGGCTGAAAGCAGTTTTCAAGAGTTGAAGTCCAAACTTGTTGAAGCACCAATTCTAGCACTACCAGATTTTTCTAAGCCATTCCAAGTGGAGTGTGATGCGTCAAATGTCGGCATAGGAGCTGTTCTTTTGCAAGGAGGAAAATTTGTTGCTTATTTCAGTGAGAAACTCAGTGATGCAAAATTGAAATATTCAACCTATGATAAGGAGTTATATGCAATCGTACAAGCTTTACGACATTGGGAACATTATCTCATTGGTGTGGAGTTTGTTCTCTTTTCTGACCATGAAGCTTTGAGATTCTTGAAGGGACAAAAGAAGCTTAATTCTCGTCATGCTAGCTGGGTTTCATACCTTGAGAAGTTCTCTTTTGTTCTACAACACAAAGCTGGATCATCAAACAAAGTTGCTGATGCTTTGAGTCGACGACATAGCTTGTTGACAACTCTATCTTATGAAATCACTGGTTTTGATCTCTTACCAAGATATTATGTTTCAGATCCTTTCTTTTCAAAAGTATTGCAAGATTTGAATGATGAGAAGAGAAGAGATTATTTGCTGATCAATGGCTATCTCTTCAAAGGCAACCAACTTTGTTTGCCGGAGGGTTCTTTGAGGTTATTTGTCATTAAAGAATTGCATGCGGAGGACTTGGTGGACACTTTGGAAGAGACAAAACTGAAGCTCTTGTGAAGTTGCGGTACTTTTGGCCTACGTTGAAGCGTGATGTTGCTAGATTTGTGCAAAACTGTCTAGTATGTCAAAAGGCCAAAGGAGGAGTTCAAAACGCTGGTTATTATCAACCCTTACCTATCCCTAATGCTCCTTGGGAAGACTTATCAATGGATTTTGTTCTTGGTTTGCCTAGAACACAGCACGGGTTTGATTGCATATTTGTGGTAGTGGATCGTTTCTCCAAGATGGCTCACTTTATCCCATGTAAGAATTCTACTGATGCATCTCATATAGCTGCCTTATTTTTTAAAGAAGTTGTTCGTCTACATGGTGTTCCAAAGACCATTACTTCAGATCGTGATGTGAAGTTTGTTAGTCACTTTTGGAGGACACTATGGAAACTTTTGGGACTCGTTTGCAATTCTCTAGTGCTTACCATCCTCAAACTGATGGACAAACTGAAGTGGTGAATAGATCTCTTGGAAATTTGCTGAGAAGTTTAGTGGGAGAGCATCCAAGGAAGTGGACTTTGTCATTCCTCAAGCTGAATTTGCTTACAATAGTTCAGCCAATCGATCAACCAAGAAGTCTCCATTTGAAGTTGTCTATGGCAATAATCCAAGTCATGTTCTTGATCTCCTACCATTGCCAAATCAAGCAAGAGTAAGTATGGAAGCTGAAGAGTTCGCTGAGCAAATAAAAGAAGTTCATGAACAAGTTCGACATCAATTGCAGCATTCTACTCAGATGTATAAGTCCAAGGCTGATGTTCATCGAAGGAAATTGGAGTTCAAGGAAGGAGATCTGGTTATGGTCTATCTACGGAAGGAAAGGTTTCCTGTTGGTACTTATAACAAGCTGAAACAGAGGAAGTTTGGTCCTTGTCGAGTTCTAAAGAAGTTGGGTCCAAATGCTTATCGCATTGAATTACCTGCTGGATTTTCCATAAGTCCTACGTTCAATATATGTGATCTTTATCCTTATTATGGCGATGAGGAGCAGATTGCTATGGAACCAAAGATTTCGAAGGTGCCTCTCTAACTCTCCATGCGAGTCCATTGATGTTCTGGATGTGCGTTCTATCACAACTCGGCGTGGCATTACACACAATACTTGGTTCGATGGCCTGAGAAACCAAGTTCTGAAGATGCATGGATTTCTGGTGAAGAGCTCAAGAAGTTAGATCAGTTGCTATGGGAAGATCTGAACTCAAACTCAAGGTGAGTCTTTTTCAAGAAGGGGAGAATGATGCAGGAGCATCCCTTGCACCTCTGGCATACAACACTTGTATCTCGGGCCGAGGTAACAAAGCATCTCTTGTATCTCGGGCAGATCTGCACCTCGGCTGGAACGATTTACGAAGATTCAGTCAGCGTGTGATATATGTTGGAAAGATCTACGTTCTCTAGTTGTCAACGCACTTGACCTCATATCATTTGAAGATTCCTAGAGAAAGTTATAACATTTTTACTACTGGACGTCGGGAATGCAACAGTCAGCGAATTTCAAAGTGCATTTAATTTCTTTTGTGTTGGAATTGTCTAGACTTTATTATTCCGTTTTTTCTAGCTTGACCTTGATGTAATGAACTCTATATATGAGTGATTATCCAAAATAAGAAAGAACTTTTGATTCAAAGATATAATTCTTGCAAGTATATCTCTTGCTTTGGAGTTGAGTGACATCCTCCTACCAATCAAGCGAGTGGCTTGGTCACGTCGAGTGGCATCCGCGATTAGTAGCGTCGAGTGGCTTCCGCTACCCCTGGTCGAGTGGCATCCCAGGACTATCCCCTTCCCTTGGCTCAATCCTTTTCGATTTTGCCAAGCCTTGCAGATCCCGGTCTGCATCAATGTTCCTCTCTTTTGCCTTGTTTGGTTATAAATTGCATATATTTTGGTGCATTTGTGAACTTGGAAGTGTAAAGTGGGAAAAAGAAGGCTTGGGAATTGAGAGGGACACGGCAGTGGCATTTGAGGGACTTCTTGTGAGCTCAAATGGTGAAATATGGTGTAAAACATGGCATTAGCTACATGCATGGTTTTGGTCTTTTAAATAGAAAAGGAAATGAAAGTGTAAGCCATCATTTTACATATGTGGTTGTTCTGTGATTACATTGGTTGCTCTGTGATTATATTGATGTCTGAAAGTATATTCGTGTATGGATAGATGAGATTAAAATCAAAGGAAACCAAGAAATATAACATACAAGAACATTAGTTAGCCATTTAACAAGAAAATGGTCACTGTTCAAAACGACCCCATGATTCCCTTTAAATTTACATGAAACTTTCCAAGATAGTATGCATAAGTAATCAGGACCTCACTGTAAAAATTTCAGCCAAAAAATGATGTAAGGAAAGGTCGAAAAATGCCCTTGGAGTCTCTAAGGGCAGTTTCGACATTTTGAATAAAATGTTAGGGTAAAAATGTCCAAACAGGAAAATAATATATGGCTGTGTAGATCATGAAGAATAGGATGGGGAAGCCCAAATTTAGTCCAAACTGAGTAGAATTAGGGCTCAATCACAAAGCCCGTTTAGCAGCCTAATGGACTTTAGGCCTGTTAACCTAAACAAGCCCAAAACCTTTTGAAACTTTAGGGATAGGCCCAATAGGCCTTTATTTGGGGATCTAAGGAAGAATTAATATTTAGTTACACAATGCATGTTTAATTCTTCAAATTAGTTTCATAAAAGAATAAAGATTTTTAATTCTTTAATTAAGGAAAAAGGGCTCAATAATTAGAAAGCATATGAGGCAAAAATTAGTTGAGTATTTCATTAAATTCAATTGTGAATCTAATGTCGGATAATTCTATATTTATCATTCATGTATTAAGATTCCAAACACTTTATTGGTTTATATTTTCTCCAATCGCCTCATGAGACATTTTGAATGGCAACATTGCACATGCATTTGTATAACATTCGTGCATGAATCACATTCACTTCATAAGAGGAAAAATAAATGTGAGGAACCCCTAAGCCTTGAGGTGATTCCCAAAGAAAGAGTGATGGTACTGGGCATATGAGGAGAGTGCAAACCCCGACTATAGGGAGTGGGTGGGCTCCTTCTGGGTGCTACAGCGTCGTTCTAAGGGTCCTGTGTAGGTGACACAGGACAGTCCCGAGGAAAGGAGTATGCACAACCGACTCTGGGGTGAACAGAGCAGACACCGGAATACCTCAGAAACCTGATGATAAGTTGATGCATTGTATACATTCCTTATGTTATACCATGTCTTGTATGTTGAAATTATTATTGCACTGATATTTTACGTTCTAAGACATGAACTATATTGTATGAGCATGTTTCCCCTTTCCCGACCTTATTGAGTCAGTAGGACTCACCTTGTTTTATGTATGTTTTTGCATCCTTGTTTGTGGTGCTGTGGATATTGAAGATGAAGCTGTTCGAGAACGAGCTGACTTTGGACCTCGACCCGTACGTTTTAGTCCTAAAGGTCCGAACTTGGGTTACGGACGCTTATGAGGTACTGGTGGAGCATGAGCCCCACTGGTTCCTCAAGGAACAACCTTTGTCCCCACTCCTCTGTGTAGAGGACTTCGGCTTGATCGATGTGCCACCGGAGTTCCTTAGACTCGATTACACTCCTCTGGCCCCACCGGCAGAGAGTAGCCGCGTCTCACCGAGGCCGGTATCATAGACCTCACCTCTGATACTGATGAGGAGGTTTAGTGGACCCCTAGTCTAGATCCCATTTTCTTTATTTCTATTTTCTTTTTCGATGTATTATTCTTCAATTAAAGTGCAGGTTGTAATGGCATGGTGAGCTTTAGAAAGTTCCACTTTTGTACTTAGCCCTTTTGTAGTCCCCTGGTGGACGTATTTTGGAAAACTGTGCTTTGTAATGAAATCTGGTATTTATTATGGCGAGTATTTATTTCTTTCCTTATTTCTTATTCTTTCCTTATATTATTAAGCTTTCGTTTATACTAAAGGTTTTATTCTATAAAACGCTTCGAAAATGCTTAATGCAAGTTAATTTACCGTCCTTTTCTAAACTGCGATTTCTCCTTGAAACGTTTTAAAATATTTAATCACAACCCTATTTTCAAATAAGACTTCCGCTCAGCTTTTCATGGTGAATCAAATAAGGTTATTTAGGGTGATTCGTGCCATAATCCCCGTCTGTGTGTATACTATCTCTATAAGTGAGCCTAGGGGGTAAATACGAGAACGGGGCGTGATAGAGGAATTCTATTTTATTAAGTGTTGGATGATACTAAAATAAGGGATTCCAATATCTTGATTTTATAGTTTGCCCATTTATTTCTTTAGAAGATAAATGAGGGTGTATGAGTGATGGGGTGTTGACTAAAATAGCAATGCCACCCATTCAAAATTACATATCATTTAGACGATGGTTGCACTTAACTAAATAAACACGTACACTAAAATAGTGAATATTGTGTTTATTTGGTGGTCGAAAAGGAAATCAAGAGTCACAGATATTTACATACATGGGACATGAGATGGATTCGTGACAGATAGTTTCTATTACTTTTACAAGTTGTTGCTTGGTTACTAAAAAAGATCATGTTTACAAAAGGTATAAGCTCTGATACCTACTAGTGACACAGAATATAAATGTTATATACAGGTATTTTATTTGAATGATGTGTCATAGTGGGAGGCACCATTAGTTATTCGAAAACCTGAAACTAGCAGATTTATTTATTTATATATACATGTGAATTAATTTCTATGTTTTTGCGGATTTCTTATGCGATACTAATACCCTGTGATGATTATGGACTAGGCCAAAATTTTATATTGAAAAGGGATCTTACTGAAGGTATGCTTATCATTAAAGTCAAATTTAATGTATTGTCATTAAATTGTTGGTATGTCTATTTAGGCATTATATCTCACTTTTGCAATAAGTTGCATGGGTTTAAGGAAACCGGATATTAAGTGAAAGGGGAAATTGTGCAGAATATGGAGATGACTGCAAGTGTTGTAGCGACTTCCATATAGAGTTATTTATTTGAGTTTACAAAAAGGAAAAACTTTGTTTTCGAAGACTATATTTATATGTGCTATAATATTTCTAGAAATGTGATTTCAAGTTCAATTTTTTTAAATTAAAAGTGTTTATTGCTTCTAGGCACTATTATTGATAGTCGTATTATTTTTGAAAAGTTGTGAACTTTAAATAATATTGAGAAAGATGCTGATACCAGTTATGCAACTCTAAAAAAGAGGGATGTGAATCCCACTTGTGTGTAGCATCTGACACTTAGTCATGGTAATCTGGATATGATCCAATGATGACTGAGAAATCCTTTTAAAGTAAAAGGAGTTAAGAGCTACAGGATTGTTAGAGTTGGTGCATACTGATGTATGGTGATTTTAACCACATAACCAGAGGATGGTTTTTCCTATTTCATCACTTTTAGTGATGGTCATTCCATTTACGGTTATCTGTACCTGATGAATTATGAAGTCTAATTTTTTGAAAAGTTCAAGAAATTACAGAGTAAAGTGGAAAAACCAACTGGAAGTGAGTATCAAGATACTCAGATAATTAGATAAGTTTTGAACTCATCTTGGAAATGAAAGCATCATATCTCAGTTAATTCCCTTGTTACATCATGGCACAATGATGTTGCAGAAATGTGAAACTGAACTTTATATGATATTGTTCAGTGGGAGATAAGCATAGAATTATTACCTGTATTCTTTTGGGGTTTTACCCAAAAAGGTTCACTAGTATTATTTGATAATTGTTAAGTGAACAATTGGTAATTGTCAGTAGGAATATTTATTTTAAAAAGAGAACGGCCTAAGTAGAGGCGAAAGCATGATTGTTCTTGATGAAACAGTCAGCTGAGCCAATAAAAGGGGCAGATAAGATCAATAGAAAAAGTGACATTATTGAACCTACTGATACTGAGTTAAGAGTTCAGAACTCAGGAGCATTAGCTGGAAATCCAGTTTGATGAAATAATCAAATTGTTTGATTTTTCACAAAACATGGATGAGCCTTGTATTGACAAGAAGTCAGTGGGAGTTTAATATTGTTTCTGATTCTTTATGTTAATAATATACTACTCAATTGGAATGATGTCCGAGTGATGTCATCAGTCAAAGACTTTGGAAGTGTTCCACATTCTTGGAACCAAGTTATTGGTAACCGAGAAAAGAAGTCTTTGGGACTATGTTGATGAATACTGGCAAGGGATGGTTTGCAGGATGCCAAGGGGGTTTTACCCTTTAGGCATAATTTCATCTCTCCAAGTAGAGAGGGATAAGGCCAGATATTAATCAAGTAGTCAGTTTTATGAGTAGATATTGATTTAACAAAGGCCCTGAATGCTGGATAGTGGTTAAGCATATTCTCAAGTTCTTGAGAAGAACTAAGCGCTGATCTTGGTGCTTAGAGTTGAGTATTTGCAGACTGTTCAGGATGCATAAATTCAGGTATTATTGATAGTTGATCAATATTGAATTTGTGTATGTGCATGGGTAAAGGTACAAGAGTTGGAGGAGTTGTAAGCAGTTTAGAACTGATGACTCCACGCTATAAGGCATAATACATAGAAAGGATGTACGTGGGTATGAGATACCTGTATGAATGTTTTTTAGTGCAAGTGGGAGATTGTAAGAAATATGCCCTAAAAATCATTATTCTAAATAATAGTTATTTAGATGTCACATGTTTATATTTATTTATTGGGTAATATGATGTGACATAAGATGTTACATAGTTATTATTGAGTGACATTGTAGAAAAGTCATGCCAATGATTAATGAATCAAAGGCGGGAAGTATGACTTTTCGGTTCCTTGTTCACTTGATGTTTTGTTCTAGACCAAGGTACATATTGATGTACAATAGGTCTACACTCGTTGTGCCTCTATTTAATAGGATGATGGACTTCGTCATTGAGGTTGTGACCTTAAGCAAACGAGTGGGTGTAATGTAAGAGTACATGCACTGAACGGATCAAATATGAATACCTTCTGGAAGTGATCACTGATGTTGAGAAGGTATTCAGCACAATTGGTTTATTGTATCCTTAGACCTGAGAGGTTTATATGGATCTATTTGTTGTGTACTTGTGCTTTGACCGAGTCATTTGGTGATGATCTTTCTAGGTCAAATATTCCAGATAACGTTGGGTCTTGTACATAATAAATGGGTTTGTATAAATGCTCAATAAGGAATCCACAGTCTCTTGATGACAGTATATATTCAATATATCTGTATAGGGTTGGACTAGAAAAAAATCCATTGGCCAATGATATTTTGTGAAAATATTTTTCGAAATTAATATATATTATATTTATTTGTGAAATTGTTTTGGAAACAATTGATAGTCCAACGAGTTACAGATTGTGAATTAGAATTATATGAGTTAGGACTTAATCGGTGATATGATTCCGGTCCTATTGACTCATGTGGAATATAGTATGGTGGAAGGATAAATAAACGAATAATTGTTAGCAAAAAAGGGATTTCACAAATCAATCTCAAATCTCGGGGTGAAAATATGTTGATGGACATGATTACAATTAGTAGAAGCCTAAAAATTCGGAATAAAAGAATATAAGAGAGTTAATGGAAAAAGAGTTTTTCCATGTGATCCTACGGCCGAGATCTGAGATCCCTAACGATCCCACACACTATCACAGCTAGGGTTTTCATATATTGGGATAGCTATGAGATAGTCTACCCGTATGACTAATTGTTAGTCTGAGTTGGCCATCAGGACTCAGAAAACCCTACACAGTTGGAGCGTGGAGATGAAGGAGGCAGAACACTTAGGCTGCTATTGTGAAATTCTCAAGATTGTGAGATCGACAAGAACCTGAAGATTATTGAAGAATTCTCGGGACTAAAAAGAGAATTGGTAAGTTAATTTTCTGCTGGCAAACTTTCATCAAGTTGTGGGATTCCCTCTTTCGTTCCCTTCCTGCCCCTATGTGAGGCGACTCAGTTATTGCAGACATATATAATATGCGTGGTCTGATGATGCAGGTCGTTTACATCAGCTAATAAAGTTAATTTGAAATAAATGGAGAAATTTTATTTTCTCCTTCCAAAAATGGAATTGACAGACTCTCCGCAGGGGAAAAAGAAAAGAAAGGTCACCATGACATCCTTCAGGAAGATAGGGATTTCCTTCATAGCCGCGTTTGCAAGAACATATGAAAGCTAAGCTCTTGTTATTTCAAGTGCAGTCTGATTGGAACAATGACAGGTTGGGGACGTAGAACTGCCCTCCGCATTCCCACTTAATCCAAGCGAATTGAATAAACTACTATTAATCTGCCATTGAATTGCCATTGCAACGGTGTAGTTATCTAGGATTGGCATTCTAAAATTCTCCTTGAACCATTCTGTATCTACCAGGAATGCAGACCTCACTGATTCTCCCACCTTCCTGTCATTTATTGGCTTCACACTTAGGATCAAATCTTGACTGAGACCTGAAGGTATTGCGGTTTGGTAGTAGTTAATGCCATTGCAGTCGCTTGCATTTACAGATCCAGTTTCGTCACAGACGGACATGCACCCTCCAAATATAACTGAATCATTATAAGAAGCTGCTATTGAGGCAAAGTTGTTGCAACCCACGGCAACGAATCTGTTTTTGGTCTGGGAGACCATGAAAGGTGGTCCTAGGAAACGGGGGACGAGGGGGTAGAGCCACCCTGAATCATTACCGAATTTGAAAATCCAATCTTTGACAAGCCCAGTGCTGCCTAACTGAATTTCCAGCAACTCGTAGAGCCCAAATCTCAAGAAAGGCTTGTGTGAGCCCCACAGGCTCAATAACATTGCAATCTATCGCGAACTATTCGTGAAGGTAGCAATGTGCGGCTCCCATTCCAAAAGGGTATGGAATGCTAACGTTCCCACAACGATCTAAGCATGAGCCTTTTGCTAATTTCGGGGCTTGTGCGAATGGTTCAAGTGTAGACAGTAGAAAAATTGATAAGGAACACCATTTGCAATGCCATCTCTCTATCTTGCGACGATAATGAATGGAGTCATGAAGCAGAGATGCATGCCCTAGCCTCCAGCTTTTATACCTAGATTCCAGCGCGGGCTTGATCAAATACTTCCACGGAAGTTTCCTAGACCACAATTCTAAGAAAGACTTAAATAGTCCACTAATCCTTCGGGTATTGGGGTATTATTGCTCAATTCCAAATTGATCCTTATAGTAAGTTTTGTCCTAGAGTGGTCCTTGTGAAATTCTTCTGCTGTGGTCACTTTGTCTACTTGAGTGATAAATAGAAAAAATCTAAGTGGCTAACGGAAACACATGTGAGCAAATTGCCAATAACCACGTGTCCCCTTAATTGTCATATCACCCAACATACTTGATGAACTAGTTGATTTATGGTCAACAGGTCGGAGTAAATGTGCCTCGATCTTCGTGCAGCTCCTTCTGTAAAATAACAAAAACAACCCCGGACACTGGGGTAAGGTACCTCCGATGCTTAAGTTAGTCTTTTGTATTGTATAGATTTCATCGTTCAATTGCTCTAGGATTACATACCTTTCTCTACTGTGATCTTTCCCTTTTGTAGTGTTTTCTCCACGTTCTCATATTTGTTCTTTGGCGGGCATATTTCGTTTTTTGCGGGAATCTAATCCCTGTAACGTTGTGTCCCACAATACTCACACGCCTCCTTAACAAGTACTTGCTTTGATCACGGGAACGGCAGGATTGTGGAGATACCGCACGTTATAAGTTGTTTTATAACTGCTTGTGACTCGTGTTGTGGTTCCTTCTTCTAGGCTTAATACGGTATAGGCCTAATCGTTGTTGTTCGGCTATGACACAAGTGTGATCATATCTACCCAGCCCAAATTGGTTTGGGCTGGATCCGATTCAGTATTGGTATCATTAGAGTCCCCCCATCCTTGACTAGATTCATTATGAATTAGGTTGAGAATGTATGCTGATGCTTTCGTATACCGAGGTATATGGAAAGTGAAGTTAATGGATAACGAATTGAATCTTTATTAATGATCACATATCGGTCCAAGGAGGAATCATCCATTTGATTACATCCCCAATGGAACCAAAATATATATCACAATATTGAAATTCTTTGTTTTCATAGCAAGTGCTGCAGAAGTAGTTTCTGTAAGTGATCCACCATTCTGTGAACGGTGCTAGGATTTCGACTTCTTCTGGAATATAGCAGGATTCTTCTTTGGGACACTCCAATTTGTCGTCCAGTCTGTATCGGTGCTCATCTACACTTCCTCCTTGGTGGTGGTAGGCCAACGCAAGGAGGTATTTGGCTTTCGGGTTCGCTCCTTTCGCTAAGGTGTGAACCTCCCTTAGTCCTTCTTCAACTGTCGCAATCTAGTGCATCTTCTCACTGCCTCGGATGAAAAGTTCTTGTTGGTTTTGGCTAGCATAACACTTGTCACTGAGAATCTTCCATACTTCGGTTGGGGGATGCGGTGGTAATATATCTTTAATGTTCAGTCTTCGATATACCGCAGATACGTGAGCTGCCTGGTAGAATTGCTTCGATACTAGGCAGAGATTTTGCCATTCTCTCGGGTCATCATGGACAACCCAGCTTATTACCTCATACCATAGTTCTTAAGGCAGGGCTGGAGAATGGTTTTCGCTTCGATGATTGCATCCTCACTCTTTTTGCCTTTGTTCAGATGGTTCCCTTTTTATGCCTGCATATTTTGGCGATTATCTCTTTAAGAAAAATTGATCGGGCGTCGTCTCTTCTTCTTTTGCGTTGCACGTTTCCTTCAATTCTGTATTTTTGGCGTCCGGCGTCTTGACTACTTCCAATCGATTGATGGCACGTGACCACTTCAAGTCCCACAAACCATCGTGGGGACCAGCATGCTCTTTCTTCGCGTGTCTTGAGCAACATGTAATTGCTGCTGAAGCTGGCGTGTGTCATTCCACTCATATAAGAGGACAGTTAAGAACAGTTTCTGTCATCATCACCCCGGTTGATTGTCACTTGGAAGAACACGTGGCCTGTGACAGCTTCCCTCCGACTATAGGAATCGACGTGCATTGGGCAATCCATTGCATTTAATCCTCGGCTCCACCCTTGACGCGTCGGCTGTTTATCGTCTGAGGATGACACGTGGCCAACATCAGTTTTCTGGCGATTTTTTTGAGTCGAGGTTCATCATTCGCCATGCTTTGAACAATCTGTTGTATTTAATGCAACAGCTTTATGACGTCTGGTGATTCAAAGATTTGCATGCCATATTTGATTTCTTTTGGACAGTCATTACCAAATATGGTTTCCGTTTTCTTCATCAAGGATTTGTAGCTCCAATTCTGTTGGTTCATTTTCGGCAAAAATGTACTTTCGATCGAGTTCTAGTCGTATAAGTTAATTTTGAATGGGATACTTTGTTTCATGCCAGACAATCCATAAAAGGAACTTTTATAAATAAAAGTTAAGTCCATTAATTACTAGAAATGAAATAAAGCATCCGAACCAGGCCACTACCTCAACATGTATTCATAAAGGTGTTTGAACACCCTATTTACATAACAAGTTTTGCAAAGGCTTATTTTTTGGCTTTTCCTCCCGCGGTCCGCTATAAAGGGTGGGTTGTAGCCATCTGGATAGAGGAGGTAGTCATCTTTGTGGAAGATCATCCCTCCGTATCTGATGTGAGAATTTATTTCACACATTTGGTCATCATAATTGTGTTGATTTAGAGCATTTTGTATGTGTTTCTTTGCTTAGTTGTCTAGAATTTGAGGTATTTTACATTTACTGAATTATTAGAAATTCTTGGTATTTTGCAGTTTACATGTGTTTGATTAGGTGAAATTGGGCTGATGTGAAGAGGCCAAATTCAGGTTAGGTCAACAAAGCAAAACCCTAGTTAGCCCGGTCTAGGCAAACCAGAATACTGTTTGATCAATCGAGTGTAACGGGAGCTACAGACATCGGTTTCCAGTTTTGTTTGATTCTATGGAAAGCTAAGACGAAGGCCTAAAACTTTTATGAAGATCCTGAAACCTAGTTACGCCGTTTTGAAGTTCAAAATCCAGCTGGAAGTCGGGGAACAAATCTGCCAAGAATTTCGGGATTCACCAAGTCAATGAGAGGTTGGGGTCCAGCTCACAATGTGAGGCCAACGTGTGTTTTTATTTTAAAGAAAACCTAAACATCTATTAGGTTTTGGTGTGCCGCATGAAACAAGAGGAGGAATAAATCAATTGAAGGATTCATTGGAACTAACAAAGGAAACTTTCCTTTCTCGGAATTCCTGGAATTCCTGAAACACCCTTCGGTATTTGGAGCATATCTTTTGATATAGAACTCGAATGAGGTCAATCGTGGTGTCTACGAAAAGCTAAGAGAAAAGGCTACAACTTTCGTGTTTCAGGATTTTCCAAAAAATGAACCGAAAAAGGTGAAAACGGAGCATCAAGTCGGAGGTCGAGAGAAAACTGCCTTTGGAGAACCCTGTTTTAAGGAAACAAAGAGGTTTTGAAGGAAGGAGGGGGGAGAACGACTAGGGCACGAAAAAAAAGGAGAGTTTTTCACCACTGGAGAGGAATCTGAAGCTTGGATCAAGGTGAAGAGGACGGAGGCTGAATTGGAGTTTGTCAACAATTGAGATTCTCGATCTACATATAGTTCCTTCTTAATCCTTTTATCTTCTCTTCTCTTTGTATAATTTTCATTATGAATTCTAGAGTTGTTTTGATTTATTCTGATTTTGCTATGAACTAATTTCTATTGCTAAGGCTACGATGTAGCCTCTCCATGACAATTCTGAATCTTATTACCATGTGATCGAAATTTTACCATTCTTTTTGAAGTATACATCATTGAGTTTAATGCTTTCAATTATCTGGCCAATAGTTGAATGATTTGTTGTGTGCGTGTTAACTCGAGAGATGATGCATGTAGTTTAGCTTCAAATGATGTATGCCATGAATTGAACGAAAGACAGGAATGTGCCAACGTGATTTGTGCGGCTTTCATTAGAAATATTATTAATCTTAATGTGCTCAATTGCTTCTAAATTCGCATTAGACATATCGCGGGTTGTTGTATGTTGGGTAATTCTAATTCTACTCGAGAGAGGGTCTTAGATAAATTAGAATATTTCGCCGTCAAAGAGGTTGATAATTGACTGATTGAATGGTTAGGGTTTTGGATTTGATTGGTTAGGTGAGTCGGATGCCTTAGTGTTTTCTTCTTGGGTGAAATTTTCTTTTAAGTTTATTTATTTTGTTTCTGCAAATTCAAAATCCACCACTTTTCTTGATTTTTAAATAATTTAGAATTAGAACAATTTCAATAGTTAATAGGTGAGTAGTCCTCGTGGGTTCGACATCCTTTCTTATTACTATATTACTTGTTACGATTTCGTGCACTTGCAAATTTTCAACAACAGTATCCAACGTGGCGTGTTAGCCAACCTTCTACCTTCCTCGTCAGCATTCTCATTCCTTTCCTTTCGAGCTGCGTTCTTAGGCTCCAGATCATCTCCCGAGCTTGCCGACGGAACATTTCTTCTACCGCTGCATGATAGAGGATTGCTAGGAAGTAGCGAGCTAATTTATGTTCTTCTGAAGCTCTTCGTAGCATATTTACAACTTTGAGGGTGGCTCCTTCTCCACTGAGTTGTCGGGCTGCTTCCATGAAAACCTTGTGAGGGTTTTCCATCTCTCAGTATTGCCCTCTGGTCAAGTACCAGATGTCGGTTGGCTGCCAGGGGGTTGAATAATATTTGAGATTCATCCTTTTGTAGGATAAATCATTCGCAGCTGGTCGATGGAATTCTTTGGATACCAGTTTGAACCTTTTCCAGTCCTCAACATCTTGCTTTGCTGTATAGCTAGCAAGGATGGCGAGGACGTCGAGAGGAAGATAAGGGAGTCGATTGGCTTCACCCATTTTTGCTAAAGTTGCTCTCTCTTCTTTTTTGCCATCCTCGGACGTATGTTTGCCCTTTTATAAACATTGTTGCCGACGTGTTCATTTGATCGTAGTCTTCATGGGCACGTACGGGACATCAATGTGGCCTTATTTCCGAATTTATTTTGGCATGTTCTCAAATTTTCCCTTAGAAAACGCCTCGCTTACCTTCCACGATGATGGGTATTTTGGTAATCTGGTGTGTTCGCCTGCTTTTTTGCATAAATGCCTTCGATTCAAGTGATCGTGGTTTGGTGGGCTCTGCTTTGGGATTTTTAGAAAATCTCTGACGTGTCATCTTCCGTATCTGGATACCATATCGTCCTTTGAGAAACCGCGCCGTTGGGGTTGCTCTCCTACGCGACTGTTGAGCTACAAGTTTAATTTGCGTCGTTTCAAACTTCTCGATGAATCTTTTGAAATGGTGCATCCTTATCGAGGGCATTCTAGTCATTGTGCCCTTCCTATTTAGGTCTGCTCTCTCGAATTCAACCTTTACGCCCTTTTCTTATTTTCCAAGCTTCCCTTCCTGCATTCTGGTTCTTCCTGATTCTCCACTTTCTGTCTCTTACTTCGTTTTTGCCCTTTATCCGCCTTTTTGCTTCTGTGCAATGGCCAATGCTAGTGGTTCTTCGAGTGGTGTTACTAAAACTCCGAGGGTACCTGAGAGGCGTGAGGGCCATTGGGGCCCTAGTCAGATGATGGAGGCCAATTTTGAGGTTTTCTACACTGAGTACCATTTCCCAAGAGGGGCTTGTTTTCTCCTTTTGTTTGAAAATGAGACCCCATACACCAATGGGGATTTGGGAGAGATATGCTTCTTTGAGGCCCCACTGAAATCAGGGGTAAGATTTCCTTTTCCTTTAAGTGTCCGAAAGATTTTGAGATCTCTACATCTTTCTCCAACCCAAATCGTTCCCAATGCTTAGAGGGTTTTGTTGGGTTGCGCTGTTATGTGGCCCTTTTATCTAAGGCACGAATGTCAGTTAACCCTGAGGGAGTTCTTGTGATTTTATACACCCATTTGCTCCACTTACGATAGCAAATTTTGGTATTTTCGCCCTTTTAAAGAGAAAGTTTCCCTTATCTCTTCTTATCCTGATAATAACAAGGGATGTCGTGAACACTATTTTTTCATGTCTGGTTTTGGATGGGAACGTTTTCACCATGAGGAGCTGAAGGGTCACTCTTCCTTGTGCCGGGTGTTTGGCATTGTCCCAGATCATTACAGAAAAGATGTTACGAACCTTACTTCGGAGGAGCGGGCCCGTGTAGATACCTTACTTCGGAGGAGAGAGACCGTGTAGATGCCGTTACTGGGATTGGCTCCATGGATTGGAGTGTTATGGTCAGTAGGGAGAATGAAGGTCTCTTAGGGTATGCTGCGTCTTAGCCCCTTTCTAGGGTGAATCCTCCTCTCCGGATTGGGAAGCGTTCCCATGATCGTTCTCCACGTGACAGCTCCAAGACTAGTTCTCGCCTATCTTTGGGTGGCGCTTCTTTTAAACGGAGGCATTCTCATGAAGCTGAGGGTCCTTCCCATTGTTCAAGAAGAGGAAGATGTCTCCTCCCGTTCCTTCTTTTGCTATGGGGGAGGAGAGTGAGGCTCCTTTGAGCCGTAAGCCTTCGAGAAGCGATACGGACAGCGGTTGGTGCTTCTTGTTGTGAACTCTTTCTTTTTCCCCTCTGCATGTGGATATGTTGTGACTTTGCCATTTGTTTACAGGTTCTCAAGGTTGGGGCTCTCGCTAGGGACCCTTCTTCTTCTATTCTTGGTCGGCCATCTTTGTCCCCTAGGGTTTGGGAGGAACTCTTAGCCCAGTCACCACACCGACTTCGGATATGTCTGAAACTCCTATCGTAAATAGCTCGGAGGCTAGTGGTGAGGACATGCCTAATGCTCCCTCGGGCACTCAGAACACAATCTTACTGTCCAATTCCAATTCTTCGAGTAGATCGAATTTGCCTAAGGTTGGAATTGATCTTGGAGCTCATTCTGGCATGTTTCCACCATCGGGTGTCTTATCTGCAATCCCTTCATCAGCAGAAGTGCCTTTTTTAGAGCTGCCAAGTGTATTTAGAGTCACTATTGTTGGTGGCTTGGACACTTCTATGCCTGTATTGGTTGGTGTGCCCAGCACACAGGCAGTTCACGTTGGTGGTGGCTTCGAGGTGCCCCCAAATCTTTCGGCTAGAGGTAAAGGGCAAGCTGTCAGCCCTACCACCTCGGATAACCTCGGAGAATCTGACACTGAGCTTCCAGCCTCTCCTGCATGGCATTCAAGGCCTTATGCCTAGCCTCTTTTGATTGAGGAGCTAATGAGGGATTCTTTCTTGCTTTCCCGCCATGTAAAAGTTGAGAGGATTGTGCGGGGCCTTTCTCAAGGTGTGACAATGTTTGCTGCCCAAGATGCCACTGAGTTGTCGCATGAAGAGGAGTTCGAGTCTACTCGCCTGAGGCTGCGACGGCTTAAAGGCGAACTAGAAGATCAGAAGAAGCTAGTTGTTGAGTTATGAATTTGGCTCGCGGTGTTCATTCCCAAGCTCAAACATATGAGTCCAGGGTGACAACTTTGGAAAACGACATCGCTTCTCAAGATGCCACAATTGTCGAGTAAAGGCGGGTTGTTAATGCACTCGAGCAGGGTCGTGTGGACTTTGAGCTGGACTTGTCTCGGCAAAAGCGGCAGTTTTGGAACGCTTGAGTAAGTTTCACGCATCTTCAGCAAGGAAGGAAGAGGCATTGCAGGCTGAAATGACGGAGATTCGTCACGCTATGCTTGAGGCCGCTGATTCCTTTACTGCTTAAAAGAAGAACCTGGAGGAGAGTCGCAATGGCCTTAACCTTCGCGGCAGCAATGCTCGCTTTTCCCGATAATCCTATGGTTTTCGCACTCAAGTGCATTGGTGCAGTCACAACAGTCCTTATCATAGCTTACATGCGTGAGGGGAGCTGTTTTAAGGATCGCGAAGAGGAGTGTGACAAGGAAATTTTGCCAGTTCCTTGTTGAGGACTTAGGAACTCGTGGCACTCATTTGCCTCTTGCGGAAGATTAGAATTTGTAGTAACATTCTGTAGCTTTCTTTGGATTTGGTTGTACCTTTGAACATTTGGGACTTGCTTTTTTCTATCTTCAATTCGGTTGAATTTGATACTTGATCATCTCTGTCTTGAGCTTTATTTGTTTCTTATCATGGCCATCGGCTACACACTTTGTAATCTGCTCTCATCATTCGGATCCTATTGGATTTGATTGTTTGTCCCTTACTTGTACTTTTGTTGTGAACTTTTAAGAATCCTGGGACCAATTGGGGTCTGTTGTTCTTTAAGGCCGTACATGAGCATGACCGGGAATCCTAATTTTTCAAGATAATCTGGGGACTTCATTTTGGATGCAACTGGGAACCGCAGTTCTCTGATCTAGAGGGAGACTGGGAACCTTAGTTCCCCTAAGTCTTTTGTTGTGGACGCAACTGGGAAACGGAGTCCTCCGAGGTCGTCTTTCTCTTGAGGAGACTTGGAACCTTAGTTCTCCTAAGTCTTTTGTTGTGGACAAAACTAGGAATCGAGGTTCTCCTTGGTCGTCTTACTCTTGAGGAGACTAGGAACCTTAGTTATCCAAAGTCTTATATGGTGGATGCGACTGGGAACCGGGGTTCTCCGAGGTCGTCTTACACTTGAGTAGACTAGGAACCTTAGTTCTCCTAAGTCTTTTGTTGTGGATGTGACTGGGAACCAGGGTTCTTCGAGGTCATCTTACTCTTTAGGAGACTGGGAACCTTAGTTGTTCTAAGTCTTTTGTTGTGGATGCGACTGGGAACCAGGGTTCTCCGAGGTCATCTTACTCTTGAGGAATGTAGTCCATCGTCTTTATTTGACAAATAATTTTGATGAGAACTTCAGATTTTTCATTTATAGCGAACAGTAATAAAAACATCAAATTATAACATAAGTGTAATCACATGGTGATGGATAGAGCCGAGATGTCTATGCATAATATTTCCTAAGGTACATTGAATTCCATGGATGTAGTAATGCTTTTCCCTAAAGGTCCTCCAAATAGTATGTTCCTGGTCGTTTGAATCCAACAACATGATACGGGCCTTCCCAATTTGGATGTAGCTTGCCTTGTTGTGGATCCTTCATCCTTGGTAACATCTCTTTGAGGACTACATCTCCCGGGATAAAATGGCGTGGTCTATCCTTGGCATTGTAATAATTGGTGATTTTCTGCTTGTATGCTTCTGTCTTGAGTCGTGCTTCTTCTCTCCTCTCTTCTAGTAGATCGAGATCTAGCTTATTTTCTTCTTCATTGCTTTTGTGAGTGAAAATCATAACCCGAGGTGAGTGAGCTCCTATTTTGACTGGGATCACACCTTCGGTTCCATAGGTGAGAGCGAACGGGGTTTCTCCTATGGATGCCCTGACAGTGGTGCGGTAAGCCCACAATACTCCGAGTAGTTCTTCATCCCGTATACCCTAATGCTCATCGATCTTCGTTTTGATGATCTTTAGCAGTGATCGGTTTGCCAAGTCTACTGCCCATTGGCTTGTGGATAGTATTGGGACGAGTAGTGATTCTCGATATTGAGTTCTTCACAGAAGTCTCGAAAATTCTTGCTGTCAAACAGTTTGCCATTGTTCATGATTTTGGCTTGAGGTAACCCGAAACAACAGATGATATTTCTCCAAACGAACTTCCAAACATTTTGTTCAATGATCTTTGCCAGTGGTTCAGCTTCCACCCATTTGGTAAATAGTCGATAGCAACTATCAAGAACTTCAATTGTCTTCGTCCCATCAGGAAAGGACCAAGGATGTCGATTCCCAATTGCATGAATGGGTACTGGGCACTGACAATTGTCATCTTCTCCGCTGGGGTATTTATGAGGTTGGCGAATCTTTGGCACGTCTCACATTTCCGCACTATGTCTTCAGCATCAGCATGCAATTTGGGCCAGAAGAACCCAGCTTGAATGACTTTTTGAGACAAAGTTCTTGCTCCTGAGTGGTTTCCATATATTTCGTCATGTACTTCCCGAAGTGCACAGTTCGCATCTCAGGCATCGAGGCAACGCAATAGTGGCTTCGAAAGACTTCGGTGATATAAATTTCCATCTATGATGGTATACCACGATGCTATCCTTTTGAACTTCTACTTTTGCTGTTTGTCAACACCGGGATCTTCCTCATGCAGTGTCTTCATGATTGGTAGTCGCCAATCACCCAGTTCGACTTGATCAATCGTACGAATCTCAGACACAACGCCGATGGATCGTATGGTTCCTCATCCTTTGAACATGTCGGTCATCCCTGATACCTCGGGGAATATGCTGGATCTCGAAGGTTTCAATGCCTTCTTTAATCTCCAGCACGTGCTTCAGGTAAGTTGCCATTCTTTCATCCCGAGCTTCGAAGTTTCCCGTGAGTTGTCCTATTACTAGTTGAGGGTCTGAATGAACACTAGAATGTTTTCCTTCTAGGAGTTCTATCGTGAGGTGGCCAGCTATAGGGGCTTCATATTTAGCTTCGTTATTCATGGGTGAATATTCCAGCTTAATCCCAAACTCGATTCGCTCCTCTTCAAGTATCTCGATGACTACTCCCACACCTCCTACTTCGCAATTGGATGACCCATTCATGTAGATTTCCCATGGCTTTGGTTTGGCTATCTTTTCTTGGGATGTCGAGGTTGTAAGCTCTGTAACGAAGTCGGCTACTGGTTGTCCTTTAATCGCAATTCGTGGTCGGTATTCTATATCAAATTCTTCAAGCTCCATGGACCATTTGACCAATCTTCCCGAGGCATATGGTTTGCCTAAGGTCTGCCGCAATGGTTGATCTATCATAATGATTATGGGGTGTGCTTGGAAGTATGGTCTCAACTTCCATGCTGTGATGATAACAGCTAATGGTAGCTTATCGATATCAAGATATCGGGGTTCAACTCCTTGCAATGCCTTGCTTACATAGTATATCGGTCACTGAACGCCGTTGTCATCTCTTATGGGGTGTAGTGCTTATTGCTACATCCGAGATGGCGACGTAGAGATAAAGAGGTTCTCCTGGTATAGGAGAGCTCAGAAGTAGGGGATTCACGAGGTAGCTCTTTAACTCTTCAAATGCTGTTTGACATTATTCTATCCATTTGAAGGCTTTTTAGAAGTGTTTTAAAGAATGGCAGGCATTTGTTCATGGCACGAGCAACGAACCTATTCAAAGAGGTTATCCGCTGGTAATTCATTGTAATTCCTTGACATTCTTCGGCTGCTGCATATCCAGAATGACCTTGATTTTTTCTAGATTGGCATCAATTCCTCGTTGGGATATAAGGAATCCTAGAAATTTTCTAGAGGATACACCAAAAGCACATTTTGCTGGATTCAAGCGCATCTAGTAAGCTTGAAGTACGTCAAAGGCTTCGGCGAGGTTGGTGACGTGGTGTGCTGATTCCTACGTTTTAACCAGTAAATCATCAACATAACTCTATCTGATTCTGGAACATCAGATTGACCAGCCTTTGATAAGTAGGTCTTGTATTTTTCAGACCAAAGGGCATTACCTGATAACAGTAAGTCTCACGATCTATTGTGAATGAGTTACACTCTTGGTCTAATGTATGCATTTTGATCTAGTTGTATCCTAAGAAAGCATCCATGAAGCTTAGGAGCTGGTGTCCTACCGTTGAATCCACTAAGGAATCAATTCTTGGGAGTGGATAACAATCTTTTGGACAAGCTTTTGTTCAGATCGGTGTAATCCACGCACATTCGCCATTTTCTGTTCCCCTTCTTCACCATGATTACATTTGCCAGCCAGCTAGGATAATCAACTTCCCTGATGAATTGGGATTTGATCAACTTCCCAACCTCTTCTTTGATTGTTTGACTGCGCTCCGAGGCGAAACGCTTCTTACGTTGTATGACTGGCTTGATCTCGGGTAGTATGTTCAACCTGTGAGTGATAACTTCCGGATCTATCCCTAGCATGTCTTCATGTGACCAAGCGAAGACTTCATGGTAAGTTGACACCATGGCGTGCAGTCTGTTCAGTGTGACTCGTCCTATAATGGCATTATAGGAAGATTCTCCCTCGAGGATTAAGAATGTTACAAAGAGCGATGCTTCACACTGGTGTTCTCCTACCGTGAATGGCAATTCTTTTATCCCGAGAGTATGCACATGCAAGTCTTTTTCTCTAGTAGTTCTCATCACTTCTATCTCATCCCTTGCCTTCGCTAGTTGGTGTTGTAGACTAGAAGACTGTGTAGTTAAAATTGATGAACGCGGAGGCTTATCCGCACATGCTAATCCCCGAACATATCCGAACTTCTTTCCCAATATCTCGGAATATACTTCAATTTCAGTGTAAGTCTTCCCTTTTAAATCACACTAGCGCTGGAAGGCATCCATCATTCTTGAAAAAATGACAATAATTACCAGAAACATTAAAGTAGATAACTATACATAAATTACATAAATTAGATTAAAATGAAAGCAACTTGCATAAATTTCTTTCTCCCTTCCGAGGTCCAAACACCATCTTTGTTTGTATAATTATTCTTATACAGCTCTCTAGGATTGATATTCCTGCTTTCTTGATTTTTCTACATGGAAATAGCATAAAGTTATTGACAAACAATATCAATAAAATTTAAAATTTAGTTCTTAACTTACCATGCAAGCTCGAGTGCGCTGGAACGAGCGTGAACCAGCAGCGTGGTTCACAATCAACTTTGATCTATTCTTTTATTTTGCTCGCTTCGTTTCTGCGATATTTTATGTAATTAGATATTAAAAGAATGTTATATTTAAGCAACGGGTTTTTCTAAATCACGTACCATAAATGCTCGTGATACCCCCTCCTCAATTTTAACTATTTAAGTTAATTAATGACAATAGTTATGATTTTCTAGTCTTGTTGATTTCCTTAACAATTGATTTGCTTTTTTTTCAATTTTTCTTGCTAAACATTTCAATTATCCTATTATCTAGCTAAGCATTTGCATTTTGTTATAATCTTGATAAGTGAATATTTTGTGCATTTTCATTTCTTGCATTTTATATATTTCATTTGCATTAGATTGATCAATTAGTACATAATTTAGTTTCATTATTAAAATTCACATTATGTTGCCTTAGTACTTTTCATTGAAATTCATTTTCTTTCTCTCCTTGCTTATTTCCTATTTACATCTGAAAATTTTAGTAATGTCTATGAGCAATCTTAAGTTTTTCTCATCATTAACCATTGTAATCTCTTTGATTAATTTTCTACATCCTTTTTTCTAACTTAGGTTTAATATTTTTTTTAGCATGTTCATTTCCTAACTTTAGGTGAT
This sequence comes from Morella rubra, assembly GCA_003952965.2. NCBI lineage: Eukaryota > Viridiplantae > Streptophyta > Magnoliopsida > Fagales > Myricaceae > Morella > Morella rubra. Next base: position 9,517,575 of record CM025853.1, read on the forward strand.
TAATGAGCATGGAAAATCTAACCTTTGGCTAAATCCTTTTTTTCCTCTCTCTTTTCCCTAGGTCACACGGCAAAACCCTCCTAACTCCCTTGACTTTTATCTCATTTTCTTGTCACATTCCCTTGTCTCATTTCCTTGTCCTTTAGCATGCATCATAGTGTGAACTTTTAGTCCAATCAGCAAGAGCTAGGGGGGATTTTGAGTGATTTTGTGAGCTCTCATGATTGCCTAGAAAGGAGGAGTGATGCCACTTGGCATCTTCTGCCCTCTTGCCGCCCACTTGGCCAGCCAAGGAGCTTGCTTCTTGCAGCTCCCTTGGACTAAATCATGACATGGTTGGTTTAAAGAAAAAACCAACCAATCAAGAGAAAGAGACTAAGAAGTCGGAGAAGGAGAAAGAAGAAGGAGAAGAAAAAAAAAGAGAAGAAGAAGAAGAAAAGGGAGGTGAAGGAGAAAGAGAAAAGAAACGGGTAAGAAAAGAAAGGAAAAAAATGGCCATTGTGGCATTCGGCCATAGACTCTCCTTTATTTATTTATTTTTGTTTGTTTTCTTTCTCTCCTGCCCTCTTCATTTTCTTCATCTCTTCTAACTTTAGATTTTTTTCTCTAGGATTTTTCTAGAGCCTTCAAGGACAACTTATCCCACTAGTAAGGTAAGGGAGTAGTTGCATGTAGGTCTTATGGAAAGAAATCATTATACGGCTTGTTTGAGTGCTAAACAGCCCTCTTTTGTGTCCCTATCAACCCATTATCCTTGCAGTTTTGCTATGTTCTTTCACTTATATTAGTTGCATGTTGAAATGCTTGTTCATGAGAAATGGTGTATTATGAATGTAGAGTAAGTAGAAATGATGCATGTGTGTAACTTGAGTATTCCAAAAATGAGTTGTATGCTTGGAGGCCACAATCAGTGGCCAAAATGACCTTAGGGATAGCTTGGGAGGCCATGGGTTGGTCTTAGAAGGGACCAAAATGCATGCAAGAGCTTCTTTGGTCATTTCCTCTTTTTGCGATGTTTGGTTATGCATTGCATATATTTTGTGCATTTGTGAACTTGGAAGTGTAAAAGTGGGAAAAAGAAGGCTTGGGAATTGAGAGGGACACGGCAGTGGCATTTGAGGGACTCTTGTGAGCTCAAATGGTGAAATATGGTGTAAAACGTGGCATTAGCTACATGCATGGTTTTGGTCTTTTAAATAGAAAGGAAATGAAAGTGTAAGCCATCATTTTACATATGTGGTTGTTCTGTGATTACATTGGTTGCTTTGCTGATTATATTGATGTCTGAAAGTATATTCGTGTATGGATAGATGAGATTAAAATCAAAGGAAACCAAGATCTATAACATACAAGAACATTAGTTAGCCTTTTAACAAGAAAATGGTCACTGTTCAAAACGGCCCCATGATTCCCTTTCAATTTTTGCATGAAACTTTCCATAAAGTATGCATAAGTAATCAGGACGTCACTGTAAAAATTTCAGCCAAAAATGATGTAAGGAAAGGTCAAAAATGCCCCTGGAGGTCTCTAAGGGCAGTTTCGACATTTCACATAAAACGTTAGGGTAAAAAGTCCAAAAGGGAAATAATTTATGGCTGTGTAGAGCATGAAAAATAGATGGGGAAGCCCAAATTTGAGTCCAAACCGAGTAGAATTAGGGGCTCAAATCACAAAGCCCATTTAGCGGCCTAAATGGACTTTAGGCCCGTTAACCTAAACAAGCCCAGAAACCTTATAAAACTTTAGGGATAGGCCCAATAGGGTCTAAGAAGGCCCAATAGGCCTTTATTTGGGGATCTAGGGCAGAATTAATATTTAGTTATAAAATGCATGTTTAATTCTTCAAATTAGTTTCATAAAAGAATAAAGATTTTTAATTCTTTAATTAAGGAAAAAGGGCTCAATAATTAGAAAGCATATGAGACAAAAATTAGTTGAGTATTTCTTAAATTCAATTGCGAATCTAATGTCAGGATAATTGTATCTCTATCATTCATGTATTAAGATTCCAAGCACTTTATTGGTTTATATTTTCTCCAATCACCTCATGAGACATTTTGAATGGCAACATTGCACATGCATTGTATGGCATTCGTGCATGAATCACATTCACTTCATAAGAGGAAAAAAAAATGTGAGGAACCCCTAAGCCTGCGAGGTGATTCCCAAAGAAAGAGTGATGGTACCGGGCACATGAGGAGAGTGCAACCCCCACTACAGGGAGTGGGTGGGCTCCTTCTGGGTGCTACGACGTCGTTTTTAAGGGTCCTGGTGTAGGTGACACGGGACAATCCCGAAGGAGAGGAGGGACGCACAACCTGACTCTGGGGTGAACAGAGCAGACACCGGGAATACCTCAAGGAAACCAGATGATGAGTTGATGCATTGCATACATTCCTTATGTTATACCATGTCTTGTATGTTTGAAATTATTATTGCACTGATATTTTACGTTCTAAGGCATGAACTGTATTGTATGAGCATGTTTCCCCCTTCCCGACCTTATTGAGTCAGTAGGACTCACCCTGTTTTATGTATGTTTTTGCATCCTTGTTTGGGCGCCTTGGATATTGAAGATGAAGCTGTTCGAGAACGAGCTGACTTTGGACCTCGACTCGTACGCTTATGAGGTACTGGTGGAGCATGAGCCCCACTGGTTCCTCAAGGAACCACCTTTGTCCCCACTCCCCTGTGTAGAGGACTTCGGCTTGATCGATGTGCCACCGGAGTTCCTTAGACTCGATTACACTCCTCCGGCCCCGCCGGCAGAGAGTAGCCGCGTCTCACCCGAGGCCGGTATCATAGACCTCACCTCTGATACTGATGAGGAGGTTTAGTGGACCCCTAGTCTAGATCGTTTTCTTTACTTTCTATTTTCTTTTTCGATGTATTATTCTTCGATTAAAGCACGGTTGTAATGGCATGGCGAGCTTTAGAAAGTTTCCACTTTTGTACTTAGCCCTTTTGTAGTCCCCTGGTGGACGTATTTTGGAAAAACGTGCTTTGTAATGAAATCTGGTATTTAGTATGGCGAGTATTTATTTCTTTCCTTATTTCTTATTCTTTCCTTATATTATTAAGCTTTCGTTTATGCTAAAGGTTTTATTCTATAAAACGCTTCGAAAACCTTTAATGCAAGTTAATTTACCATCATTTTCTAAACTGCGGTTACTTCTTGAAACGTTTTAATAGATCTAATCACAACCCTATTTTCAAATAAGACTTCCGCTTAGCTTTTCAAGGTGAATCAGATAAGGTTATTTGGGGTGATTCGTGCCTTAATCCCCGTCTGTGTGCATACTATCTCTATAAGTGAGCCTAGGAGGTAAGTACAGGCACCCGGCGTGACAATGCTTCACTGGTGAACAGATCGCATAACTCCTTCCACTGTTCTTCTGTGGTATCAGGGTGGGGCTTTAGCAACGCCACGTCTTTACTTGAGAACTTCTTGAAATACGCATGCATTCGGTTGCGGTACATTTGACATGTCGTCATCATAGTCTCGACCACCGTCCTCACGTCCTCCGACGGGTGTAGTCAAGGTCAAAGTGGTCTTTCATAAGTACCAAAACATACAAAATTACAATGATAAACGAAATGCTTAACCAAGAATACTATATTTACGAGTTTAATCATACCAACACCCGATCCATAATGTACTCCTTCACTTCTGCAGGAACATTAGCCCACTTGTTAACGGAGATCGGAATCAGCCCTCGGACCAACATTCCAATCTTTGTCGATAGGGTGGCAGTAGTGGAAGACATTCCTCCACACTCTTCCTCCGGGAAATGCACCGATAATTTTTCGGATCCGGACCCAAACCTAAGACTTTCTCCAAACCGACCCACGTGTCCTACCTCGCCCACGCTTAGAAGCAGATGTCGCTACATAAAATAAAATTAACAAAGTTAGTCGGTCGTTTAACTTAAAAAAATTGAAATATAACTTAGAATAATTTCTTACATGCACAACTACTAGGACAAGTTGGCGTGCCTTGACTCATGCCTTCATTCGGTCTTGGAGAAGGAACGCTCGGAGTAGGACTCAGGATCGGACTCATACTAAGCGGAGTAAGTGCGCCATGCAACTGTCCAGAAGTAACTGAAGGAAATTCCCATCCACGCTTCATTTCACCGTACAAGCTTGACATAACAAAACAAACGATAAAGATGTGGTAAAAGAGACAATAACAGTAAAAATAGTTCAGCAAACATCAACATTAGAAAGAAAAATATACTTGAAAGAAATTATTAATCAGAATCTGATTCTTGCACGTTATCGCCCGATGCCTCATCCTCAGTAGAGTTGCTATCACTTTCGAACGAATCTTCGTCCCCACTTTCTTTGTATTTTCTTCAATTTCCACTTCATTCCCCCTCCGAAACATCATTACTATCTATACGTCTTTTCTTCCGCCAATCAATTGCATCAGAAGCTTGGATAATGTTTGGTACAACGTCATCCCTCGTAGCTTATTAAGGTTAAACTATTGCAAGTCTATAAACAAGTCAATGGCATTGTCCTCCTGATATGCTTCATTCGTGATGGCTACTCCCGATTCGGCGTTTACATCAACTTCACCGTCCAGATCCGGGTCGGGAATGTCATATGCATTTCTACATGACAACTTCTGCACGACTCGCCACGTAGGTCCATGCTGATTATCAACTTGATAAAACACTTGACTTGCTTGATTTCCCACGACAAATGGATCGTCTGTATACCACAGTCGAGAAGTATTTATGCTTTTAAAGTTCTCGTCGATACGAATTCCACGAGGATCTCCGACGTCCCACCAATCACACTTAAACAAATATACTGTATTTCCTTGTAAGTATTGCATGGCATAAATATCTACAAGCTCCCGTAAAATTCTATTGGATTTCCCATATGTGATCCTAGTACTATAATACCACTATTCTGAGTTCTCCGTCGTTCTTCCCGTTGTACTGTATGATATCTACATCCATTCACAACACATGCAAAATAACTCATCACTCGTGTATCAGGCCCACGCGCCAATAAAAACAATTCATCGATCGATGTACATGGATTTTGAGAACGTAATGTTTGAACCTACAACAATATATAAGTCATTAAAAACAAAAACACATATTAATTACAATTCTTTGTCAATAATACTTACTCGCCCTAAGAACCAATCGGAAATTGTTCCTCATGCATACAAGAATGTCACCAACTCCTTGCGCATGAAGTTCATCCACGTGTTCACTATAATGATAAAGTTAATTAGATATCGAGTATTGGAATACGTTGAAGTGTTCACTCTGGGGGACTATCTTTGTTCCTCATGCCAACTTTGCTTTAGTACTCCATCCAGATAAATTGCGCTAGAAATCATTTATGGTCCACATCAAAGCTGCATGCATCTTAAATGTCGTCCCATCTGAAGCATCATATGTCTCAACTCCATCTTCCCATAGTTGTTTCAACTCGTCCACTAAGGGTCGAAGATATACATCTATATCATTTCCCGGTGACTTTGCGACCCGGATCAAAAGAGTCATTAGTGAAAATGGACCTTCATACACCTCCATGGGGGTAAATTATATGGAAACACAATGACTGGCCAAATACTGTACGCATTGCTCATGTTTCGAACGGATTAAACCCGTCAGAAGCAAGACCAAGGCGGACGTTGCGGGCATCTTGAGCAAACCAATCGTGGTCCTTATCAAAATTCTTCCAAACCAATGAATCTGCAGGATGCCTCATACTCTCCCCATCATCGACCCGTTTCTCCTTATGCCATCTCATGTCATTGCTACATCTTTTGTGGTAAACAAACGTTTAAGTAAAGGGAAATGACGCAACACTTTTCTGGAATTCGATTGCGCAAATCATTTTCGAATTTCCACCGAGACACCCCACATACCGGACATCTGTCTAACTCACTGTTTTCCTTCCAAAACAACACACAATCATTTTGACATGCATGGATTTATCATAACTAAACCCAAGACCCTTTCGCAATTGTTTCGCCTCGTAATACGATCTGGTAACGTCTCCCCCTCTGGCAATGCCTCCTTAATCAACTTGTAACACCATATCAAATGCCTTAACCGACAACTTATTCTCCGACTTCACGTGCAACAACCGGACCGTAAATGACAACTTACTAAACTTGTACATCCAGGATACAATTCATGTTCTGCCTCTTCCCATAACTTATTAAATGGTGTCGAAGCCTTCGTAAGTTTCCTAATATTAGGGTTCTCCGTTTCAACCCTACCGCCCCACCTTCTAATCCAGCACGAACATCGGTTAACATTTCCTCCATCCCATCAAAGTTATCTCCCTCTAAATCCTCATCACTATGTGGTAAGCTCGCACCGGACTCTTGACTCAGATTTGAAGCAAGTTGAATACCCTCCCCGTGAAACACCCATAACTTATAGCTCACATCAAACCCATTAATGTATATATGATCTTCCATTTTATCCAACACTTGAAACACTACATTTCTGCACTTCCGACACGGACATCTGATCTGACCCCGAGAGTCTACACAACAAACAGCCATACCGACAAACCCACGGACCCCCTCCGCATACTTTTCACCAAACGATTTTTCTCGTAAACCCAACTCTTTATCCATCGCCACCAATCTAAAAAATACACGATTAAGTAATTCATAAACACCCAATCATTGGAACTTGACTTTGCCCAGCTGATAGGTCCTATCCCATTCAAGATTGTGCATTTGGAGTTGAACATCAGTTCGACTTGTGTCCATCCATACCTGAAAAAAATTCGCAGCATCTCCCCCCAGTCCCCAAATACACGCACCAGCGTTGGGGCAACGTCATCAACGATAGTTGTATGATGTCATACACCAATGCTAGTAGTATACCCAGAAGACAAAAGGTAAATGATACGAACTTCCTCCAAGACTGGACAGGACACAAGTACCGAACTCGTCCAACCACGAATACACAATCTCAAACTGTCCATATTGTGGACAATTCAAGGTTATTACGCGATAAACGCATAATTTATCGCGTCTTAACCCTTGAACGGGTCTAAGGTACACACATTATATCCCAAAAATAAACTCAAACATAACAAGTCAAAAACACTCCAATATTCATCCTCCATGCTTCTCAAACTCCATAATTTATTTCCAGAACTCAAGCACTTCAATAATCAAACATTAAATAGTTCAAATACAACACATGCATCAATAATCAACTCCTATAATCATCCTCCAGTCTTCTCAAACTTCATGATTCATTTCCAGAACTCAAGCACTTCAATAATCAAATATGTAAATAGTATAAATGCACACACGATCAATAATTTGCAATTTGCCTTAAACACCGATCGATTGGTATATTGGTGATCGATCATTCTAAGGACGATCGATCGCCTAAATAAGACGATCGATCATGTACCTCCATCTAACAGACGATCGATCGACATCGATCGTTTAATCTGAGATCGATCGTGATAACCCAGATCGACAAAAACTTGCCAAGCCTCCCACACACTCAAATCCATGCCCAAAACACTCCCAAATCATCCTCATGCAATACTATTCCAATGTACATATTAAAAACACCCTAATAAGCTCTAATCATCACAAATCATATCCACAATACCCACAAATAGACAAATAAAAAAATACCAAATAACCAACGAAATCATTCATAAATCGTAGTGTAGGTTGAGTATATTACCTTTGCATGAAATAAGACCAAAACGAACTAAATCCCACAAATGTCGCCCAAATTTTTCAATATTCACCGGTTAAAAAACCAATGAATTTGAGCTTGGGCTTAACCTTAAGCTATTCTAAACACTCTCCAACCAAAAGGATGGTATTTGGCTCCTTAAGCCTTCGGTCTCTCTTGCCGTGGGTGTGTTTTTGCACTTCACCCACAGCCTTAGAGCATTTTGGCATTTCAAGCTCGATAAACACCGATCGATTGGTCCTATATCGATCGATTGCCAGCTTTAAAATTCCCGCTAATTTTTCGACCAATCGATCGTAACAAAAGTACTGATCGATTGGTACGTGAATTTAAAATGACAACGGATGTAAGCCATGGATCAGCAGTCAGAGATGATCGATTGTTAAACTCTTAAATGCCACCATTCTGTACCAATCGATCAGTAACTACTGATCGATCGGTGAACAAATTATTAAAATTATTTTACTTATAATGTCATATTAATACATACCTCATACTAATAACTTATAATCATGTGCTAAATAAGCATTATATCACTAGTTTATGACATCTTAATACATTGCTCATACTAACTCTTACAAAATGTTTCTATGATGCAACATGTACAACTTATACATGCTTTCCTAAATATTAATGATGTGTACTTGATATGTTTTTATGTAATCTAAATACATCTAACATACTTTGTTAATATATATTTTGTGTTTCAATATTTAAACTCACATTATTCAATCACCAATGCTTAATCATTAAATTTGTCTACCGATCGATCAGCATAATACACCGATCGATCGTCATTTGCAATTAACAACCAATCACTTCTTATAACGGAAACAACGATGCATAATGAGGCTTGATCGGTGTTCCATGTACCGATCAATCATCATTGTGCACAAAAATGACGGCGTGATTGACGATCGATCAACAATTTTGAGTGATCGATTGATTAGATATATCTAAACGACATTGTACTTTACTGATCGATCGCGTACAATAGCAATCGATCGGTGCTCCTAAAAAAAAATTTTATTTAAATTCTTATATTACTTATTTGATCGATCGCTATAAATTTCCTACGTATATATGTATGTACTTAAATTTTATTTAGATACATATACTATTTAGTTGTTTAACATTGTAATTTTTGTTAATTTTGCCAACCAAAGGGTATTTTGGTCAATTTACGTATCTAAGTGTCAAAAAAATACAAATAAAAAAACACATAAACTGTAATCAAAGTCACTACATATCCACAAATAAACAATATGTCCCAAATACGTAAATAAAAACCCAAATTCAAATAAACAAAATGTCTCAAACAGATAAATAAAAACAGAAATCCAAATGTATGTCCAAATAGATAGAAAAACACATAAAAACATCAAGGTCGAACAACATCACGGAAAGTCGCCACGTCATCAGGAATATCTTTGGAATCTTCTGTGGATCTGCCTCTGTCTTGAAATCATCGAGAGTCTTCTTGATTTCTTCCAACTACTTGTTGACTTCCTTCATATGAGCCACGATCGTCTTGTTGTGCAGTATCGTAACAATGCACTCCCCTTCAAAGGTGGCCCAAAGATACTCTTGATCTTCCCGGAGCCACTGCATATCCTGCTCTAATTTTTGCACCTGCTCCTAAAGAGGCTGTTGAGTGGCCTTCACAGTCGCGTCGAGACCCGCAAATAGCTGGGCCACCTAGGGAGGAGGCACTGGAAGTGCTTTAGTCTCGAGAGATACCTCTAATCTTGTTAGTCTGGTGTCGGTCGATGGTCATGCTGCCTCCTCTGCGGCCGCTGCTGCTCTACGAGCGAACCGTCGAGTCAAAGCCCCCTCCTGGCCCCTTGCTCCTGGACAAGGTGAACTTGTTCAGCGCACTCATAACCCCCTTTCAAGTCTCCCTATCAGCGGCACAACACCCCAAGAAACAAGGAATTGAGTCAAAAACCAACCGTATGGGAGGCTATGTTCCTTAATTCCCTAAGCTCATCCATGATCAGCTTGAACATGTACAATGGGAAAATCTATCCGCATCTCCTAACCCAGCAAGAGCATACACTAAGCTCTAGTGAACAGGCACTCTGTGTAATGAGTTATGCCATCGACGTTCGGTCCAGATGAGGTGCAAAATCCGCCAAAACACACTGAACTCACTCTGCTTGATTATGCTGCCAACCACTGCAGAGGTCTTCCCATCATCAGCGTCCATAGGTCCCACTCTAATGTCCTCTGCTCATCCGATCAGGGGTACCTCCGGAAGCAGGGGGTCTCGAATCGGGGGCAGTGTAAGAAATTGGCAATGACTTCTACCGAGAAGTATGAACTGGATGCCTCGCACTTCCAGCTACAACTCAGGTGCTCTCTCTGCCAAGACAATGGCATAGAAGAAATCGTGCACGAGGGTGTCGACATAAAACCCCTCCGTCCACGAGAGCTAATGCAGGAATCCCAAGTACTCGAAAAGCTGGTAGAGGGAGTGCTCCTCATACAATAACTTGTCAAAATCAGAGAGCGTCACTGGATGCTCTTTGGCCACTGCTACCCCCTCAGGTACTCCATCCACCTCTCCAAGGTCATCATCGGATCAGCAGCCGCTAGCTCTTGAGACGACGATCCTGCCCCGATCCTCAATGTGCACGCGGGCTTAACTCCTGACATTTTAGGTATGCTGCAACAATTGTATATAAATATGTGTTAATAAATAGTCACAATAACGTAATTAAAGTACTAAAGAAGCTGCAACAAAATGGCGATCCATTGCCATTCCCAGCGATCGATCGGTAACATAATAGGGATCAATCGCTATACACCAATCGATCGTTCAAATTGACCGATCGATCCCTACATGTAAGACGATATGTTTTCATGCACAGACAATCGATCGTCCATGCAACAAAACCCACAATATTACCCGAAAATCGATCGCTACTTAGTTAAAAAGTTGCATTTCATATTAAGCTGTCTGATCGATTGTTCAAATTGATCGATCGATCCCTACATGTAAAATGATGTGTTTCAGTGCATAGATGATCGATCGTCCATGCAACAAAACCCACAGTATTACCCGAAAATCGATCGCTACTTAGTTAAAAAATTGCATTTCATATCAAGCTATTTGGTCAATCTCTTTGGTATAAGCAATCAATCAATCGCGACTTCTAAAACGCACAACATCATGGACCGATCGACAGTACAAAATGTGATCGATCAGTCCCAAACTGAAACGCATAGTTTTACGGGACTGATCAATCACTCAATAAAGTATCGATCGGTCCCTAATAAAACAAACAGATTGATCGCTTCAGCTGATCGATTGTTTGACTCAGCATCTACCTAATGATCGATTGCCCTTAATAGTGAACGATTGGCACGAGGACAAAAACACACAGATACTATAAAACCCCGAAACACGCCTAAAATCACCCCAAATTGATCCCTAAACAATCCTAAACTCCTAAAAGATACATTAACACAAAAATAAATACATTTTACGGACCTAAATTGATTATATAGCAAATTAAAAAATGTAAACTAAAAACTCATTTAAAACCGCTTAATATCGCTTAAAAAACAACATAAGTACGTACTTTTGACGTAGATGACAATGGAGATGATTCCACGCACTTTGGAAGACAATGCAACACGAAATGGCTCCTTAAAATTTGAGAGGATTCGAGAGATTTTGTGGAGAGATAATCGGTAAAAATGACTTCGGCGGTTTCATATAATCTTTCGCGCCGATCTTTTGTTTAAGCTACGTCTTGATTGGTAACCGATCGATCCATTTATTACCACATATCGATCGGTTGTGCTGATCGATCGCTGCGTGTCAAAAATTTTTGTCACCAAAAAATTAACTTTTAGTGATGAAAATTTTATTTCGTCACACATAAGACCTTTAGTGACGAAATTGGTGATGAAAAATATTTTCGTCACGAAAACCTCTTTTTTAGTGATGAAAATAGCATTTCATCACTAAAAACAGACTTTTAGTGATGAAATTCATTTCATCATCGAGAATTTTGTCACTAAAACTCAATTTTCTAGTAGTGACTTTTGATAAGAATTGGTATCATACACTTGCATATCTTTCAAAATGAGCATAAACTGTTTTACCACTTGTTTGGAAGATCAAAATGTCGATTTTGAACAAAAGCCAACTGTTTGTTCATTTCTAGCCATTTTATATATTTGGTTTTTCCATTAAATTACTTGTTATTATCATTTACTGATTCGATTTTGCTTTTAACTTACTTGTTATTGGTATTTACTTTTCGTCATTTACTTACTCATTTATGCTCTTAACTTTGCTGGTTATTTAGTCATTTATATATTCGGCTTTGGCTTTGATTTGCTGCGAAATTTCCTTCGTGTTAGCTGTCAAATTTACAGTTTGTTAAGTTTTCAATTCATTAGTTTAGTTTCATTGCTTTAAATGCTTTCAATATCTTTTCATTTGTAATGCTTTAATTTTGTTTTAGACTCTCAAAAATCCAAAAATTTGAATCTAAACTTTTTTCAGTCAACTTTTATTTTATCTTTCGTCTTTCACACTCATTGTATTAGCATTTGTTATTCTCTCTATTAGTTTCCTGTGGATGTTAATATTGTTATAGTGATGCAAATCCATTTGAGGCCCAACATCCTCAAATTTAGATTTGTATTGCATAATGCAAAACTTTTAATTTTCCTAACAAATAAAAAAACGTTATGAACATTTTCGAACGAGAACAATACGTACGATCGGTGTAAACATCTTAGATATAATCCTTCACCAGCGTCATGTCTGTCTGGAGCCTTAGCTTTCCTACGCTAAGATTGGATCTTCTTCACCGAAAACGACATCGAGTAGATGTATAGGTAAGTATATATATTTTTCATTTAGCTAACTTTTTTTAATGATTATTTTTTCAAATATTTTAGCATTATATTGATTACAATTTTTGATTTAGGAAGACAAGGATGCACGCAGAGTTGAAAAAAGTCTTGAAGCAGTTTATACCCATCGTGATGGCCAAGATAGAATATATTTTTTTATTGCGTATTATATTTAATTGTTTCGAATATTGTGATTAATTATTTAATTGTACATTTTTTTAATAAAATTTTTTATTTAATAATATCTTTTTTAATAATTTTCTAGAATTTTTTAATCTTTTTTAAAATTAAAAAAATCCATTCCAATGTTTGTTTTAGCATTCGAAAGACAACGTGCCTTCCTTATGCTTGAACTCTATTCGAACGTTTCGTGTTTCCATTCATAACATGTTCGAACAGCTACTTTTTTATTCCTCGATCGGTATATCGAACGGATTGAACAATATCCATTGGAACGTCAAAAAAATATTCAAACATTTTTTCCCTTTACGTCCGAAACTATCCGAATGTTTATCACATGAACCGTTGTAATTCATTAAGAATGGTTACGGATGTTCCATTTTATAGTGTTGGAATGGTATCCGAAATATCGAACGTAAAATTTTTATAGTGGTTCAAACGTTAATTTTCTTATCAAATAAATTTATATTTTCCATCGATCATAATCCTCAACTGTCCATTCGAAAGGGTTCGAATGATAAGTTGATAAGTTTATTTTTTGGACGGAACGACATTTTTGTCCCAAAAAACCTTTTGTAATGGTTTGTTGGGACAGTTGGAGCGACGGACGGATTCTATCCCAAAAACTTTTTTGGGACAGAATTCAGGTCTTTTGTCGTAGTGAAATTTAAAATACCTTAACATGATTCAAATTCGTTGGGCTTGATGTGCACATGCTGAAACCTATGTCCAAATCTATATTGATAGAGAAATTTCTTAACAGTCGCCTATAATTAACTGAGAAATTTCAAATCGGATCAATTTTGGAGTTAATCCGGAAAAATAAGGACCATTCGAATAATTGCACAGATACCTTCACATGATTCTAATAGCCATTGAAATTTTAAAGGCCTTCAAGCCATTGAAATTTTAAAGGTCTTCACGCGATCCAAATTCAGTGGGTGCGGGGCTGACGTCCAAACGCTGGACCCAAGTCCAAATCATCTTAGAGGAGGTTCTACTATTAATTGATATGGACATTTTCCTAACAGCCCGTCTACGATTGAAAAAAAATTCCAACCGGATCATTCACTGGTTAGTCCCAGCTGGACATATGCCTTGAACATTTTTGTGGGCCATCCCATCTGTTTTGTTTTTTTACCAACTCAATGATAGAAATAACAGATGAAATTGGTAATTACCGAACCTGATCGAAGCCATCGAGAGATAAACCTCCCGTTCCTGTTTAGAAGAGTTCGTAAGACATATTTCCGGCACCAAGAAATAAAGATTTTCTGTAAAATATAGACGTCAAAATAAAGAACGACTGCTCTGCTGAAAAGTTTGGCGGATTCCCGAATTTAATCAGAGACAGAGAACTGGGCTGTTCCTATTATCTTTGTCTTTTGTTGTTGGTTTCTTTTCATCGTTCGAAAGAGTAAACCAGCGCTTTGTACATAGCATTATCCTTACAGCTTTAAGCAGACTGGACGATTTATGTGTTGCCAAGTGAAAAGATTTGCGTAAAAATAAAAAATGAAAAGATTCGTATGTTTTAAAACTTTGGTTCTTTTTGTTCAGTTAAATTTCCTTTTTTATATAGTTGTTCTTCAGTGCTTATTTATTGACGTTTTGAAGTCTTATGATTTGTTATTCGTGTTTGTTGTCGTTGAAGCACAGTTATCACCTGCTCAAACCTCCAGCTCTGCAACTATCTCCAGTCAGCAACCATTGTCATCAGCTGACGCAGCCATTCTAGAAAAGTCGAATATAACCGCCTGAGTATACACGCGTCAAGTGTACCATGAATCTAGGATTGATATTCCAATCCATAACAGCCTTGTACAGCCTATATATATTCATTTCATGATTGATCAATGAGAAGAGTTTTTGAATCATTTTGTTACGAATTTTTTATGCTATCAGAGCCAGTTTGAATCAGGTACATCATTCTGAGGGTGAAGAAGAGCACAATATTCCTCTTCCTCCACCCAAGGATATACTCTGTCGCCACTCTTCTGAACTCTTCTCACACTACAACAAATTTGACTTTTGAGATGGATTTCCTTGGGACGCCAAAAGATCCATCAAAAAAGTACTCTTTGGTGTTTTCAAGGACGGAAATTAAAACCGTCCCGAAAAGTTTTTTTGCGATGATTTTTCTATGCCCAAAAAAAAAATTTGATTATTTGGGACGGAATTGTGTACTGTCTCAAAAAAGAGGCTTTTTAGGGATAAATTTGTCCGTCCCTAAAACTCTATTCGAACATGCACATGACCATTAGAACGGTTGGGAATCATTTGGGACAAAACCTCATTGCGTCCCAAAAAAATCGTTCGAACACTTATCACTTATCACTTTCCGTTGGAACACTTCTAAATACCATTCGAACGAGATTTGAATAAAAAAAAAAAAAAAATAAGCGCCAAATTATCCCATTTTTCCATTCAAACACCTTTAAATACCATTTGAACGAGGTTTGAATGAAAATAAACAAATTACCCTCCTTTTTTCTATTATAATGCTTTTAAAGACTGTTCGAACGGGGTTTGAAAGAAAATAAAAAAAATTAAGTGCCAAAATTACGAACATATGAGTTTTCTTGTTTTTTCAGTGTTCGAACGGTTCATCCATCGTTAGAATGCTTCACTGTTAGAATGATTAATCTACCGTTAGAACATAATAACGTTTTCTTGTTTGATGAAAAATTGAATGGTCCACCATTTGAACGGTTCGTCCACCGTTAGAACGGTTCGTCCACTGTTAGAACGTTTGCATCCTTTGGATGCAGCGTTCGAACACGTATGGACGGTTGCTATCAGATGTAGTGTTTGAACGAATGAATTTAGCATTCGAACAGATGCCGTTGACTGAAGCATTTGACCGATTGGATGTAGCATTTGAACAGTTGAAATATATCCGTCCCGAAAGGGTACTTTTTGAAACGGAATAAATTTTCTATCCAAAAAACCTTTGTAGCGAACTTATTGGGACACCTGGTGTGACAGACGAATTTTGTCCAGAAAACCAAACTTTGTTGTAGTGTCGAAACCACAACCTTACTCCTTCACCAAATTACAGTAAAGCTGACCCATCAGAATTATCTATTATGGAAGCCTCATATGATTCCCTATCTCTGGGGTCAGCTTCTTTATAGGTATATTGATGGCAGCACTCGCTGACCAGCTTCGTTTCTTGAAGGTTCTTTTGACACAAATCTAGCATATGACCATTGGGTACAACCAGATCAGCTCATACTGAGTGCTCTCATCTCTTCATTATCTGAGCCTTTGATTGCTCAGGTTACTGGGCTGACAACTTCTCAAACTGTCTGCCAAGCTCTAAAGAATTTGTTTGCTTCCACAACTCAAGCTTGTCTAGGTCAGCTTCATAATTAGTTAGTTTAATAATTAGAGAGCATAATATTGAAGAAAATAAAGTAATAGATCAATGAAAGCATTATAGACAAAAATATTAATTTAAATGAGAAAAATTAATTAGTTTAACAATTAAAGACCTTCATATTGAAAAAAATGAAACTAATAGATTAATGGAACAATTATAGTCCCAATAGAGCCATCAGGTGCAGCTATATTGCGAACATAAGATTTGAAACAATGCATGCACCTACACCAACAATATTACATTTCAAAAAATAACACACATGTGCAAAGAAACCTACGTAACATATTTCTATAACTAATATTACCTCTATATAGGATACATCCACCGAAGTTGAACCGGTCCACCCACCTTACATTCTGTAACTAGATGTATGACCAAGTGCACTATAACAGTAAAAATTGAAGGCAGAAATATCCTTTCTAGTTGACACAATGCTATAGGAATTTGAGCCTCAAGTCGATCTAGGTCCTCTAATCGTAACGTTTTAGGACAAACTTCCCTAAAGAAACAAGACAATTCAGTTAAAGGAGAACAAACATTGCCTGGTAACAATCTCCATATTGCAATGCGCATCAAATATTGCATCAAGATGTGATAGTCATGACTCTTCAAATGTCACGTCCCGTGCTCATACTTACCCCTAGGCTCACCTATAGTAATGGTATGCACACAGCCGGGGATTATGGCACGAAGGTCGCTAGAAAGTCTTAGTCGATTTACCATGAAACTTAGCGGAAGGCGTATTTTAAAAAAATAGAATTGTAGTGGGAAATTGGAAAAGATTTAAGGTAAAAACTCTATGTTTTTAGAAAAAGGCAATGAGTTAATACAATCCGAATAGATTTAAAATGTTAGATTAGGCTTTTGAGTAGAAATAAGAACTTTGAAATAAAGGATGAGGAAAGAGACACGAAGGAGGTTGAAAACTTGAAATAACAAAAACATCTTTAATACAAAGAAAGTTCAGGTCGTCCTCCCGAGACTACATAAAAGGCTACATTACAAAAATTCGGGAGCTTCGTACAATTTGAAAACTGATTACAAGGAAACAGATACCCGAAACACTCTAACAGGCCTAAAAGGGGTACTAATCCTCCTCGTCCGAGTCCGATGTAAGATCAATAATCTCGGACCCCGGAGTGGTACTACTATTTCCTGTTGGCGGGGCTGGGGGAATGTAATCAAACCTTAGCCACTCGGGCGGTACATCTGGTAAACCAAAGTCCTCAAATCGGGGTAACGGGGATAGTGGGGGTACAGGGGATGGGGGTGAAGGCTCCCTAAAGAACCAGTGGGCCTCATGCTCCACTGATACTCCAAGGAGATCCGAAACCCACGTTTGGATCTTGAGTACCAGGATATAAGGGTAAAAATCGTAGGTTAACTCGTCCTCGAATAGCTTCATTCTTCAATACCCACGTTCGCCAAACATTGCAAAAACAACATAAGAGAGAAAAAGGGTGAGTCTTATTGACTCAGTAAGGTGGGGGCAGAGAACATGATCAAACAAATACAGTGCTTATAATTCACTTAAACATGGTGTAAAACTAACTTCAAGCATAATAAGTATGAACTTGGATGAATTAAAATATGCAATGCATCACACCATCATGGGTTCCTGAGGAGTTCCCGATGTCTGCTCTGTTCACCCCCAGAGTCGGGTTGTGCGTCCCCTCCCCTTCTATGGGACTGTCCCGTGCGTCCAGCACCAGGACCCTTAACATTACGCCTTAGCGTTCATAAAGGAGCCCACCCACTCCCTGCTGTGGGGGGTTGCACGTCTCCTAAGTGCCCGGTACCGTCACTACCATTCGGGGAACCCTCGCGGCTAGGGGGTTCCTCACTTTCGTTTTCCCTTTTATGAATACAATCTCATATCCAAGCATTAAAGTACACATGTAATATTTCACCCAAACAATGCACACTAATTTGCAATGAACTTGAAAGAAGCATAACACGTTTAAAGAATAATCATTGACAATTGAAACAACCATGATAATAACTAGTAAGATCTTAAGACATTAAACCCCATTGAAGGCCTATTGGGCCTCCTTAGACCCTACTGGGCCTAAAGTCCACTTAGGCTCTTAAACAGGCTTTGTGATTTGAGCCCTTATTTCAACTTGGTTTGAGCTCAAATTTGGGCTCCCTATCAATTTTTGTGCTCTATCCAACCATGTAATCATTTTCTCATTTTGGACCCTTTTTCCCTAACGAATTAGGCAAAATGTTGAATATGCCCTCAGAGACCTCCAGGGGCATTTTTGACCTTTTCCTTCATCATTTTGGGCTGAAAGTTTTACAGGGATCCTAATATTAGATAAGGATATATCTGGAAAGTTTCATGCAAAAATACAACCTGTAGCTTAGGGTCGATTTGGGCAGCACCTATGTTTGCCTAAATGCTCTAGATAGGTGTTCATGCCTTTGATTGATCTATGCTTTTCGAAACTTTAGGCTAAAAATAATTTTAATCTATCAACATAAAGGAAATCATAGAGCACATAACATGTGGATTCTTCAAGAAACTTAAAGGCAAACAAAGATCATTTGCATTATCAAGGAACATGCATAATGCATCTTTTTCATGCTTTCAACTTCATAACCTCTTCCTTGAGCCCATGGCTCCTTTCTTTGGCCCCATTTGGCCTTCTCTTGATCAGGATACTTTAAAGCTTCTTGGCCATCATCATTCTCATTATTGCTCCACATTTCATATCACATATGCATGACATTGAATCATAAAATCATGTAGTGCAACATGCAACACCATAAGCCATTTTTCTTGACCAACCCGTGGACTATAAGGCTTCAAGCTTAGGCTTATCACCACTGCCATAGCTCATAAAACATGTCCAGAGCTCTTTTGAATAATCAGACCAACTCAGCAAGCAATCTTATACACATGTTATAAGAAATATTCATTAAGCCTTAACATGCATGGTGTCCAAATTAGATTATACTTCATGGCACCTATGAACCTTTCTTTTTGCACAACCTTAAAACCAACATAACCCTAACATGTTCATCATTGAATCACAGTTCTATGCACACAAATATGTATGATCAATCAACACAAGAGAACATGTCATCCCTCCTCAACAAAACACAAGAACCTAATCCCTTACTTTGGAGATCTTGGTTAGCTCTTGGTGTTCTCCTAGGCATGGAAGTTTCCACCTTCCTTCTCTTCTTCTTCTCCTCTTTCTCTGCTTCCTCTCCCTCTCGGGCAACTGCTCTCAGCACTCACTCCTCTCTCTCAAACTCAAGTGGCCGGCTGTTGGTGTGAGAAATGCATGGCAAGGGTTGGCTTTTATAGCCAACCTTGCCATCATTTGGTCAAGGGGTGGCTGCCACAAGCAAGCCTCTTGATTGGGTGGCTTGGGCGGCACAAGGGCTGGAGGAGCCAAATGGCACACTCCCCCTTCCCTAGGTGATGATTAAGGATACTTACACAAGCTAAAATCACTTCAAAATCAAATCAAATGTGATTGCAAGCAAGAATGGCCGGTTGGTCCATTTATGAATCTTACTATTCATGCATCACAAGCCAAGAACATGGGACAAGGGAAAAGGACAAAGAGAAACAAGACAAAACAAAGATTTCTGGTGTGTGCCGTGTGACCTAGGGAGGAGAGAGAGAGTGGGACCCACATGACATCAAAGTAGACTTAGGTTAGCAAAATGATTAGCTAAGTTGTAAAGTTAATCAATGCATATGTTAGAGAAAAGAAATAGGTAATTAGTCAAGTAATTAACCGATATTAGTGATGGAATAATCAAGATTGACACTAGGTAAAAATTTAGATGTAAACAAGAGAATGGAAAAGGGAAAGAGATTAAGCATACCGAAATCCATTAGGGCAATTAGAACCGAAATAAATCATGTGTCAAGAAATCAAATCTAATGCTTAGAAAATGTTAAATATGAGCTTAATGAAGTATACTTAGGGAAAAAAAATCATGTGTTTAAATCAAGCAATAGGAATACTAAGATATTAACAAGAGAATGGAAGAATTTTGAATGCATAGAAACCGATAAAATAGAAACAATCACGATCATAATCGTTAATTGGCTAAATACGAGAAATCAAGGAAATTAAGAAATTAGAGAAATCGGGAAATTTAGGGAAGGGATATCACATCCTCCCCCTCTTAAGAACAATTCCGTCCCGAAATTGCCCTTAGTTCAAAGTTGAAAGTTGCTTTGTTTAAAATAAGGGAAAAACATAAATTTACTCTGCTTGTTTTTCTTTTCCAGGTAAATCTTCCTTTTTGACCTCGGGATCATCCTTTCCCGGTTCTTTCTCTTCTAGGTCAGACCCTTCTTTCAGGTCGGATTCTTTCTTACTAGTTTTTATCAACTTAGATCCTTTGTTAGAGCCTACGTATGAATAGCATCCAACGGGCATGCTCCGAGTCGCCCAAACTTGCCTAGGTTTGGGATCCGGGTACTTCCTTTTCTTCGTCGTGACCTCCTTCCTGATTGTCTGGCTCTCCATCTGCTGAACAAGCATATATATATACAAGCATAAGGATGACTAGAATCTCGCAGAGCTCGATCCAAAAAAAATCAAACACTAATGAATGGGTAAATTCAAACAAGGTTGCATCCTAAGTTAGTGAACAGATGCGGGTACTTTTCTCGCATCTCGAATTCCAATTCCCAAAATGCCTCCTCTACTTCTTGATTTCTCCACAGCACTTTCACCAATGGTATTTTCTTAGTGCGCAGCTCTTTCTCTTTCCGATCCATTATTAGCACCGGTTGTTCCACGTATGACAAGTTCTCCTCCAAGTGAAATGGTGAGTACTCCAGGATATGGGAGGGGTCCATTAAAACCACCGACATTAGATATGGGAGGGGTCCACATACAACATGGACATGCAATACGTCCTTTTGTACTCCATCCAAAGAGGTCACCATATGCCGAAAAATCGTTAATGTCCACATTAATGTCACAGGCATCTTAAAAATATCTTTCGAAGCAATGTCATAAGTATCTAACCCAACATCAATGGGGCTCTAGATATACATCAATCTTGAAAGAAGGAGATTTGGGTCCAGGAATAAGTAATGACAACATTAAAGATGAACATTTCATGCACATCCACCAATATCACTGGCCATGTACTATGACTAGTACTCATGTTCTCAAAAGGATTAAACCATCCGCTGCTAACCCAAGCCTAACATTACGAGGATCAGAAGCAAAATCAGCATACTGTGCATCAAATGCCTTCCAAGCTAGACCATTGGCCTGATGCCTTAACAACCCATCATCTATTCAGCCATCACGATGCCATTTCATATGAGAAGCAGTTTTTGAGGACATGAATAATCTTGCAAGCGTGCTTTAAAGGAAACCACCACAAAACCTTTCGCCGGTTTTCTCTTGGATCTCTTGGATGATCCACCTTCATTCTGTGACAAGTTATTTCCCTCCCTATTGCCCTTCATTTTAATGCTCCACACTTTGAACAAACTTCCACCTTCTCATTCTCATTCCAGAACAGCAAACAACCATTGGGACTGTCACGTCCCGTGCTCATACTTACCCCCTAGGCTCACCTATAGTAAAATATGCACACAGCCGGGGATTATGGCACGAAGGTCGCTAGAAAGTCTTAGTTGATTTACCATGAAACTTAGCGGAAGGCATATTTAAAAAATAGAATCGTAGTGGGAAATTGGAAAAGATTTAGGGTAAAAACTCTATGTTTTTAGAAAAAGGCAATAAGTTAATACAATCCGAAAAGATTGAAAGTGTTAGATTAGGCCTTTGAGTAAAAATAAGAACTTTGAAATAAAGGATGAGGAAAGAGACACGAAGGAGATTGAAAACCTGAAATAACAAGGACATCTTGATACAAGGAAAGTTCAGGTCGTCCTCCCGGGACTACATAAAAGGCTACATTACAAAAATTCGGGAGCTTCGTACAATTTGAAAACTGATTACAAGGAAATAGATACCCGAAACACTCTAACAAGCCTAAGAGGGGTACTAATCCTCCTCGTCCGAGTCCGATGTAAGATCAATAATCTTGGACCCCGGAGTGGCACTACTATTTCCCGTTGGCGGGGCCGGGGGAACGTAATCGAACCTTAGCCACTCGGGCGGTACATCTGGTAAACCAAAGTCCTCAAATCGGGGTAACGGGGATAGTGGGGGTACAGGGGATGGTGGGGGTATGGGGGGGGTGAGGGCTCCCTAAAGAACCAGTGGGCCTTATGCTCCACTGATACTTCAAGGAAATCCGAAACCCACGTTCGGATCTTGAGTACCAGGATATAAGGGTAAAAATCGTAGGTTAACTCGTCCTCGAATAGCTTCATTCTTCAATACCCACGTTCGCCAAACATTGCAAAAACAACATAAGAGAAAAAGGGTGAGTCCTATTGACTCAGTAAGGTGGGGGTGGGGAAACATGATCAAACAAATACAGTGCATATAATTCACTTAAACATGGTGTGAAAACTAACTTCAAGCATAATAAGTATGAACTTGGATGAATTAAAATATGCAATGCATCACACCATCATGGTTCCTGAGGAGTTCCCGATGTCTGCTCTGTTCACCCCCAGAGTCGGGTTGTGCGTCCCCTCCCCTTCTATGGGACTGTCCCGTGCCTCCAGCACCAGGACCCTTAACATTACGCCTTAGCGTTCATAAAGGAGCCCACCCACTCCCTGCTGTGGGGGGTTGCACGTCTCCTAAGTGCCCGGTACCGTCACTACCATTCGGGGAATCACCTCGCAGGCTTAGGGGTTCCTCACATTTGTTTTTCCTCTTATGAATGCAATCTCATGTCCAAGCATTAAAGTACACATGTAACATTCCACCCAAACAATGCACACTAATTTGCAATGAACTTGAAAGAAACATAACAGGTTTAAAGAATAATCATTGACAATTGAAACAACCATGATAATAACTAGTAAGATCTAAGACATTAAACCCCATTGAAGGCCTATTGGGCCTCCTTAGACCCTGCTGGGCCTATTCCCAAAGTATTATTGGCTTGATGCTATTTTAGGGTTATTGGGCCTAAAGTCCATTTAGGCTCCTAAACGGGCCTTGTGATTTGGGCCCTTATTTCAACTTGGTTTGAACTAAATTTGGGCTCCCCCATCAATTTTTCGTGCTCTATCCAACCATGTAATCATTTTCTCATTTTGGACCCTTTTTCCCTAACGAATTAGGCAAAATGTCGAATCTGCCCTCAGAGACCTCCAGGGGCATTTTCGACCTTTTCCTTCCTCATTTTGGGCTGAAATTTTTACAGGGATCCTAATATTAGATAAGGATACTATCTGGAAAGTTTCATGCAAAAATACAACCTGTAGCTTAGGGTCGATTTGGGCAGCACCTATGTTTGCCTAAATGCCCTAGATAGGTGTTCATGCTTTTGATTAATCTATGCTTTTTGAAACTTTAGGCTAAAAATAATTTTAATCTATCAACATAAAGGAAATCATAGAGCACATAACATGTGGATTCTTCAAGAACTTAAAGGCAAACAAAGATCATTTGCAATATCATCAAGGAACATGCATAATGCATCTTTTTCATGCTTTCAACTTCATAACCTCTTCCTTGAGCCCATGGCTCCTTTCTTTGGCCCCATTTGGCCTTCTCTTGATCAGGGATACTTTAAAGCCTCTTGGCCATCATCATTCATTATTGCTCCACATTTCATATCACATATGCATGACATTGAATCATAAAATCATGTAGTGCAACATGCAACACCATAAGCCATTTTTCTTGACCAACCCGTGGTCTATAAGGCTTCAAGTTTAGGCTTATCACCACTGCCATAGCATCATAAAGCATGTCCAGAGCTCTTTTGAAAATCAAACCAACTCAGCAAGCAATCTCATACACATGTTATAAGAAATATTCATTAAGCCTTAACATGCAAGATGTCTAGACTAGTATATACTTCATAGCACCTTTGAACCTTTCTTTTTGCAAAACTTTGAATCCAACATAACCCTAACATGTTCATCATTGAATCACAGTTCTATGCACACAAATATATATGATCAATCAATACAAGAGAACATGTTATCCATCCTCAACAAAACACAAGAACCTAAACCCTTACCTTGGTGATCTCGGGTAGCTCTTGATGTTCTCCTATTAACACAAGATCTATTGGTTAATGACACTGAACTAGGGGCTAAGAAGAAGTGGAAATGATGATGAGGAAGTAGGAAAGAGGTGGTGCAAGGGGGTGTTCAAGGCCTTGGCCGAAACCCCTTTGCCAACTTACCTTGGCATGGAAGTTTTTCCACCTTCCTTCTCTTCTTCTTCTTCTTTCTTTCTCTCCTTCCTTTCCCTCTTGGCCGAATGCTCTCAGCACTCACTCCTCACTCTCTCAACTCAAATGGCTGGCTGTTGGTGTGAGAAATGCATGGCAAGGGTTGGCTTTTATAGCCAACCTTGCCATCATTTGGTCAAGGGGTGGCTGCCACAAGCAAGCCCCTTGATTGGGTGGCTTGGGCGGCACAAGGGCTGAGGAGCCAAATGGCACACTCCCCTTCCCTAGGTGATGATTAAGGATACTTACACAAGCTAAAATCACTTCAAAATCAAATCAAATGTGATTACAAGCAAGCATGGCCGGTTGGTCCATTTTTGAATCTTACTATTCATGCATCACAGGCCAAGAACATGGGACAAGGGAAAAGGACAAAGAAAACAAGACAAAACAAAGATTTCCTTGTGTGTGCCGTGTGACCTAGGGAGGAGAGAGAGAGTGGGACCCACATGACATCAAAGTAGACTTAGGTTAGCAAAATGATTAGCTAAGTTGTAAAGTTAATCAATGCATATGTTAGAGAAAAGAAATAGTAATTAGTCAAGTGATTAACCGAGATTAGTGATAGAATAATCAAGATTGATACTAGGTAAAAATTTAGATGTAAACAAGAGAATGAAAAGGAAAAGCATACCGAAATCCATAATGGCAATTAGAACCGAAATAAATCATGTGTCAAGAAATCAAATCTAATACTTAGAAAATGTTAAATATGAGCTAATGAAGTATACTTAGGAAAAATATCACGTGTTTAAATCAAGCAATAGGAATACTAAGATATTAACAAGAGAATGGAAGAATTTTGTTAAACGCATAGAAACCGATAAAATAGAGACAATCACGATCATAATCGTTAATTGGCTAAATACGAGAAATCAAGGAAATTAAGGAAATTAGAGAAATCGAAAAATTTAGGAAGGGATATCACATCATTTAAGCACATGAAAGTAAATCAAATAATGCAGGGAGTTAAGAATTAAAGAAAGAAAGCACATATGCAATTTAAATTAAAAAGGCTAAATTAAAATACTAAAGTCACGAATTTGGAAACCAAAGAAATTAAATAGAGGAAAGAAATCCTATAAGCAATTAATCGAATGATAAATATTAAACAATGCACAAATAAACAAAATACTAAGGAAAAGAACACAATTACTAAAGATATTGAAAGAAAAACCTTAACACAAGAGTCTTAAAAGTAGCTTTAAAAGATTAGGGGTATCACATATTCTCAGTTGAACATCTAAGGTCCATTCGAACCAATGTGTTACACACGGTTTAACTTAATTGCTTAAACACACCATGTAACCTAATGTAATATCCGGTCGAACGAGAATTGTTAGTTCAAACGAATATGTAACGCACTATTTAACTTAATCTCTTAACGCACCATTTAATTTAAATGTTTGTCGTTCGAACATTTTCATTCATGCCAATCTGTTCACCAGAGATGAAGAGAAAGACGCCTTGAAATAGAGACGCAGAGCTCTACACTCCAGTGTCAAGAAATTTGAGCCCATCTTTCGTCTTCCTTTTTAGGTCTATAGGTCTTTGTGATTTCACTTATAATAAAATGACTCATTGCAGCTTTTAAAATTTCTTAAAAAAAGTCTCTAAAGTGATCAACTTGCTTGTAATGAATTAATCTATATCCAGTTTCTTTATCTTATTACGGGAAAATATTGACTTATAATTTTAAAGCCACGTCACCACAAATAAAAACGTGTCATGTTTACAAAATATTAATAAAGATGTACTTCAACAAAATAAGAAAATAAAAAAAATAACATAAAGGGATAAAAATTCAACACTAAATTTAATTTGGAGCCATATCGATCATTGCATGCCCATAAGAAAGTTAAGCGTATAATAATAATAAAGTTAAAAAAATTTAAGAAAAGCATTGGAATATACGAATAATAGTATAATTAAACCAAATAAAAACTATATATACGACGAATAGAAAAACAAGAATTTGTACGTACATCAATAAAAAGTATCAATTATTATCTAATTAAAGTTAGTCCACTTAGCCAGATGACAAAAAATGGATAGAAGAGCTAATTTGTTACAAGTTGCCTAAAAAAATTGGGAGCACTAATTAAATGTTTGATAATGGTGAATTATCATAAGTACCTTGCCTCGGAAAACATGTGGATGAGAAAAAAGTGATTATGCTTCAGGTTTAAGTTATGGCTCCAATTTCCATTGCCAGTCCCGCATTGTTAGGAACAGAACATGCATTCCTAGGATTCTCATCTAAGTGGGTCTTAGAAAGAGATATTGTATTAATATGAGTACATTAATTATGCCAATTTGTATTAATTTCGTTTAAGATTAATTTGAGATATTGTGTATTTTGTATATTTAATTAGTATTTCTTGAATTATCTAAAGAGAGAATATGCATATCTAGAAGTATGGTTTGCGTGTATCATATTAGCCTTAGACCCATTTGAGAATTACTGTATGACATGCACCAAGAATGTCATACACTAATTCTTGAATTGTCCGAGTTTGGAAAGTTTGAGATTATACGCTCTGTATTGCATGCAAGTGACTGATGTTATCTTTCATCTCGTGATGTAGAGATTTTGGTAGGATCTTCCTTATGTTCTCTGGGTATGTCGGTACTAAATCGTTGTGAATTATGAACATAGTCAACAATTCACAGCGACTTAGTAAATGCATATACTTGGAGAACTATAGGGAGATGCTGCCGAAATTTCTACCGAGGTGAAGGATAACATCAGTCATGAACAATGCAATACAGAGCGTATAATCTTGAATGGGATAGGACCAACTACCTTTTAGCAAGTAGATGAATGTCATATTGCATCATATTGCATGTCTTAGTAAGCTTTGTTGTTTGTTGTCTTTTTTAAGGGTGAGAAAGATGGAAAAGAATTGGATGAATGAAAATAATCGATTCGGGAAGAGGTATTTAGAAGGGGTAAAACAATTCATGATTATGGCACGTGGATGTGTGGATGACAAGAATGAGATGAGGTGCCCTTGTCGGCGGTCTATGAATGTATACTTTCAAGAAGTAGGGAGAGTTGAGGATCATTTTATTGTGCATGGGAGTGATAAAAGTTATACTAAATGGGTGTTGCACGGTGAACCATATGGTGAGTTAGGCATGCTGATGCTACTGTGGATGATAGCAATGAGAATGAAGTGAATGATGCTGACGAACCGATCGAGGAAATAGATGAAATGTTGGAGGATATCGGTGCGGGGATGTTTACGGGTACAATATCTGGAGATGGAGGAAATAATGACGAACCAACTACAGGGGAACATGGAGCAAAGGATTTTCATCGCCTATTGGAAGATGCAAGACGTCCTCTTTATCCGGGTTGTGAGTATTTTCAAAGTTAGCATTCACTGTACGATTAATGCATATAAAGACCCACACAATATGAGTATTGCAGCATTTAATATGATCTTAGATTTGATAAAAGAAGCTCTTCCAGAAGGAGAGACACTGCCTAAATCATATAGGGAGGCAAGAACATTAAATTGGGATCTTGGTCTTGATTATATACCCAGACATGCATGCGTCAATGACTATATTTTGTTTTGGAAGGAAACAGAGAAGTTAGAAGTGTGCCCGGTATGTGGTGAATCTAGATGGGTCAATAGTGTGACAAAATGGAAGAAAGTTCCTAAGAAAGTTATGCGTCATTTCTTGTTAATAACAAGATTGCAAAAGTTGTTTATTTTAAAGAAGATGGCTGAGGACATGAGATGGCATAGAGAAAAATGGATCCTAGATGAAGATAACTTGAGGCATCCAGTAGACTCGTTGGCATGGAAAGAGTTCGACAAGGAACATGAATGGTTTGGACGGGAAGCTCGCAATATTCGTCTTGGGTTAGCCGCCGATGGATTTAATCCATTTGGCAATATGAGTACAAGTTATAGCATGTGGCCAGTGGTGCTTATGCCATACAATTTGCACCTTGGAAATGCATGAAGAATCCATTCTTTATGATGATGTTACTTATTCCCAGACCAAGATCTCTAGGAAACGATATTGATGTTTACTTACAACTTTTGGTGGAAGAGTTGAAACTATTATGGGTTGAAGGTGTTTGTACATTTGATGCATCAACATCTAGTTATTTTCAAATATATACAGCAGTGATGTGGACTATCAATGATTTCCCCGCGTACGGTAATTTATCTGGCTGGAGTACGAAGGGAAAATTGGCATGTCCGGCGTGAAACCAATCTACTGCTTTTAAATATCTATCACATAGTAGAAAGATGTGCTACATGGGTCATCGTCGTTATTTACCAATGGACCACAGTTGGAAGAAGAATTGAACAATGTTTGATGGTGAAGACGAGTACGAGCTACTACCAAGAGAATTGTCAGGTGAGAATATATTAATGCAATTGTCGAGTGTAAGACTAGTACAGTTTAGTAAAGCTTTGAAGAAGAGAAAATATACTGAGGAGGAGTTGAATTGGACAAAGAAGAGTATATTTTTTGAGTTACCATACTGGTCATCTTTGAAAGTGCGCCACAATTTGGATGTTATGCATATCGAGAAAAATATATGTGAGAATATTTTCGGGATATTGTTGAATATTGAGAGTAAGACGAAAGATACAGTGAACTCTTGAAAATATTTAGCTAAGATGAAGGTGAAGAGGGATTTACATCTACAACCTCGTGGTCAATCCTATGTTATGCCGCATGCATGTTATACCTTAACAAAGAAAGAGAGGATTGAATTTTGTAATTGGGTGAGAAATGTAAAGTTTCCAGATGGGTATGCTTCTAATATCTCTTGTTGTGTGAAAGAGAAGGAAGGTAAAATCACTGGAATGAAAAGCCACGATTATCACGTATTTTTACAGTGTCTACTTCCGGTTGCGATAACGGAGCTGAGCCTATTTTTCAGGGTTTTGTGTTCACGTACATTGAATATGGATGCCTTGAGGCGTTTGGATGAAGATATTGGCATGATCCTATGTAAGTTGGAGAGAATACTTCCATCTTCATTCTTTGATGTACTGGTTCATTTGGCTGTCCACCTTCCTCGTGAAGCTATCCTTGCTGGCCTAGTACAATATTAGTGGATGTATCTGATGGAGCGGTTTTTGGGGAGACTTAAATGGTTTGCACGCAATAAAGCATGCACAGAGGGGTCAATCGCTGAGGCATATGTGGATTACGAGTGTCTGACGTTCTGTTCTATGTATCTTGGTGGTGTTGAGACACATTTTAACAGAGGAGACAGAAATATTGTTGGAGGAAATGAGCATCTGACACATGATAAGTTCAATATTTTTTCACAAGATGTCAGGCCATTAGGAGCTGAAGCAAGGTATGATTTGTTAGGAGCAGAGTTCAGAAAAGTTAGATGGTATGTGTTGAAAATTGCTCGGAGATTGATGCATACCTGAGGTAAATTCTCAATTATTTTTCATATTGATATTTTCAATTTCAATGTCTTTACGTACATTTTTATTGATAAATAGTATAACTATAGTGAACATATTGACATTCTAAAGAGACAAAGTTCAACCAATGTCGATAGTCAGCATGAGGAAGAGTTTCCAGAGTGGTTCAAGAAACGTGTATGAATTCTTAACTAAGAAGACATTTATTTTGTTTATATTGATATTATTTCGTAGGATTTGTTTGCCATGTACTTATGATAATGTTTTGTTTTCATGTTTTATAGATTAACAACTTGCGTGATGAAAATCCCTCGAATGTGCATGATGATTTATATGCATTAGCATGTGGTCCTGATGAACGTGCTAAATGATACTCTGGATGTATCGTCGGAGGGGTTTGGTATCACACTATTGACCGAGAACAATGTCGTAAAACTCAAAACAGTGGAGTGGTGGTTCCAGGAGATCACGATGGGAAAGATATTGATTTTTACGGTGTGGTATTGGATATCTTTGCATTACGATATTTATGAGGGAATGTTGTGTACTTATTCAAATGTGATTGGTGGGATGTGGAAAAACAGAATGTAGGTATACGCACAGATAAATATTTTACAAGTGTGAACACATCTCGCAAATGGTATCGAAATGATCCATTCATACTTTGTAGTCAAGCTAATCAAGTGTTTTATTTACCTGAAACTGACTCTGGTGGTCACTGGAGGGTGGTTCAAAAACTTGGTCATAGGAACATTTATGATATTCGTGAAGTGGTAGACAGAGGTGATAGGGAGATTGAAGAGGCAATACGAAACGAAGCATATCAAGAAACTAAATCCTTTCAGCTATCTGTAGATTTCGGGGAGTATGATTTGATCCCATTGCATAGAAATGATGTTGAGCCCGAAACTGTAGATTCTTCGACCGAAGTAGAGGAAATGGTTGAAGAAGACGATTTTATAGATGATGAAAGTGAGGAGGAAGAAGTCACCACCGATGAAAAAGAAAGTTTGTCGATTTCTATTGATGATGGCACGTCCACCGATGATACAAATTGATTGTGCTTTAATTTGTCAGGTTAGCATCCTGACTATAGGTGGAAAACATCAGCGATCCGCTCTTACCGTTTCATCAAACCATGTGGAGACTTCCCAACCTACGTAGTCTACTCCTAGTACAGCGCCGAGGGTGTTTGATGAAACACCTTTAAACAGCCCTCCTCTGGCACAGAGTAGCGTGGCCTATAAGTTCTCTAAACTCTATATTACTTTTGGGTAGATAATTTTGACTATGCATTCACGTAGATTTTAATCTTCTAACTCACTTGAATTATATTTCTAGCAACTACACCTGCCAAACGAGGGTGTAAGAAGTCGAAAGGAGTAACTTTTGCCAAAGTGCGAGCGAGCGGTAAGATGCCAGTCAGTATCCCTGACGGGCACCGGGGCACAGATGGTGATGAATCTAGTCGTCTTGCGACATTGATTGGAACACTTGTTCGAATGCATGCTCAATTTGGTACGCCGACCTGAGCAAAGGTTCCGAATTCTATAAAAGAATATATCAGGGAGCGTGTTTTGGTATGTATCTAATTGTTTAATCAAATCGCCCTCATATATATTACTAATTTGTTTTTGTGTTCTTTTTACAGGATGACTTCGAGCTCAATTATGATCGATAGGAAGATAGAGAAGCTGTGAACTCTATAATGAATGCAGCTTTCAAAAATCACAAAGCAAAACTACACAAACATTTTAAGAAGTTCGGGAGTAAGGATGAAGCATTGCAACATAGACCAGTAGATACGTCTGTAGAAAACTGGATTGCATGCTGTGAACTATTCTCCCAACCTTCTTATCAGGTAATTATAATATGAAAAGCAACGACGTTCTTTTAATGATAATCAGATTATGGATGTTATTGCATTTGTAGGAGCGTAGTCGAATTAATACCAATAATAGAGCGAAAGTGAAGGTACACCACACTGATGGTTCAAGACCATTTGTTTGGCATAGAAAGAAATTAGTAAGTATATTACATAATTATTACCACATTTTAATTTCATAGATTAACTAAATTTTCTTCCTTTTGACCTATGAATTGTGCAGCAAGACCCCAAGGTTGGAACACCAATAGCTGTAGATTTATATAGTAAGACGCATCATAAAAAAAATGGTGAAGGGTGGGTGTCTGATGTTGCTAAAGAAAATTATGTAAGTAAACTTTTTCATATTATTTTGAAACATTACTTTATTATGTTAATAGAATCCATAATTTAGTTTTATGATTGTAGGAGAAGATGGTGAAGATCCAATCCCAATCAATTACAGAGTCAGGAGCACCAAAAGACGTTGACATTTTTACTCAAGTCCTTGGGACAAGATCTGGCTATGTGAGAGGTTTGGGTCGCTCTGTGAAGCCAATTGCTGCCTCATCCTCTACCGTGTCCATACAAAGGGATCCCAAGCTTGTTCGTGAGTTAGAGGCAGCTAAAGCTACAATAGAATAGCTGAAGGCAAAACAGAGCGAGTATGATAACCTAAAAAACCAACAAGCAAAAATGCAGGAGGCGCAGAGGCAAATTCAAGAGCAACTTCAACTACTTAAGACACAATTTGCGCAACGAAATTCATAGGTAAGACTTCATTGGCAAATTATAAGGTTTTCATTGAGGGTTTTGATATTATTGATATTTTTTGGTATTGTTCATAATTTTGGATTAAGTTTTTGAATGTTGAACATTTTCTAGGATTTGAACTTATGTGAACTAGATACACTTACTTTAAGAACCTACATTTGAAATTTCTCTTTCATATTTGAATTTATGGATTTTTATTATCTGTCACCACTTTTGAAAGGTTTACATATGCAGCATCAGTAATGGCTCTTAATTCTTTATATATATATATATGTGACCAAGAGCTAGACCTAGTGGAGGTCTACACAAATTTTGCATTTACATGCATTCGGGCCTCTCCCAAGGTATAACGCACCATTCTCATTCATTCTTTCTTCTAAACACAAGTGAAAAATGGACATAAATTTAGAGATTGAAAGGATTGTGTTTACAGTCATTTAATTGAAATGACTTGTTTGATTTATTGCAGGAAGTACTGGCTGCATCTGGTTCCCTTATTGAAGTTTCTTTCCAAAAGGCAGCCATATGTTGCAAAGCTATGCACCATGGGGCTGCACTAGCAGCAATGTCTTATTTATCTTGTAAGCATAAAGCTTGTCATTTTCTTTACTTTCCTTTCCCCTTTATTTTTTCTTTATTGCAACCCTGCCAATTGTGATACATGAGGAAAGCTAGAAATGACCTCAATTGCACTGTATTTCCCTTGAATTTTGTTCTTTTTGTTGGTTGAGAGATTTATGGAATATTTGAAGTTTGTGATGATTTAGAGATTATGGAATATTTGAAGTTTGTGTTGGTTGAGAAATTTAATGGAATATTTGAAGTTTGTGTTGGTTGAGAGATTTATAGAATATTTCAAGTTTGTATTGGTTGAGAGATTTATGGAATTGTAGTTATGGTATTTGTAATTTGAGAATATCAGGTTTAATTTGGAGGTTCTGCAAAAAGATAACACGTTCGAACAACATATCGAACAAGTAACTCGTTCGAACCAATGTTACCCGTTCAAAAAGATACCTTCGTTGCGAATATGGTCACTAATTCTCATTCGCATGATATTAACTATTCGAACGGAATTATTTGTGACGAATTACAAGTTCGTCACTGAATATGTTAAAGGTAATTGCGACGAGATCGTTCGTCGCAAATACTATCTTTCGAACGAGACATGTTGTTCGAACGCGTATTAGTGACGACCATTTCATCACTAAAAGTGCAACTTTGTGGTTTGGCAGGGTAACTTTCAGTGATGAAAAGTATCCTTCAGCGACACAAATATCATCCTTCAGCGGCGAAACATTTCGCCGCTAAAAGTCACATTTTCAGCGATGAACCAATTTTTACCACTGAAGATCACTCATTTGTGTCACTGTGAAATTCTGTCGCTGATGACTTTCAGCAACGAATTGGCGATGAAAAAAAGTCGTCGCTGATAACCTTCAGCGACGAAAATCCTATATTCAGCGACAAAAAATTTTGCCCCTGAAAGTGAAAACTGTTGTAGTGCCCATAGTGCTAGAGATACCACTGCTTGAATGGTGCTGCATCAACCTGAACAATAGTAATCTTCCCCAAAGTCTGAGTATTTACCAGCTCGTTGTTGGATGCATTGCATACAACATAAAGAAGACCGGTCTTTCGGGTTGTAGTTATGTTTAGGGGAAATGTTCAACGGCATTAAATAAAGGGCAAAACGGGAAATGAAATCATTAAGTTCTCACGTGGACGGCATGTGGACGGCACGTGGTTGGTTTTCCGTGAGAAGTAACGGAAATTTGAGGTCTAGGGTGGAAATCAATGTAATTATAAATTTTGGAGTACTAATCTAATGAAATCGATAAAAGTGGGTGCAACATAGAAATGACCCCAAAGTTCAGGGCACAAAGTAAATTTTCCCCTATTTTTATTTATTTTGTATTGGTTTCTTCTAAGTGATATAAGAAAACCCTACTGTTCACAAATCAGCCCCATGAATAATATACTGCACAGCGGGACGAGATAGCAAGTGTTTGGAGCTTTTGGAAAATTCTGCAGAAAATTGTCAAACTATCAAGTTTACATAAGTGGATAAATACTGGAACTTGCTTTGTTGCTGAGGCATTTTGTGTCCTATGGGTGCTGCAAGGTGATAAGAAGTTAGATAGATGCTTGTTTGATGAATAACCAATAAAGTGTTGAAACTAAAGAACAAATGATCAAACTAGTGCATGCTGAAAATTATTTCCTGCAGATCATAAAGCTCGAATTAGGAGTAAGTATTGATGTGATTTATTTATCTTTTATTCTGTGAGAGAATTTTATGTTATAGGCCTATGAAATAAAAAGATTTTAAGCCATACTTCAGGTGATTCCGATAAATATTGAGCAAGTTATGATTTTTAAAGTTCAGACGTCAAGCTGTCAGCAGCCTTGCACGTCCAGATTTCTTGCTCGTTCCAAGTAATTTTTAAGTGACCAATTTATCTCATTTTTATGGTTCTGGTCTTGAATTTTAATTTTATGAAAGAGGAACATTTTAAGATAAATTTCGTGTGATTTAGAGGTGTATTGAATAAGTTATGGTGTTTTGAAAATGAAGGTCAGCTGGAGACAGCAGTACTGTTTGCTCTAGTATTTTTTTATCTGTTACGAAGTCTTTTGAAAATGTAAATTAGTTCCGAATTTTTATGAGTCTTATCTTCAAATTTAAGTTTATAAAAGCAGAAAAGTTGAAAAGTAATTTCGTGCAATTTGAAGCTATGTTGTTGAAGTTATGAATTTTTGAAGCTGGAGACGTCGAAGCTGTCAGCTTGGACGCCCTCAGCAACTTGCATTTTCGAATAAATCTTTTGAGTGGCAAATAAGCTCTAAATTACCTGAAATTTTAATATGTTATAACATCGAGTGTAAGGATCATTTTGGCATCCAATTTAATGGGTTTCAGCAACATTAAGATAGAGTTTTACATTGTAGAACCACTGCTGGTTAGTAAAGAAAAATGTGTGATTTAATATGATATGTTTATTTCGAAATGAATGATTATTTGCTGCATCAAGTAAATCTCTAAATCATTTAAGTGACGACATTAGTATGACTCACTTGTAGGCAAGGCACCACCACAAGCTCAAGTGGATAAAGGTAAGTGGAAAAATTATTTTTTCGAA
This sequence comes from Morella rubra, assembly GCA_003952965.2. Taxonomy (NCBI): domain Eukaryota; kingdom Viridiplantae; phylum Streptophyta; class Magnoliopsida; order Fagales; family Myricaceae; genus Morella; species Morella rubra. Next base: position 9,553,265 of record CM025853.1, read on the forward strand.
AACTGGAATGATACACAGCATGAATTATTTGTCATCGAGCACGTCATGCGCATTTGCATTGATTTTCTCAAAAGCAGAAAGGAAAATTTTATGCAAATGAAAGTGAGATTTTATGCTATGTTAGGATATGTTATGGGGCTAAATAGGATGGTCGGTATTGTACCTAAGTATGATAGGTGCATCCACTCCGAAGGACGAATGCGAGAAGGATGGATGACTCCTAAGGACCCACTCCGAAGGACGAATGCGAGAAGGATGGGTAGTCCTTGAGGTATGTGCAACCACACTGAAGGACGAATGCGAGAAGGTGTGGACCTCTAAGGGTCGTGTCTAGCCATCAGGCCTGGGGCCACATCAAGGGTAGCTCGACCAAATGACATGTTCCCAAGGGAAAAGGGGAACAGTTTGAAGGGAATGCACAACCTGACTTCATGGGTAAATGAAGCGATAGAAGTAGCCCAAATAAAGATGAAAGACTTTTAAGCAAATTTTCATGTACAAGAGTCTCATACATAAACATGCATTTATTTTTGGCATATATATATATATAACTGTTATTTTCAACTTTATCATTCCAGATGATGTTCTAAGTGAAGGAACTTATGAGGAGGATCTAGAACTTGAGGAGGGGGCTGATGAGGGTGCCCTCCCCTAATTCGCAATTCATGTAGATCCTTAATTTCTGAAAGAGCTGATATGAATGTCCCTAGTGATGTTGTTGTGGCCTGTTCAGGCTACGAGACCAACTTAAGACTCTAAGGGCTTGTTTGGTTGTGGGTTCAGGTCCCGGTTCAGGTCCTGATTTTGGGTTCAAACCATGCTTTGAACCCAATTCGTTGAACCAGCGTTTGGCTGGGTTAAAGGCTACTGCGACACATGTATGTGTCACATGCTAATTGGCATGATCGGTACAAAAGTCACTCTAATGTTTACTTGATAACCTGCTATTCCGAAAAAAAAGCCGTTCTTGAAATCCGCTTTCTGACAAAATACAGATGCAACACAAATATTTCAGCCTGCAATACATACGTGTTGGGTAATTCGTTAGTGGGAAGCCTGCAACCTTTATCTCTCTCTCCCTTTTCCTTCCTCACTGTTGTGCACCACTTCCAGAAACATTTCGCTTGACAGGAGCAGGCCATCTCGCACGAGCGAAAGGAGTTGCAAAACAAAAAACAAAATCCTAACCCTCCCGCAGTAAAGGATTTCTCTCATATGCATTTGTGGGATAGAAATCCTGACAGATACCTATCTTCTACGGGGTAGTTGAGTTTTTTTCGTTGGTTTGTGTCCCTCTTGTTCCTTATAACATAGCATAGATCTGCTTTTTCCTAAAGGCTGGTTACTCTGATCCAGCAACACTTTCAAGGGGAGTCTGTAGTAACTATCTGATTTAGTTTCTTGCTTCTTCGATCCAAGTTTCTGGTTCTGTGTATAGTTTTATGAGACTTCCAGATCTTTCTTTTTAACTTTGTCAAGTAAATCCTTACGGGCCTGTAGTTTTCAACCAGTTTAGCTTTTCTTTTATTTTCTTGTTGCAAGTTTCAGGCTATCAATTGTGTTATTATAAGATCTTCACCTCTTTCATTTTTTATTTTCGTGTTTATAGTTTTACTTCTACATTTTCCATCCACTCAAAAGGCAGTATTAGGGACGCAGTTATGGTGCCATGTTCATCACCAGATCATCAATCAATCTCTCTCCACAAGCAAATAAATACCCCAAGAAAAAGCGCTCGGGCTTTCAGTTCAAAAGCCATGGAAAAATCACGTTCTGGTGAAATAGTTGTCCTTTGGTGAGCGACCGATGCCCACTCCCATAATAGTCTAATTACCTCCTTCGATTATCATAACCAGTCTCGATGAGCACCTATAGAGAGGAGACAAATCAGTGCAAAGTCGGTTTATTTATACGAAAATCAAACAAGTGATCAATAAATAGAAATGCCTGTATGATTGGGAGGTTAGGAGATTGCAGATCGTCTCGGACATCCTCAAAAAGTTTCTTTAGCCGTGTCCCATACTAACTGGTATCTTCATCCATGTGAGTATCAGACTCTCCCTGGAACCATATAAGAACTCTGATCTGGCAACCATCGTGTAAAGAGGCTCTGGCTCTACCGATCAAGTAGTTATTGTATAAATATGAGCCCTTGGCCCACAGACTGATTTTAGTCCAGGCAATGGCACATGGGACCGAACCAATAACCCCGAAGTTAGGGTACTTTGCCAAGATAGCATGCGCGAAAGGCATACCGGGTCCAATGCTGCAAGTTTTGTTAGTGTCGATGTCTTTGTGAAGAGGTTCATAGGCTTTAACCCATGTCTTTTGAGAGCTAAAATGTAGGATGGAAGGTTCGGGCTTGCACTCGAAAGGAATCAGACTGGTCTAATGAGCAGTAGCGTTGGCACCCTCTCTAAACAGTTTCGTTCGCACCCTCTTCCTCCTCCTACTTCTAATGTGAGTAATTTCACATAAGTAGTTGGCAAATGAAAAAAGAAATGCAGATCGGCAAATACAACAATGCCATCGCCATACACGGGTTTTTATTCATTTGCCAAACTCAAATTTTTTTTGCCGCATTTAGTCGCAGAAGACTTGCAGGCGATAGCATTGTTTTTTCCACAGGATATAAAGGGGAATGCTTACAGAAACAAGGGCAATAAATGTAGTAGTCTTTCATCTTTTACTTCTTTCTCCTAGCCTCTATTGCACTGGATTTGCTGCAACCAAAATGGGAGAAAAGGTGCAGGTTGCATGAGAAGACCCAAGACTTTGACTCTTTGGCATAGTGGACAGTTGCGTGAGCCCCGCGCAAGGTCCCACGCAGGCGAGCGAGATGCCCACTTCTCAGAATGGGATAGTGGGCAGTCGCCCAAGCCCTGTGTGAGGCACGGAATGCGAGCGAGCTATATGTAGCAAATTTGTTTTTGTTCAATTGCTTAAAAAACAAAAGGCGCCTCACGCGACATGTCAATGGCTATGAAAGACGAGGTTAGCAAATTTGGTTTTGTTTTGACTGCTCAGTGCTCAAGAAGTTGCATTATATATAAATAGATATATATGCAGAACATTTAATAAAGATGTTGGCACATTTAAAGGGGATTGTCAGATGAGAGTTTAAGCATGTCAGGTGAGATCATTGAGGCAGGTGCGCGGCAGTCGAAGTTCAGCTAGGGTCCAATTCACGTAACCAGAACTAGAACCTAGACCCAAAACCAAGACCTGAACCTACAACCAAACAAGCCCTAAGTAATTTATATTTTGGAACCATGATGTAATCACAACTTATTGCTTGAGTTATTGCCATGAGATTAGACTTCTAAGTGTTTCTCTATGCGTCTTATGTGATATAGGTATACGTTTTTATTATGCGTATATTTATTTACATATTCGTACACTACGTAAGAACGTTAAGGGTCTGCGTGTCAACTTGCGATAAGAAAATAAACTTTTGAGTAGTATTTTCATAGACTATAATAATTCACATTTTCTGAATTAGTAATAGTAGTTTATAAAATAATAATAATAATAAAAAATTCCGCCGCAAGACTAAGTTAGTGCACTGGAGTGTTCGTCTTTGCAAATGCTCGCGGCTGTCATTAGCCCTTCGAGCTAGTGTTTGGGGCATGACAATTAGACTCTCTAATTGTTTCCAAAACAATTTCACAAATGAATATATATTATACATATGTTAATTTCAAAAAATTCCATTGGCCTGTGATTTCTTTTAGAGTCCAACCCTATATAGATTTATCGAATATACGGTCTCATTAAGATACTGATGTAATCCGTGTTGAGCATTTCTACAAACCCATTTATCACGCACAAGAGCAAATGCTATGTGGCAGATCACCAAATGATTCAGTCAAGGCACAAGTCCACAACAAATAGACATGCATAAATCTCTCAGTTCTAAGTGTAAAATAAACTAATTATGTTGATTACCTTCTCAACATCAGTGATCACTTTCAAAAGTTACCCATATTTGATCTCGTTTATGTTGGCTTTTAGTCACAATCAATGTTTTGATGATAACAATAGAAGTAATTGAGATGTGAAGCAAAGCGGATCCAAAATGAGCACGAAGCGATCAAGTAACATCTCCTTCAATGAAGTGCTCTTAAAGTGAAGACTCAAGTGCTAGGGTAATCTTTGTAACTTTAAGTCTTCATCTTTTTTAAATGACTTTAAAATATCCCAATCAAACTCTCAAACCTTTTATATACTTATGGGAAGTTAGTCTTTAAAATTGGGTATTTTAAGTTGGTCAAAATCGTGTTTTTAAAACAACCGGATCATGTGCTTAAGTTGAGGAGGTCGACCGGCTCATGTAGCGTTGACCGTCTTCGACCGCTTGGTATAGCGGTCACCGGTTTTGAAAAGTTTAAAAAAGAGCCGTTCTGACTTCTGACATTATGATCTTTGGGTAACGGAACCTGCAACGGTCGACCGGTTATGTAGCGGTCGTCGGTTCGTCGAATTTTTGACAGATCGACTCCAACAGCTATTAACGGCTATTTTTCTTATGAGGCCTATATAAAGCCATCCCTACGCCTTTTAAAAGCTTGATGAACAACCAAAATCATTTTGCTCAAAGCTAAGAGTGATAAAAAACCTTTCAATCCTTGTTCAAACATCATTCACACATAATCAACACTTTCACATCCTTGTTATTGTGTGAAGCCTAAGAGATAGAAATTTCTCATTGTAACATCTACTCCATCAAGGGAGTTTTAGTGGCATTCTTGTTCATCCTATACACTTTAAGAGAGTGATTCTCTTGTTTCCTTTTGGTGAGGTTTGTTCATCAAAAGAAGGAGTTTGGAGAGGTTTGTTCTCAAACTCGTTCTTGAGGCTTGAAGAGGTGTTTCTCAAGCTCAAGTGTAAGGAAACTTTCCCTTGGTTGAAGGAAGCATAGTGGAAAAACCTCAAGGCTCGGTAAAGGAGCTTGAGGGGTGGATGTAGGCGGGTTTGCCGAACCACCTAAAAATCTTGTGTTTGCTTCTCTTCCCTTATCTCCTTACATTGTGCTACTAGTTTCTGTTCTAAGTTTTATTTCTCTATTTAAGTTGCAATATATATTCTTGTGTTTAATCTTTTATTGCAATCACTTCTCTTTGTGAGACTTGTAGCTAGCAAACACTTTTAAAGGGTGAGTTTCGAAAAAGTTTTGAAACCCAATTCACCCCCCTCTTGGGTTGCCTTAATCCTAGGATTTACAATTGGTATCAGAGCTTGGTGCTCTCTTTAGCAAGATTTAACAATCTTGAGTTAGAATGGCAACTTCAAGCAACAACTCTCATGTTGAGGGACTCTCAACATCTAGACCTCCTTCCTTCAATGGAAGTGATTACTCCTATTGGAAAGCAAGGATGAAAATCTATTTTCAATCCATTGACTTTGATCTATGGCTTTGTATTTTAAATGGACCTCACTACCCTATGAAAGCCGTAGGTGAGACAATTGTCTCTAAGCCCGTGGTTGAGTATACTGATGAAGACAAGAAGAAAATTTCTATAAGTGCTAGAGCTATGAACATTCTTTATTGTGCTTTAGATAGAAGAGAATTCAATAGAATATCTACTTATGTTAGTGCAAAAGAAATTTGGCATTCTTTAGAAATTACTCATGAAGGTACAAACCAAGTAAAAGAATCTAAGATAAGCATGCTAGTTCATAGCTATGAACTGTTTAAAATGAAACCGGAAGAAAACATCGGTGACATGCTTACTAGATTTACTAATATTTTAAATGATTTAAATGCTCTTGGAAAAATGTACACTAACTCAGATTTGGTGAGAAAAGTTCTTAGATAACTACCAGAAGACTTGGGAAGCCAAGGTCACCACTATTCAAGAAGCAAAGGACATCACCAAATTGCCTTTGGAAGAACTCATTGGATCTCTCATGACTCACACAATCACCATGAAGGGACATGCTAAGGAAGTTCAAAAAGAAAAAGCATAGCCTTGAAATCCTCCATAGTTGAGACTGAAGAAGATAATGATGAAAGTGGAGAAGAAGATATTGCTCTCATGACAAGGAATTTTAGAAACTTCCTCAAGATAAAGCAAGGAAGGAAAAGAACTTCAAAGATTTCAAGAGAGAAGAGCCAAAGAAGGAATACCCAAAGATGGATAACAAGAAGAACCACATCACTTGCTACAAGTGCAAGAAACCCAGTCACATTAAGGCTGATTGCTCACTTCTCAAATATAAAAAGAAAGCTATGAAAGCTACTTGGAAGATAGCAATTCAGGCTCCTCCGATGAAGAAGATGAGGGAGAAATCGAAAACATGTGCTTCATGGCTCTAAAAGACGATGAGGTATATCTCTTGGATCTTGAAGATTCAAAACCTTCATATGATGAATTAGAAAATTTTTTTGATGAGTTATACATTACGTTTGAAAAGCTTAAACTCAAATACAATGTTTTGAAAAAGAAGCATTCACTAGCCACAAGTAACCTTGATTCCTTAAATAATGAACAAGAAAATTTGAAGCTAGAGAATGAGGAAATGAAACTAAAAGTTTCAACTTTAGAAATTGAGAACAAAGCTTTCAAAGACAAGGATACTCATCAAAACACTATTCTTGAAAAATTCACTCAAAGAAGCAAAGCTTTGGAGAACATTCTCAACCATCAAAGATGTGTTTTTGATAAAAGTGGATTAGGCTACAAGCCTCATAAAAATGAAAAGTATTTCAAAAAATTCTTTGTCAAAGCTAAATCCTAAAATGAATTTCTTCATACTTGTAACTTTTGCAACAAAATGGACATCTAATATTTGATTGTCCTCTCAAGAAACTTGGATGCAAAGCTCTTAGAAAGATATGGGTTCCAAAGGGAACTATGCTAACCCAAATGGACCCAAAAAGGTTTGGGTACCAAAAGCTTCATCTTGATTTTGTTTTGTAGGATTCAAGAAAAAGAAATGCAATAGTTGGTTCTTGGATAGTGGTTGTTCAAGACACATGACCGGTGACCCATCAAGATTCTCAAGCCTATCAACCATCAAAGGTGGAAATGTAACATTTGGCGACAACTCAAAGGAAAATCATTGGTATAGGCAATATTGGTGGTAACTCCTTCCTTTAATTGAAAATGTCCTATTGGTTGATAAATTGAAGCATAACTTGCTTAGTATTAGTCAACTTTGTGATAAAGGTTATAGAGTTGTGTTTGAATCTTCTCGATGCCTTATTGAAAATGTCATAGATGGAAAATTATTGTTTATTGGCCATAGGAACTCAAATGTGTACAAGATTGACATTGATCAAAATGCTTGTGTGGATAATTGTCTTGTGGTCAATGTAAATGATAGTTGGCTATGGCATAGAAGATTGGGTCATGCAAGCATGCATCAAATTTTGAAAATCTCTAAGCATGATCTTGTGAATGGGCTACCTAAGTTGAATTTTGAAAAAGACCAAGTTTGTGAAGCTTGTCAAATGGGAAAACAAGTGAAAACCTCTTTTAAATCCAAAAACTTCATTTCAACTAGTAGACCTCTACAATTACTTCATTTGGATTTATTTGGTCCATCAAGAATTCAAAGTCTTGGTGGAAAGTCCTATGCCTTTGTAATTGTGGATGACTACTCTAGGTTCACTTGGATTTTGTTTTTAGCTTCAAAAGATGAAGCCATTCATGAGTTCATTAAATTTCAAAAAGGGTGCAAAATGCAAAAGGATACACCATTGTGGCCATTAGAAGTGACCATGGTGGTGAATTCGTAAATGAGAAGTTTGAATCTTTTTGTAGCATGAATGGTTATGAGCATAATTTTTCAACACCTAGAACTCCTCAACAAAATGGGTTGTTGAGAGAAAGAATAGAACTATTCAAGAGATGGCAAGAACTATTTTGAATGAAAATAAGTTACCAAAATATTTTTGGGCCGAGGCCGTCAACACCTCTTGCTATGTTTTGAATAGAGTTTCTATGAGACCCACTTTGAAGAAAACTCCTTATGAGCTTTGGAAAGATAGAAAACCCAACATCCATTATTTCAAAGTTTTTGGTTGTAAATGCTTCATTTTAAATACCAAAGACAACCTTGGAAAATTTGATTCTAAAACCGATGTTGGAATTTTCCTTGGATACTCTAATTCGAGTAAAGCTTATAGAGTTTATAACAAAAGGACTCTTTGTGTTGAAGAATCAATGCATATCACTTTTGATGAAACTAATGGTCCATTTGAGAAAAATGCAAGTGTAGATATTGAAGATATTGAAGAGATGAAGATCAAGGATAACCCCACTCAAAAAGGAAGCTCAACCCAAGTGAAGAAATTATTCAACCATTGCAAGGAGAAGGTACTTCACAAGAACTCCCTAAAGAATGGAGGTATGCTACTAGTCACCCTCAAGAGTTAATTATTGGTGATCCCTCTCATGGAACTAGAACTAGAGCTTCACTTAGAAATATTTGTAATCATCTTGCATTTGTGTCTCAAATTGAACCAAAGACTTTTCTTGAAGCCGAAAACGACGAAAGTTGGATTTTGGCAATGCAAGAAGAGTTAAACCAATTTGAGAGAAATCAAGTTTGGGAACTTGTCCCTAGACCCAAGGATCAAACCATTATTGGCACAAAATGGGTCTTTAGGAACAAGGTTGATGAGCACGGTACTATTGTTAGAAACAAAGCTAGATTGGTTGCTAAAGGCTATAATCAAGAAGAAGGGATTGATTATGATGAAACATATGCACCCGTAGCACGTTTGGAATCCATTAGAATGCTTTTGGCCTTTGCTTGCTATAAAAATTTTATGCTTTATCAAATGGATGTGAAAAGTGCTTTCTTGAATGGATTTATCATGGAAGAAGTCTATGTAGAACAACCACAAGGTTTTCAAAATGAAGCTTATCCAAATTTTGTTTTCAAATTGAAAAAGGGCTTTGTATGGACTAAAACAAGCTCCTAGAGCTTGGTATGATAGACTTAAAACTTTCCTTGTTGAAAAAGGTTTTTCCATGGGTAAAGTTGACACAACACTTTTCACCAAGTCCAAAAACAATGATATCATAATTGTGCAAATTTATGTGGATGACATCATATTCGGTGCTACTAATGATTCTCTTTGTCAAGAATTTTCCAAATTTATGCATGAAGAGTTTGAGATGAGTATGATGGGTGAGCTCAACTTCTTCCTTGGACTACAAATCAAGCAATCCAAAGAAGGAATCTTCATAAACCAAGCCAAGTATATAAAGGATCTACTCAAACGCTTTGGAATGGAGAACTTGAAAGTGCGGAAACACCAATGAGCACATCGCTAAAGCTTGATGCGGATGAAAAAGGTAAAAAGGTGGACATCACCAAATATAGAGGTATGATTGGAGCTCTCCTCTATTTGACGGCTAGTAGGCCGGATATTATGTTTAGTGTGTGTTTATGTGCTAGATTCCAAGCATGTCCTAAAGAATCTCATTTTGTGCCGTAAAAAGAATTTTTCGATATCTTTTGGGTACTATTGACCTAGGACTTTGGTATCCTAGAGACACTCACATGAACCTAGTAAGCTATTCCGATGCCGACTTTGCTGGGTGCAAAGTCGAGAGAAAAAGTACTAGTGGTACTTGTCATTTCCTAGGATCATCTTTAGTTTCTTGGAGTAGCAAGAAACAAAACTCGGTTGCTTTATCAACAACCGAAGCGGAATACATAGCGGCCGGTAGTTGTTGTGCTCAAGTGTTGTGGATGAAACAAACTCTCAAAGATTTTGGACTGGAGTTTGATAGTATACCCATCAAATGTGATAACACTAGTGCTATCAACTTTGTCCAAGAATCCCATCCAACACTCAAGGACTAAACACATTGAAGTGAGACATCATTTTCTAAGAGATCATATTCAAAAAGGTGACATCTCACTTGATTTCATTAGTACTGAGCATCAACTAGCTGATATTTTCACAAAACCCTTGAGTAATGACAGATTTCGTGATCTTAGACGAGATATTGGGTTTTTAGATGCAAATGCTCTTTGATATGCTTTTATTGATTTCCATGGATTTTCATTGTTTTGATGTTTTAAACATGTTTAGAATGTCCTTATATATTGTTACATGTTTGACATTCATCAAATACATCATTCCATTTCATTTTGGGCACTAAAACTTATTTTTTCAAAATTGTTCTCTGTAGCGGTCGACCATGTGGAACCGCTACACGAAGCGGTTGACCGGTTAGTAGAACTTGTTCTACCAAGTGGTCAATGGCATCAACCACTACAAAGCGGTCGAGCTTATATATACTTCAGTTCACATTTTGGTCGACCGCCCCTCTTCTCACGTGAACCGCTTCTCCTCTCTCGACTCAAACCCTCTCAAAACACCATAATCTATCCTATAATCCATCCCAATCATTTTAGCCCATCAATTCGGCCAAAACCCTCTCTTTTTGTGTGGATTTACATCAAAATCCATCAAGCATTCACTTATTAGGGATTTCGGCCCCCTTTGAAACCCTAACCATAGATTTCCACATTTCAGCCCTTTCCTCTCATTTTCTCACTCTCAATCATCATGCCAAGGACAAAGCATGCTGCCATGGTTGGAAATGAGCGCGGATCCTCTCGTTCTTCAGTGGATCAAACGGGTGAGCCTGATTATTTTTTCCGTAATCCTGAATGTGCTAAGAAGTATTTACAATGACTTTTCAAAGAGAAAAGTCATGTTGGGAAGGAAAGTGATGTAGAATCACTTTCAGATTTTGAGATTGAGCGTCCTTTGTGAAGCAGGGTTGGAGGAATTTGTTGGATATGGGTACCGAAGTGTTTCCCAAATATGTTAGGCTTTTCTTTGCTAATATGACTGTTGGGTGGGAAGCTGGAGGTTTGTTTACCGTGAAGAGTATGGTTGGGGGCGGGATATTATTTTAAATGAAGTTATTCTAGGAGATATTTTGGGTATCCACATGTTGGGATTCGGGCTATGAGTTTAAAACTTGGCCCGTGTGTAAGGGCTTTGATTATGGAGAAGCCCTAGTTTACCTCCTAGGTAATGGTGTGGCAGAAGATGCACCTAGGAAGATCCATGCCAACCAACTATCCATACGTTTGAGGTTACTTCATTTGATCTGCACCCATAACCTGATTCCTCAGGTGGGCACCGAGAGGAGGTGACTTTTATGGATGTCTTCGTGATTGAGCGACTTTTGAAAGAGAGAAAGTTCAACCTTCCTTATATTATGCTCAAACATATGGAAGCAGCATGTGAGTCTAAAAAGAATCTTCCATATGGCTTGCTGTTTACCAAGATATTTCGATATTTTGGGGTTGCACTCAGTTCTCGTGAGCGAGACACTTTGACCAAGTGTGAACACTTTGACGCTACGGTCCTAACCCGATGGGTTATAGAAGGACTTCCAGAAATACTTGGGTGCCGAAGCGTCAAGATAGTGATGAGGATGAAGTTGATGCCGTGGCTGAGGGTGAGGATGAGCTTGAGGGTGAGGAGATAGATGCTGAGGAGATGGAGTTTGATGTAGATGCTGATTTGGCTGTTGATCCTCCCATTATTCCTTCCCCTACAAGAGATTCTGACCTTCCCTCTTCCTCTGATACTCAATTCACTACTTTCAAGGCGAGGATGCTTGCTATGCATGAGGCACAGAACAAGTTCATTCAAGACAGTTTTACTTCTATGCAAGGCGAGGAATGGCCTGCTTTCCTCCTCCATCTGTATTTCATCTATATTTTGTATTTTTCTTTCTTTTCTTTGCTTATGTACTTCCTTTTTATGATGACAAAGGGGGAGAGAATAGAATAGTCTCTCTTTTTGTATCTTTGCACCCCTTTGCAACTTTGATGTACGGCTTCTATGATATGAAAGTTCTTTATTATTCATATGCAATCTCATTCATATTATATGCTAACATTTTGTCATTGAGGTATTAAAATGTTTAAACCCCACATCAAAGTACAAAAGATAAGGGGAGACAAGAACAACAAAAGAAAGATCAATTAATTTATTGTCATCATCAAAAAGGGGGAGATTGTTGGCTTTTAGTCACAATCAATGTTTTGATGATAACAATAGAAGTAATTAAGATGTAAAGCAAAGAAGATCCAAAATGAGCACGGAGCGATCAAGCAACATCCCCTTCAATGGAAGTGCTCTTAAAGTGAAGACTCAAGTGCTAGGGTAATCTTTGTAACTCTAAGTCTTCATCTTTAACAAGGATTTGAACCACACACTTGCATATTTCTTCAAAACTTGCATAAATGTTTTACCTCTTGTTTTGAAGATTTAAAAATGTTTTTAATGGCTTTAAAATATCCCAATCAAACTCCCAAACCTTTTATATACTTATGGGAAGTTAGTCTTTAAAATTGGGTATTTTAAGTTGGTCAAAATTGTGTTTTTAAAACAACCGGATCATGTGATTAAGTTGAGGAGGTCGACCGGCTCATGTACGACCGGTCTTCGACCGCTTGGTATAGCGGTCGACCGTTGGTTTGAAAAAGTTTAAAAAAAGAGCCGTTCTGACTTCTGACATTATGACCGTTGTGTAACGTTAACCTGTAGTGGTCGACCGGTTCATGTAGCGGTCGACCGGTTCATCGAGAGTTTTTAACAGCTCGACTCCCAACGGCTATAAACGGCTATTTTTCTTATGAGGCCTATATAAAGCCATTCCTATGCCTTTTAAAAGTTGCTGAACAACTTAAATCATTTTGCCAAAGCTAAGAGTGATCTAAAACCTTTCAATCCTTGTTCAAACATCATTCACACATAATCAACACTTTCACATCCTTGTTGTTGTGTGAAGCTTAAGAGATAGAAATTTCTCATTGTAATATCTACTCCATCAAGGGAGTTTTAGTGAGCATTTTCGTTCATCCTTATACACTTTAAGAGAGTGATTCTCTTGTTTCCTTTTTGTGAGGTTTGTTCATCAAAAGAAGGAGTTTGAGAGGTTTGTTCTCAAACTCGTTCTTGAGGCTTGAAGAGGTGTTTCTCAAGCTCAAGTGTAAGGAAGGCTCTCCCTTGGTTGAAGGGAGCATAGTGGAAAAACCTCAAGGCTCAGTAAAGGAGCTTGAGGGGTGGATGTAGGCGGGTTTGCAACCACCTAAAAATCTTGTGTTTGCTTCTCTTCCTTATCTCATTACATTGTGCTATTAGTTTCCTATTCTAAGTTTTATTTCTCTATTAAGTTGCAATATATATTCTTTTGTTCAATCTTTTATTGCAATCACTTCTCTTTGTGGACTTGTAGCTAGCAAACACTTTCTAAAGGGTGAGTTTCAAAAAAGTTTTGAAATCCAATTCACCCCCCTCTTGGGTTGCCTTAATCCTAGGATTTACAACTAGGTCATAGTACGGTCACTCGTAGTGCAACTCATCTTCCTCAGGATGGAGCACATGTTACTGGGGATGTCAATGCAGATGAGGACGCCATGGACAGAGGACTACCTCCTCGTAGCCATCCCACACGATGAGGTAGATCATCCATTTATGTGGTCAATCAGAGTTCCTCAAGCTTGGTCGAGCATCCTCCATGAATGGGCATGCTATTGGACGAGATTACGATGGGGATGGGCTAGTGATTTGACAAGATCGAGACAGAGATCCATGAACTAAGGAAGGAGCAAGACACTTGATAATATACTATTTTAGTATTTTTTGTGACACAGTGACACTTGATCAGTCAGTGTTTTAAGTATGTTGTGTCTTTTACTGTATGTTTTCATTATGACTATGCGTCGAGACTTTTGGGATATTATGTATTGATGCCTTTTATGTTATTATAATCACCCACTAGTATTTGCAGCTTTTATATCAAACTTTTTGCTTCTTTTTATGATCAATTAGATTGTAAAGATATTCTACATTGTATCTATATTTGCAATATTTAAATCCACAGCATATATATATATATATATATATATATATATATATATATATAATAATGATATATTTACTCCATATACAGATTTTGCTTTAGTTTATATTGATGATGTATTAATCTTTTCTACATCTATTAAACAACATTGGTTTCATTTACATAAATTTCATAAAATTATTGAACAGAATGGTTTAGTAGTTTCTGCTCCGAAAATCAAATTATTTCAAACAAAAGTAAGATTCTTAGGTCATACTATATATCAAGGTACCATTACTCCTTTTACACGTGCTATAGAATTTGCAGATAAATTTCCAGATAAAATAACTGATAAAAACAATTACAAAGATTTCTTGGCAGTCTAAATTATATTGGTGAATTTTATAAAAACCTCATATTAATATGTAAACCCTTATTTAATCGTTTAAAAAGAAACCTTCTCCTTGGACAGATCAACATACAGCAATAGTACAACAAATAAAGAAACATGTTAAACAATTACCATGTTTAGGTATTGCATCACCTCATGCATTTAAAATAGTAGAAACTGATGCATCAAATATTGGATATGGTGGAATATTAAAACAACGCATGCATGATTCATCATTGAACAAATAGTAAGATATCATTCACATGCATGGAATAGTACACAACAAAAGTATAGTACGATCAAACAAGAAATTTTAGCTCTTGTATTATGTGTTTTAAAATTTCAAGATGATCTTTTAAATCAAAAGTTTTTAATACGTATTGATTGTAAATCAGCCAAAGAAGTTTTAGAAAAAGATGTCAAAAATCTTGCATCAAAACATTTATTTGCCCGTGGCAAGCCCTTCTTTCTGTTTTTGAATTTGATATAGAACATATTAAAGGTACTTCCAATTCTATCCCTGATTTTTTAACCCGTGAATTTCTACAGGGAAAATGAGTTCCTCCTCTTCTAATTCCAAAAAGATATCATATGAAGATTTTCTTTCAGATAATACATTTCCTCCTTTTCACAGTCCTTCCCCTAATAGTACTCCTATTCCTACAATTCCAATATCAAATCATTTTACTGTACTTGGCCAAATATCATCACCAAGAGGTCCAACTCCTCGTGTTCCTGGTCCCAGACCACCTCCTTCTACTCATATATCATCAGCCACATATAGTCAAAAGATGAAAGCATCTTCCATATCAACCACCTCTGCCATTCCACAAAATGAGAATATCATTGCTAAGGATTATATCAGACATTGACTATCATTGAAGAACCCTATAGCAATCTTCAAGATCCATATCAGGCAGCATCACAAATATTACCTCCAGGATGGAACTATGTTCCAAAAAATCCTTGTTTTACACAAGCTTTTTATCAGTATATATTAATGGATACTAAATCAGTTGAATTTGAACAAACACATTGCAAATATGATCCTTCTCAAATTGGTTTTTCAAAATTTACTATCAGAAGAATCATATCAGCAAAAGAATGGGGACAGCCATGGACTTTACGTTCATTGACTGTACCATATAAGAATTTGAAAAATATCACATATTATGACTATGTAGACGCATGGACTTTTTCTCTGTTTTTTGACAATAAAACCCATCGTCACACATGGTTCATAAGATTCAAAAATTTTCAAGCAGATATCATACCAGATGGTTTATCCAATGGTGGGAAAGATTCGGTTCCTCAGAAAAATTATTACCCACTCCATTAAAATCAGCCTATGATCATTGGGCCCAGAACCCTTTGACACTCCATCATTACCAAAATATCCAGCCATGAAAACCCCACTGCCAAAAATATACCTGTTATCCTTCGTTTCCATATACAGTTTAACCTAGTACCCTGGATATTAAGTTGGAAATTCATTTTCACCCAGCAAGACCATTTAAAATCCTTTCTCAACGTTTTTATATTAAATGGTGGTCCGTATATAATTTTGAAATATTATCACTGCAATCAATCAAGCTCAGCAGCAAATAGCACATCATCCACAATTTCTTGCACAAAAAAGTCAAATTCATCAAAGCTTGCAGCAGCCAAATCAAGAGATGACTACAAGAAAGAACTTCTGGAAGTACTATCACAATTATCATCTGATGATTCAGAAGAATTGCAACCAAAATCAAGTCCAATACCAGAATATCAAGATGCTCAAGATCCATACGAAGATTATCAATTGGAGCTCACAGAGGAAGAAATAGCAAAAATACAAGAAGCAATTTAATATTACGTCAGCATTATATCAGCAGGATGTCAGCAGATGTCAGCAGCATCAGCAGCTTATATCAGCATTGTGTCAGCATATTAGGTCAGTCATGACGTCAATAGTGTGTTTAATTCCCATATTACCCCTCCTTTTACTGTTTCCGTTTACTGTTCCTTCTTTCCAAAATTACCCTTCACTGTTCACAAAAAGCAAGGATATTATAGTCTTTTCTCTCCTTACTCTCGCCTATATAAGAAACTCTTCTCTTCATTCTCAAATCACGACTCAAGCTTCTCTCTCTAAGCCAGAGCCTCTCTCTCTAAATACTTCTCTCCGATCAATCATCCATTCCCTCAGATCAATCAGCCCTTCTCTCGATCAATCATCATTTCCCTTAAGATCAATCATTCTATCTGATCAATCATCCTTGTTTATAACTGTCTAAGTGTGCCGTGTGCCTGTATTGTATCAAGAGTGTTTTGTATCAAAGTCTGTATCAGTGTATCAAGTAAGTACTTTCAATATGAATCAAGAGCTTTTTCTATTATTAAATCTCTTTTTATCAATTGATCGTACTATGCCTATATCAGTTGCATATCATATTATCATTGCAGTTTATTCCACTTTCTTATTATATCAATACACATTAACAAATCCCATTGAAAATATTATTCATGCATACTGTGAAGAATATGATTCTGATTATAGCATTGAATATTGCATTGAAAATCAAAAGATAACACCTGGGAAGAAAATTGGTATCAGAAGCCATACATCTGCATAAGCATATCGCCTATACTTTACTATTCTTTGTCCCTTTTGCCAAAGATTGAGATTATTTTTGATCCTTTAAATCTTCACTTCATCCTCAAGTGATTATTTCTTAAGATCCTATTGAAACGTTGGACTTCACCTGAATAGCCGTTGGATTAGCCTAAAGGGAAAAAGGCCGGACCCGGTTGGTGTGACCCGTTTCATTAGTCTCTTTTGAAATCTCATTTCAGTATGAAAGGAATTTTTAAACGATCAAATAGTAGTCAAAGTCTAGCAAGTGGAACATCTAATAGTAGTAGTATAGATAATATCATCATGGATAATACTGCATCTCATATCAACACTGATGAATATCATGTTTCATTAGGAAATAATAAACCCTTAAATAATTGGATTATACCAAAAGTTAAAGATTCACAATTATATAAACAATCCACTTTTAAGTTTAATACTGATTATGCAATTAAAACAATAGAACAATTAATTCCAATAGGTAAAGAATATGAAATATTATATTTATTAAATTCCACTATGATTCAAAATCATATAAATCAAGGTTTTAAATATATGCATATGGGTCTTGTTCAAGTAGCTATAACACCCTTAACAAGACAAGGTTTAAATGCCTCTGTATTATTATGTCTAAGAGATGGTAGACATAATCAATTTTCAAATTCTTTACTTGGAATAGTAGAATCATCTTTACATCAAGGTCCTATATATTTTAACTGCTATCCCTGTTTTCCATTATCTTTAACAGATCCTACAATAATACATTCTTTAATACTTAATATTAAATCTATGGGTCATGATATGATGGAAGGTGCTCAATACCTTGCTGTCGTATACAGACTCCATTATAAACTTATGAAAACTACTTTGGATCCTAGATCAAAAGTACGTCCTCATTCTGGAGAAACTTTACTTTTAACTACTAATAATGAGTTTTCAAATATTACTATACCACGTATGATAAAATGGGATGATATTATTTTACCAGATGATTGGAAATTACCATTAATAACACCTCCACCTAAAAAAGAAAATAAAGCTATTGAATATTTTACACAACATACGGATGGTTCAGTTACATTATCTTTTCAAAAAGGTCAAAATCTTAGTCGTTCATTTTCAAGAAAATCATTTTCATCAACACACTCAAGTAGATTTCAATCTGCATTCTCTCATTTAAATCCTTCTACATCAAGAAATTCTACATCTAGTGAAATACCAATAGAATCCCATATACCAGAAACAATATATACAGATAATAATATACAATTTCCTCGATATGAAAATCTTCACTTAGATCCCTCCCCTTCTGAACCGCCTTTAAAAACTTCACCTACACAATCAGAAATATTTACATTACAACGAAATAATACTATACATGTATTACAAAAGGAATACAGTATAAATAAAAAACTTCTTCAAGAAGATTTTAATGCATTACATAATATGACAAAAAGATTATGGTTTTTAACAACATATAATCAAGAGAAACAAGCCTTAATCAGACAACAATATTATCAACATATGCAAAATATTCAACAAGATATATATTTTTTTCAATGGTTTGAACAAAATAATCATACACTTAATGTTATCACAAAAACAATACCATGGTTAACTACTAATAGTCAAAAAATCTATGAATATTATCCTCCTACAACAACTATAAGTATTGATCATCAATCAAAACAATATTTTGCAACTCCATATAAAGCTAATACTTTAAATAATAATGATAAAAATTTTGATAATATTATACGACAAAATAATTATACTAATACATATATATATATATATATATTTTTTATTTTATTTTTTATTTTATTTTATTTTTTTTGGGTACCTCCAAGCTATCAAGGCAATATTAACCACCAAATTTGACATATGAAATTCTCCAAATTTTCAAAATGATTCAATGTACACCCTAAAATAAATTCTAAGACCGGTAAAAAAAACCTATCATGTGGCTCATTTAAAATACATGTACCACAATTTTGATTGTTATCTTTTTTTCGAGACACATTAATGAAATTTGGTAATTGCAGTCCAAAGCAAATTTTTTCCTAAAAACAGAAACAAGCTCATCCTAATAGTTAATTAGTTATCAATTAGGGAATCAGTATTAGTGAATCATGTAGCATTAAAACTATATTTATGTTTATTCTTTTTACACTTTATTGCTAAAATGTTCATTAAACAACTTTTCAAGGTGTCATAATAAAATTATTTTAAATCACCTTTTTCGCCAAGGCCAACCCTAAGGGTATCTCTAAATACACGCTAAAGAATCAATTTTAGCTAATAAGAATTATATACCTTTTAACTACCACTTTTTATATATATATAATTTACACTCTAAATTACGAATATTTACACTCCAACTTTTTAATGACTTCAATAGTGATATCTTGAACTAAGAGCATGTTCATTTTGGTTGGATTTTTAAAATTCATATTCCACCTACTACTAACTCCCATCGAACATGATTTAATTGAGGATGTAGTTCATTAGCTTCCAATTTTGCCCTGTCCATACATATGCCGAATTATCAAAGTACCCTCCAGTCATGCGTTGAGTACATTAAAACCGAAAACCGAAGGGTAAAATAGAATTTTAAAAAATACATGGCCTCCACACATTCAGCTCATTAAATATTCAGACATGTGAATGGACAAAATACCCCAACTGATTTACGCAAGTTGATGCTTTGGTTGAGGGCGATATGGTCATTTCATCCGACTATTAAATATGCTGCTACAATTTTTCTCCCCTTCCCCTACAATACCCTGCGGCCTGCAGCTTATCAGTAGGTGTCAATCACTCTTTTGCAAAGGTTCTTCTCTTTTGTTTTTTTCTTTTTTTTGCAAAAGTTCACAAGTCAGGCGGCAAAAGTTCTCCTTCTCACATTAGTCGTTTTTGTTTTCTTCTTCTTCTTCTTTTTTTAAAATACCTTTCAAATATTTATATTGTAATAAAAAATAAAAAATAAAATCAAAATTATAATAAATATTATAAATAAACAATATTATTTTACATTTTATCTTTTTCACTCATCCCAATAAAAATAATCTACAAACAACAACCTTAAAAATCATCATTACTTTTTTTACACTCAACAACTTCTACACAAACACCAATACAACTCCAACATCACCTAAAAATTCTCAAAACTCTTCAAATCCTAAAAATCTCATCAAAACGAACATGTCCTAAGGTGTAAGTATCTTATTGATAGTTGGATGGCAATGTCTCAAGCTTATATCTACACTTTACACTTATGTTATAATTTTCTCATTAAAATTGTGTCATATGTTCAATTTTTTAATAATTTTAACGGTGAGATCTTGACTTAGGATGAAAAGTGTATTTTTATCGATAGTTTGGATAATAATATGGACCATAAATTACAAAATAAGTGGTAGTTAGCGAGTAAAAAGTGTTACAATTATTTACTAACAATACAATTTTTTTATTTTAAGACTCATACTTTTAAAATTTGAGATTAAAAATATGTGTTACCTACATTTGCGAAATATATGGACTTTGAGCTCATTTATTGGTCCAACGGTTGAAGAAAGCTCACGTGAACTATATGTATGCTAACATAGAAAATAAAATAACATGTCAGCCAAACTTATTTATATAATAAAATTAAAGGAGACTTTTGTTAAATAAAACAACATGTCTACCTCCACCGATTGTTGTTTTTTAGATTTTTTTTTTTTATTTGTCGTTAATCTTTTCCTGTTTTTAGGTCACGTTTTATTTATTTAGATATATTTATGTTTATAGCTATGTGTTACTTTTTCTAAAATTGTTATACTTTTTTTTTAAATCCCCTTTTAATTCTTTTTTTAAAGTCAAAATCAATTGGGCTAACGTAATACGCCGTTACTTGATATTTTTCTGTCCCATTCTCTCCCTTTTAAAAGCTTCAATTTATCAATTTTCAAGCCTTAAATTGATGAGGTGTACAATCAACATCACATTTCCACATTTAGCCTTGAATCCATATGAAAACTTGTTACACCACTTTCTTGTGTTTTCTGTTGGTGTTCTGTTCTCCAAAATTTTAGAATATAAAAATTTTCAGCAAAACAAGCATAATCTAAAATTTTCAATTTTTACACATACACACTCTACTTTTTACAAACACCAATAAATCTCAATAAAATAAAAATTTTCAAAATTTTAAAATTACTCTTCAAAATTTTAACAAAAAAACCCCTATATATAATTATTTCTCTGCATTGGAAAATACTCTAGTGACAGTTAAGTCAAAACATTAACCAAATCCTTTTCTCCCACCGGGAAAGGGTAAATTAGGAATAGCCGGGATAATTGAATATTTCTTTTCAAAGTTCAAAGTCATCGCACGTCCCCAAATCTCCCTCTTGTACATTTCATTCCCGGAATCCAGACACCATAAACCATTTCAACATATTTCGGCTAGTAGCGAAAATGTCAGACGGAGCATTGACGATTCTGGACGGGACCCACCTGAGATCGCTGGACCTGACCCTTCCCGAACACGACGTCGCATTGACCGGAGCGGAGGTCCTCGACATCGCCGATTCCAGAGCCTCCTCGGCGCTCTTTGGACTCTCATTGCCCGAAAAACTCAAATCCTCCGCCCTCCTAATCATCCGCGTCAACGACGTCGATTCCTTCCGCCGCACCCAACTCAGCCGGGACCAAGCTACCCAGAGTCTCGCGGACTACGTCACTGCCATCGCCGATCGATTAAGAGGTAACTCTACGCTTACAAACGAGGGGAGAGACTTTGATTGGACGTCTATCGTAATGGTGGCACTCATCCATTGGAGATAACCTGAATGTTAGGATCGTGCGATTGTATTTACCCATCGAATAGACTGATTAATATACGCTTCTAAGAGTAGGACAAACTTGTGTATATCTGTGCCTATGAATGGATGCATAATTGAGTGTAGTAGCCGTCATGTTGACGTTTAGTGATTCGATTTGATAGGAGCTCGGATTTGACTATTTGTAGTTTTGAGTTAACGTGAGAAACCGATCTCTGTTCTTGAATCTCCATGATGGAAAAAGTATGCATTTTCCTTTACTTGTATGTTTTTGGTTGCTGACAATCTGTGGGGTGCTTAAAAAGCAAAAAAGAAGAGAGGCCCTGAATTTCTAGACATTAGAAATCATAAGGGGATGTTCGTTTTATAAAAATTCTAAGATTTTTAAGGTATTTGATAGAATTGTGAATATTTATGTAAATTGAAGTTTTATAGTTTTTGGGTAAAATTTGGTGAAATATTGGAGTTTGGTGAAAAAGTATGGGGTGAGAAGATTTGTTAGAATTTTTTTAAAAAAAGTATTTGAGTTTGTGTGAAAATTTGTTAGACTTTGTGTAAAAGATATTGGTGTTTGTGTAAAAGATATTGGTGTTTGTGTAAGATTTTTGAGATTTTGGATGTTCATTATGTTAATTTTGTTGTATTCATTGTATCCTAGAATACTTTTGCAAACGAACATTTATACGAGTGTTTGAGCTAACTGATAGAAATTAATATTAAACTAGATACTTATGTGCGTTTCCGTTTGTTTTTATGTTTGTATTTGTGCATGTGTATTTCTAGTTTACGTTGTTGTTGAACTTAAAAGGATTCATGATTACCTGTCAATGTTGTGATCAGATGATCCACTTGTTATATCGATATTGGATGGGAAGATTCTTCGACTGTTCTTGGAGGATGAGGATGATTTTGCAATGATAGCAGAGAATTTGTTCACTGATTTAGATGCAGAAGATAAGGGGAAGATCAGAAAGGGTGAGATACGGAATGCTCTTCTTCACATGGGAGCTGAAATGGGTGTTCCTCCTTTCTCAGGTTCACTTTGATAGTTTGAGTTATCATTTCAGCTTGGATTTCTAAATATTCATGTGATGATTCAGTTGTGGAGTTGTCAATGTTTTGAAAAGAGAATTTGAGAAATAAAGAAAAAAGAGGAAGATGGTGTTGCACTGTGTTGCCTTTAGGAGGAAATGCAACTACCAATGTTGAGCAGAAATTGCTAGTAGACATTTTGAAGGACTGTGCATTGGGAAGTCTATATAGTGATTGAAATTTTTTTTCCATTCTTGTCATGGAGAGAAGGGAAAACATGTGCCCATTGCATGCAAAAGAACAAATACACCAGGCTTTTGCTTGATGTTCTCATGATATGTATGTAGCTGGGCTACTTGTTTCATGGGAAGTTTTGTGTTTCATACAAAATATTTGTTCTGCATGTTCGCTTTGTCAGGATACCTCTGACAATAGTTACTTCGAGGATAAGCTGTCTGGGCCTGGTGTGAACTGCTTATCACTCCTCTCTCTCCCTCAATTTTCAGATCATTGTGTACCTCGAGTCACTAGTTCAGAAGTGGAGCAAAACTACTATTTTTGCAAGTACATTTCCTAGAAACAAGTTAATTCTGCTCTTTGTTGGGATAATCACTTTCAATCTTCTTGACCATAGGTAGCTCTTCCAGTGACATCATAGAATCTACGGGACTATATTATTTGTTCGTGTATTGATTTTTGTTATTTGGTTAAACTGGTTGGACCAAAGATAAGAACTGATGGATTACAATCAAAGGGAGGTGACCCCCTATCCAAAAGTATAATCCTAATACCATAAGTGGGGATGTCATTTAGAAAGTCTGTGCCAGTGCAATTCCAATGTAAAGCTAGAAAGCTAAAATTTGGTTCGTGTGCTTTGAGGCATGTACCCATTGAAAAGACTCGAATGAGATGAACTTGCAATGGGATATACTCTGAGGCAGATACAGTTATGTATGCTTTCTTGGAATTGCTTTCATTAATGGCTCTTCTACTGTTATTGAGAAACAGTGGAAGGAAAGATCAACCCCCTTGTTAATGGCTTCCCCCTACAGAGAACAATTGGTAGGGAGTCGGAGTTTGACTATAGTACCTACCCACATTAAGAGACTCACAATGAACTTGCTAATCTAGTCAGTGCTTTTCAATCATATTTATCATCAGTTCGATACAAAAAAATATATATATTCTCATTTCATAACTCATTAGATGCGGTTGAACAGATTTTACTCAGATAAATGATATCTTGAAGAAACACGGGGCAGAAGGAGAGGAAGAATTGGGCCAAGCACAATTTGCACAGTTACTCCAGCCTGTTCTTCAAGAAATAGCAGAGGCCTTGGCTGAGAAGCCTCTTGTTTTCACCCACAATATCACGGTCACGAATGGATCTAAGCTAAAAAAGGTAGTACAATCTCCTTTTACGTTCTATAGATACTTTTTCAAGAAGGAATAGTCTTTGCCTTTTGGTTTTTATTTTGTTCTTTTTCTCCTAAGAAATTTGGTTTTTGGTTTAATATCCTGAATGTATTTATTCAAGAACCAGTTACGAGAAGTCTACTTCCTTTACTGGAATTCGAGGTATTATCGCTCCTTGGATATAATTTTGAATTCACAAATGTGGAATTTGTTTCTGGGCAGAAGATTTGAAACTGTTGTTTGGATGAGCAAAATTGAACTAATAGTTCAGGAAAAACAAAGAGGGATTATTATGCTGTCATTGTAGGAAAACAGCTGTTTGTCTTGATTTCAAGAACTATTTCCATTAATTTAGAGATTTGAAGATTTTGTAGAGATCGTGGCCACATTATACAAGGATAGAACAGGCTTGTGTGCACCTGCGGACTATTTGGCAACATTCTAATTTTTTTTTTTTTTTTGTTAAAGAACCCCTTTCTCATTGACTGACATTTTTTAACATTGGCAATATTCTAATTACTAGATCATAGTAGGCGCTTAGGAGTGCACTGGATCAGAGGCACTTCTGATGAATCCTCTAAGACAAGCCTGGACGAGTATTTGGTTCAACGTTAATTAAATTAATTTGTTTCGGTTAATTGACTTTAGAAAGAAAATCTGATACTGTATACGTTTGGAAATGGAAGATAGATAAGTTGGAACACCAAAAGTAATCTGAAATTTTAAAAACCATAAACCTGTGCTACTTAAATTGTATTGGCGGTGGGGAGAAATAATTGGAACGGATTCTGACATTGGCTGCCAGGCTAGCCATGCCCTTTGACCTAGTTTTTAATTATCCTAGTCCTGTATTGAAACCATGGCCAAACTAGCTATCAAAAGTTTTCCCGGGTGAAACTCCACTATTTTTTTTTCCAAGTTTGGAATTCAGTGACCATTAGTATTATCAAGAAATATTCCATGTTAATTTACATTCTTCTATTTGATTGCTTGTAATAAATTCTCGTTAACAATGCAGCTTTTGGTTGATGAGGAGGCAGTGAACAATGTCATACGACGTATATCGGAGGAAAAGCAGTGTGGAAAGGATAGGTTAGGGACGATTGAAGTAATCAGGCGATTCCTCGAGAGAAACAGGACAGAGTTGTGCTTGCCACCAACGGAAGCCAACGACGCGGTGGTTCTTCTCTATGATGCAGTGTTTGCTGATGTAAAGGACGGAAAAGGTGCTGTGGACTTGGATAAGGATGAATGTACACTACTCGTGAAGGCAATCCTCAATAAATTTGCCGAGCAGCTTGAAGCTAATCCTGTATATCACGAGCTTGATCATTGAGTTCGAAGAAGAGATAGTCATCAGCCCAGTTGCAGAGATTCTTTACTTGGCAGAGCTGTTGCTATTCATGCACCATTTAGATATCACGCATTCTGGTTTTAATGTTTGTCCACCCCCCTACACCCATCTATCCACACAAGTACACTGTAACTTACTGCAACATATACAAGGCCATATCAGGGGCTGCATGGGTATATGCCCTTCCACAGAAAACGTGAACGAAGTTTCGAATATCTAATAGATTGAGGAAGAAAAGTGCTTTTTTCCTTTCTGAATTCAAATTTATCCAATATATTAGACGAAGTGCATATCAACCAACTTTTCCCTAATAATTTCAGAGTGGCCGGCCTCTTGCCAAATGGATATGCCCTCGTTACAAATATGTCGAGAAATGTTACAGCTGCTACCCAACTGATCTATTGCTCCTTTTCATTTATTTGTGATCCTGTTTGCAAGATTTCCAATTGGGCAAGAGATTCTGTAGTAGACTTGAGAAGTCTTGGGCATTTTTAGACTCCAGTCTACCTGAGGAAGCTCTGCAAGTTACCTGAGCATGTTTCTCTTCCTCAAAGAAGGATTTTCGTCTCTTGTTCTTCTTTCCTCTTCCTCCTTCGCCTCCTCATTCTCTCTCTCTCTCTCTCTCTCTCTCATTTCTTCTTCTCCATCTCCTTATCTTTATCTCTTCTTGTCCTTTTCTCTCTTCTACTTATTCTTCTCTCTCTCTTCTTCATGCTTCCCCTCTCTCTCTCTCTCTCTTTCTTCCTTTCCAACTGTCTGTGCTAGTTTCCGAACCCCCCCTCCCCTCCTTTTTTTTTTTTCTAAGCAAACAGTCATTGAAAATAGAAAAGCAGAAACATCAAGGTGGCTCATCAAAGGAGTCCGCATGAGATACAGAAAAGGGTAAAACATCTAAATTAATGGAACTGAAGAGCTGGTTTTTTGCAATCCAAGCAGCAAGGTTATGAGCTAAGTTGCTTTGTCTTCTAGGAATCCACTAAAACCTTCAGCTGATGTTGAGTGGTAGCTGCTCCTTAATACCGGCAAAGTGGCTACTGGGCCTTCATTGAGGAAGTTCATCTCATCGGAGAAAGAGAGAGGTGTTTGTGTTCTTTAAGACCTACAGAATTGTGGCCCTTTGGGTCTTAGACATTGATGAAATGGGCCTGTATGGCCGTATCAAATGCAGCTCGCCTGAAGGCCGATTATACTATGCCCCATTGTGAGATGAAATCTACCATTGCTCAGAAGAAAAAGGGAGGGGGGGAGAGGGAGAGAGAGAGAGAGAGAAAGAGAATTCAGAGAAGGGGAACTTTAGTGAATCGGACAATTTTGAGGCCTCGACTCTGGACTTCTCTCAGACTATATTGAATTGGCGTTTGGTAACCCAAAAATTTAGGATATCAAAATTTTGGGTGAGTCAAACACACTTAATACTTCAAAATTTTGAGCCAGTCAAACACACTTTTGATACATCTACGTAAACACATTTCAAATTTTAACTATATTTTATAAATCTTAATAAACTTCAATATTCACAATATTTTAAAATTTTAAGAATATCTTCAAAATTTTGACAATCAAAGACGAAATCGTAAAGTCCTTTTAGACGGAATTATTATCAGTTTTTTAGCAGTAATATATCCTTCGATTATTTGGTAAAACAAAAGATTCTACTCATGACCACGAATCCCAATGAGCAGTGCACAGTTTCTGGTAGTGATCTGTAATTTAGTGACACCCCATATAACATGTATAAATGACAAGCATCCCCGATGGCTTTTTACGACATCTTCCAAGTTATCCTGCAAAAATAAAAAGAGAGAAGAAAGAAACAAACGACACTGTTTCATGTTTATCATTGCTTTGGGTAAAGAGCACCCCCACATGCCCTAGTCTAAAATCACAAAAAAGAGGCGTTCAGGAAACAAGCGCCACATGCCAGTGTCCCACGGACGATGCAATTTCTCCATCCAATTGGCAACAGTCACCTTCTTTTCAGTAATGGCCCGATGGCGATGGGTACCGAGAATGAAGCTGAAAGTACATCCAGTACTTTTTAGACCTCTTGTGCTACCACGTAACAAGCCGGAGAACCGTGGGAATCCTCATGTTTTTCGTGAACCTTAAACCTTTGCAACACAACCCACGTCAGATGCTATCCCCCATCTGCAATTTTGAGCCACTGAATCCACTGTCCTGACTCCTATTCCCCACTCAAATCCATCAACCATCCCCATCCTTATCGTCTTTCCTTTTTTCCTCCCGGGCAGAGCTATCAACTTGTCTAAAATTAAGCCCGCATTGAAAAATTTGGATTCCTCCTCATCTGGCTTAAACATTGAATGTGACTTAGAATCCATCACCGGAGGATCAACCTGTCGGTAAACAACGTAACACGTTAACAGCTTACAGTGTAGGTAACAACGTAACAAAGCAAGTCCAAATAAGAAAAAGTAGAGTAGCTACAGAGAACGGCATCCCTACACCAGCAGCACCAAACCTTGAAATTATTTTTTTAATAGCGTTTGAATATTCTTAAAAGAATATCCGCTACGTACAGACAAGGGATAGCTACTTGAACGATGTGGCCAATTCTCAAGCGGAGAATAATCATATGATTGTGATAGGTCACGGACGATACCAAAGTCAATAGAATTATCTTAGGATGAGAACAAACCTTAAGTTGTTTGAATAAAAATATGCTTGTTTTTATTAAAGCTTCTAGCAAAATAAAGAAATACTAACAACTTTTCCTAAACTTAGGACCACAACTTCCTAAAATAAAGACACTAACTACTGCAAAATATTAGCTAACAAATGCTAAACAGTCAACAACCACTTTTGCACATCCCATTTTACTCCACGTAAAGCTGGGATCATAGTCTATCAATACTCCCTTCTTCCAGTGGATCCTTATCCTCAAGGTCACTCCCTTCTTTCAGTGGATCCTTGTCCTCAAGGTCCACGTGGACTCTCCTCAAAAAACTGTCCATGTTATCGTTCGGCCATCCTTAGTGTGTTCTCAGCGCAACCATTGCCACCATTGTTTAGCTTTACCTTCGAGATGGAATGACGCCAAGAAAACCTTTTGTGCTTCCATAGTGCCTTGATACTCAAAGAATTGATCATTGCAGTTGAACCACTTAGTAGGGTCATCACCAAAGTACCTTGGAAACTCAAGCTTAGCCATTTTTTATGAAAAAATTTGCCAGCCTCTATCCATGTCATCTCTATTCTCTGCCCCTATGGTGCGAGAACGGTCATTATGGTGATGATTGACTCTGGGAGAAAACAAAGTCTCAGACAAGCAGTTGATCATCAATTCCAATTGGTGGAGTTTGTCAGCAACACCAAGCTCCATTTGGTGGACGCATTCTTGGAGGCGGCCAACCCCTACTTCTAAACGCTCAATTCTCTCTTTGTGAGTGGCCATTGAACCGGGCTCTGATACCATTGATAGGTCTTAGTCAAAGCTATAGCAAAATCGATAGAATTCTCTTCAGGTGAGAACAAACCTTAAGTTGTTTGGATAAAAATATGCTTGCTTTTATTAAAGCTTCTAGCAGAATAAATAAACAACTACTAACAACTTTTCCTAAACTTAGAACCACAACTTCCTAAAATAAAGACACACTAACTGACTGCAAAATATTACTAACAAATGCTAAACAGTCAACAACTGCTTTTGCACATCCCATTGTACTCCACATAAGGGTTAGTTAGATTCTACGGCTTTAAAAAGCCCATGAATAAGAATATATAACATGTCACTGGGTACCATGACTTTTGCATGCACTAGTTTCTTTTCAAGGATAAATTATACTTGGTGGAAAATGAAATTTTCACTCACCAAATCCGATAGATTTTGTACTTTACACTGTAAACTATTACAATTGAGACATTGTACTATAAACTATTCATCCTTAATACATTTTACTCTCTCTTTATTTTTTCCGTCAAATTTAAAAGAAATTGACTTTTTAAGAAACAAAATGACAAGCTTTTTTTTCCTTAACTGTACCCAATACTATTTGACTTTTTTAATGGCATAATCAACATTTTGCATTAAAAAAATAAATGCCCATCCAATTTTACAGAAAAAATAGACTAAAGGTGCAATGTGTTAGGAATGAGTAGTTTGTGAGGTACAATATCTCAAATGTGATACTTTAAGGTGCAAGTGCAAAACTTATATTAGTTCTGTGTTAGGGATGAGTAATTTGTGGATACAATATCTCAAAGTGGTAGTTTAGGGTGTAAAGTGTAAAATCTATAGTAATTTATGGATGAAAAATGCATCTTTCCTAAAGGGGAGAGTACAAGTGTTCAGTATAATCGAGGTCTCCAGGGCCAATCAACAAGGGCATGCAACCCCAATTTATCAACTTTTACGGCCCTAAGGGCCACGTTCCAATAGGCCTTAAAGGCCATCACTCAAATTGGCCACAAAGGCCTCGTTCAACGAGGCCGAAAGCTCAACAAACCTAACTTGGGTCCACACCAAGAGGAAGAGGTGATCGGGTACCTTAATCCCACTTCCTTGCCAACTGCACCAACACCGTATGAGATAGGCCGCACATGAGTGGTACCCGAAAAAACATGGCGGAAGAGAAGGTGGAAGGCCATGCACGTGGATATTGCGAGCATGAAATCCACGCGAGGGTTTTATGCTGCCAGATGATTGAAGAGTTGTAGATCTGGAGCTGTTGAAGCTGGCCCTATGGAACGTGTTTGCCGGAAGTCGCCCTGCAGTGGTGGTTGCTGCTCTCCCCTTTACAGAACAAAAACCCATGATGAAGAAAAGTCCAACCATTTCAATTGAGAAAATGACCCAATTGACACTTACAGGTGAATAAGCTTTTACCCCCAATTAAAACTCTATGCGACAGTTTCTTAACAGGTTCAAAATCTATTGAATTTAGATCTAAATAGATATCAATTCAATCTACAAAATAATATGCTAAAAAATAAATCAAACTTCAATCACAAAAAGAGACAAGGATTTTGTTGACGAAGTGAAAAACTTTTGAATCGCACTAAAAAGAAAAATCACTCTGAGCTTCCAATGTCACTAGTAATCTATTAATAAGAAAACCTTACAAAAGGTGATTTAGACATTGGCAAAACCCTTTGCTGACTCTAACAACACGTGACTATCAATTCACATTAAAAGACCGTTTCGCCCCTATAAAATGTGAAGAAAAGAAAATGTAAGCTACTTGAAGACCCTTAATGCACCTTTTGAAGCCTTCGTCATTTTCATTCAAATCCAATTCATATGTAATGCATTTGGACAGATTCCCTTCAAATTGACACCTCAAATCGGTTGGGGGATGGAACTACAACAAGGATATAATTTAGGAGAGTGAGTTGCAATGAGTTATAGTTTATGAGAGTAATTGAGAAAATGGTTATAGTTCGTGAGAGGTTATTGTAATTTGCCCTTTTAAAAAAAATGAAAGCCAGGAGAGAGAAGAGGTGCTGGAGAAGGGGAGAGAGAGAGAGAGAGAGAGGGGAGAGAGATAAAGAGGAGAGAGAAGGGAAGGGAGAAATAACCAATCATGATTACAAAAAATCATCTTCATATCAATGGAACAACTTCCTAATTTGCATCTAGAGAGAGAGACGTGTGGTGAATTCAAATTCAAATGGGAAGACAACTTAACAAAACCAATTTTAGATCGAAAACTCACCTCTCTCTGGTTTTGAAGGATAATTTTAAAACACTCATTAATGAATATTGATGGGTTCTTTAAATATAGCCAACTCATTAATTAATGGGTATTTTATTTCATAATTGATCATAATGTATTTGGAAATCTATTAATGGACATTTTATTTTGTAATTGATCTAGTGTATTTAGAAATCCATTAACGGATATTTATTTCATCCGACCCATTGATGAGCGTTTTATTTCATAATTGATTATAATATATTTGGAAACTCATTACGGAGCATTTTATTTTGTAATTGATCATAATGTATTTGGAGTTTAATTAATGGACATTTAATTTAGTAATTGATCATATAGGTTGAATCTCCCATAGTATTGAATTGGTTCCCAAGAACTAGGGGTGAATAGCAGACATGTCGGAAGCAGAATTTAACATTCTGACATCCGGTCCGCTAACTAGCGGATGGCCAAAATCAATTCCGCTTCCGCTTCCGACTCTTAACGGACTTAGCGGAAGCGGATAGCGGAATTTCCGACAATGTTTTGGGCCATATTTTTTTGCTCATTTAAGCCTTTTTTTTAAAAAAATAAAGATCTTATTCATTCATCACAATTCACAAATAACATAACAAAAAATTAAAATATACAACCCGAACTTCATATGAACATTTCTCAATTCATTACAAAAATCTCAATTATATAAATGAACACAATAAGTATACAAATAAAAATTAAGAATTTACATTTGCACCACATCAACTCATCAAGACACAAATAATTAGAGTTGAATTTTAGAGTAAAATGTTGGCCATCTTTTAAAATTCAAACTAAGACAACCATATCATATTATGATCATATTAGTTTTGATGGCCATTTTATTTAGCCCATAATATTCAAAAACCAACAACTCATTGTTGATCTTTTGAAAACCGAAAACAACATCCTAGCAACCTATTTTAAAAACCGAAAATCCTAAAACATGCAATTGACAAATAAGTGTAAAAATAAATCTAAAACCATGCACTTCACAAAACCCATATTCAATAAATCCCAAAACAATATGCAAATAAAAAAATTCAGATTCAATAAATCTCAAAACAAATCTGCAACATGCAATTCACAAAATTCATAATCACAGATTCACAACGTCACCTAGTAAGTAATAAACTAGACACCATCACAATTCCTAAATAGCTAAAGAAATATTATGGGCTTAATAATAAAAGTGGTCAAGACTTAATGAAAACAATAACCGAAAAAACATAGTGTATGCGGACATAACTCGAAATAGAAGAATATTACAATACGAACTTAGAAGTTATAACTTAAAAGTATCAACTCAAGTAAGAAATGAAGAACATAACCAAACGTTAATGAATCACGAATCCACGATCAACGCAGCATTAGAAATTATCTCTGCAAAAAAAAAATTTATTAACACGGAGCTCATAAAAAATTTTAATTAAATAAAAAAAGTAAAAATGTAAATTTTGTATATACCTATGTCCATCATATAACTAGCAGGATCTTCCGTCCCATCAGTAACTTCAGGTTCGTATCCTCATCATCATCAGCAGAATATATAATCTTGGATGTCAACCAATTTTGAGCACAAATGAGTCCTTCTACCGTTTTTGGTGCCAACGAACTTCGGAAAGAATCTAATACCCGACCCCCCGTGCTGAAGACTGACTCTGAAGGCACTGTAGTAATAGGGATAGCAAGAACATCTCGAGAAATTCGTGCAAGAACGGAAAATTTTGGTGCATTCACTCTCCACCAATTGAGGATATCAAAATTAGGATCTTTGGTTCAATATCCTCCATTAAATATCTTTCCACTTCAGACTTGCTATCCAGCAAATTCTGTTGCGCCTTAAATTGTGTGAATTCCAGTAAAGAGGATCATCTACGAGTGCACTAGATGACCCAATCATTTCAAGTTGACCTTGACTTGCAGATACACTCCTGCTACTAGATGATCCATCCATATTACTATACTCTGTAAACAACTGATCCAAGGTCCCTCTCACTACACTAGTCATCTCTGCACCTAACTCCATCCCCAAAGACTTTTGAACCAAAAGTCCAAGTATATAACCTTGTATTGTGGGTCAAGTACCGCTACCGCTGCAACAAACAACAATCTGTTAACCTCAGTCAAATTACCCCAGTATTTATTATACTTCATTTGCATTCTTTTTGCCATGTCTGCCAAGAACAAATCCCCACTTGCTGCATATTTCCCCAAATGCATATGAATTTTAGTAAGTTCCGCAAAAAATAAGTTCGCTGTCACCGTATTTGAAGCAGATATTCGAACTGTCACCTCGTGAAAAAGTGCCAAAAACTTGGTAAAATGTCTCACACGCTCCCAATCCTCAAATTTAGGAGGCCCAATCCCTTCCTCCCATGCCCCTCTTCTCGCAGAAAGCTTATCAAAATCCCATCTTCCGCCAACATATCCTCAAAGACTCTCTGATATTTCTCAGCTGCATCCAACATAATATACGTTGAATTCCAACGAGTAGGAACATCAAGCTGCAAAATCCCTCAATGGGAAACTTCCTCTTCGCTACACATTTCTTAAACCCATCCATTCGACCAGGAGATGACTTAACATACTTGACCAAGTTCCTTACCTTGGCCACAGAATCATCCAACTCCTTCAACCCATCTTGCACAATTAAATTCAAGATATGTGCACAACATCTCATATGCAAAAAATCATGGTTACAAACTACTTTTCCAGGCCGAAACCCCAAATGCAATTGTCTACTCTTCACATGCTCAATGGCTGTATCATTAGAGGATGCATTATCGACAGTTATTGTAAGGATTTTATCAATCCCCCATTCCGACATGCAATCCTCCAACTCCATCCCAATTGTCGAACCCTTATGATCTGACACCTTACAAAAAGCAAGTATTTTTTTGTGCAATTGCCAAGTACTATCAATAAAGTGTGCAGTGACGGACATATAATTCATATTTTGGACTGACGTCCATGTGTCAGTGGTGAAGCAAACTCGTGGTCTATTAAGTAAGATACTAGCCTTCAATCTACACTTCTCTTCCAAGTATAGTTTCATACAATCCTTCATCATTGTGATTCGAGATGGTACTTTAAATCGAGGCTCGAGGGTATGAATCATCTCCTTGAACCCATCCTTGCTTACTATTCTAAAGGAAGCTCATCCACAATTATAAACTTCGCAATCGCAGCTCTAATAACCTTAGGATCATATGAGTCTATCTTCATCACTCCCACTGATCCACTACTTGCCCCCTTGATATCAAAAGTCAATTTCTGTTGAGAACCATCCAATTTACTTTGCGTTCTCTTATACATTACACAACCCTTCAAATGGGACCTCATAGCCGAGGTCCCCTGATCTTTGTGGTGAACCCCAGCTTTATGACTACAATAATTGCACTTGGCCAATGGTTTGTTTGGATCAACTACTGGTAGTATCCTAGTGAAATGTTCCCACATCGGGGACGGATTGGAAACCTTCCTTCTTTTGGGGGTAGGGTCTATTGTCTCCTTAGTTTGTTGTGTCTCAGCCTCTACATCTATAATTGTATCTCACCAATTGTAGGTGTAGTTGTAGAGGCAGGGGTAGGTAAATTAGGGGTTGTGGATTGCAAAGATGCAATTGGAGTTTGACGATCCATCTGAAAGAAAGACACAATGCAAAGCCCTAAGACAACTCATTCTACCAACTTAACCCAAATTAAAGACAGCAGAAAATTAACAAGATGTAAAATTAAAAACAACTAAACAATTCACATATTAAAGCATGATATCTAACAGATTCACAAATCCCCAATTAAATTCACTAAACAATTTACTTTTATTTTTCAAATGAATGAAAACAGATCACATATTGATGCATAATATAACAGATCAAATATTGATAGTATTTAACAGATTCACTAAACAATTTACTTTCGTTTATGAATGCATTATAACAGTAAACAACTTCACAATATAACATGTTCACAAGAATCACAATTCACAATTCACAAGATTCACAGTTCACAATTCACAAGAATCACAGCTTCACAATTCGAACAGATCTATTACAATTTACAAATTTGAAATACAGAGAGAGAGAGATAGAGAGATGGAGACAAAGATAGAGACTAGAGAGAGAGAGATGGAGACAGAGGTTGGAGAGAGAGAGAGACAGAGAGATGGAGAGATGGAGAGTGGAGACAGAGACAGAGACTAGAGAGAGAGAGATGGAGACGGAGGTTGGAGAGAGAGAGAGAGAGAGAGGAGAGTGGAGACAGAGACTAGAGAGAGAGATGGAGACGGAGGTTGGAGAGAGAGAGAGACAGAGAGATGGAGAGTAGAGACAGAGACTAGAGAGAGAGGAGACGGAGAGAGAGAGAGAGACAGAGAGATGGAGAGTGGAGACAGAGATAGAGAGAGAGATAGAGAGACATACAGAGATAGAGAGAGAGATAGAGAGACATACAACGATAGAGAGAGAAGCAACCCAAAACGTGGAGGTTGACCGTTGCACTCGCCGGAGAAGAAGGAGCTCAACAGTCGGGCGTCAGCACACAAAGAGAGAGAGAGAGAGAGTGAAGCAGACGAACAAAGAGAGAGAGTATGCTGAAGGAGTCACTGTGACTGTGAGGAGGCCGGAGGTTGTGGAGGAGAAGGTGCTCGGGCTCGAGGGGGGAAAGGGAGATAGCTAGATAGGGTTTCCCGTGTTCGTATTCAACGTGGATCAAAACGGCACGTTTTGATCCACGGTATTATATTTTTTTTCAAAAAAAACCAACTAAACAACATCGTTCTATGTAAAATAGAACGCGTCGTTTTAATATTTAGTTAAAAAAATAAAAAAAAAATAACCGAACCGGTTTTCCGTTGAACCGGCGGAAACTTCCAGTTTCGGGAAAACTCTAAATTGACCTCCGGTTCCGGTTCCAGTTCCTAGAAGTGCCTAACCTCAGCTTCTGGAACCGGTGACGGAAACGGAGCCGGAGCTCAGGCGGAGGCCGGACCGGACTTACACCCTACTTAAAATACCCAATTTTAAAGACTAACTTTCTATAAGTATATAAAAGGTTTGGGAGTTTAATTGAGATATTTTAAAGCCATTTAAAATATTTTTAAATCTTCAAAACAATAGGTAAAACATTTCATGCAAGTTTTGAAGAAATATGCAAGTGTGTGGTTCAAATCCTTGTTAAAGATGAAGTCTTAGAGTTACAAAGATTACCCTAGCATCTTGAGTCTTCACTTTAGAGCACTTCTATTGAAGGGGATGTTGCTTGATCGCTTCATGCTCATTTTGGATCCGCTTTGTTTCACATCTCAATTACTTCTATTGTTATCATCAAAACATTGATTGTGACTAAAAGCCAACACAAACATATAAATGCATTCAAAAATTCCAGCAATCTACAAATTCATCGAACCTAGATAAAAGAAAATAAAAATCCAGCATTCACTTAATTAATAGAAATGGCATAAAAAGTCTAACATGGTGCCACCGGAAAATTTCGGTGGCACTGAAGAGCCCTACTAATCAAGCCTCCTCCAATCTCCGAGACAAATCAAAGGACGATGCTGATGAAGATATCCAACAGACCGTACTAAACAGCCTAAACCTCACACGTAACCCGCTTTTGTCCCCAACACCTCAGCAAAAATCTCCACTTCGGTGTATGACTTTCCCTCTGACTCGTGCTGCAACTGTAATGCCTCCATTTTTTCCTACAAAATTAGAAAAGAAGATAAAATTAGCACATATGAAACATAAACGCATACGAATGCATCATTAAATCTAATGTTACAACTTACAAAATTTTCCGTGCATCTTCTAATGTCCACATGCCATCCTTATTAGTATGCGTCTTTTTATAAGCAACGCAGGACTAATCTCATCAGATTCTGGATTTTTCTGTACACCAAAAGAAATATAAACGTGCATATTAAAATACCTAAGTCATTTATTTAAATAATAAATAATAAAAATTAAATTTATTACTTACTAACAACGCTCTCGCGCGTTGGAAAGACCTCGCTCCGATGTGTGTACAATCTTCAGCTTAGCTCTATTCTCCTTGTTGATTGCACTCCTCCTCTGCATTGTACATTTACAGTTGTTACCACAATTAATAATAAAATAAAATAAACGTTCAGGACGGAATAAAAATGTTTAACCTGAAATTCCTCGCTCGCGAATAAATCACAACACGAGTCCATTCTTCCTTGTTCATATCGGGATACGGGTGCTCTAACCCTCTTCTTTGGAATTGAACACCGAGTAATGCTGGAACATTCTGTGCGTCCTGTACGCTGTGTTCATCGTAGACGTCACAGTGAACGATCCTCAGCTCGGTCGTAATCTAGTTGGAAGTCATCCTTAACATATATAACAGTTAGAACGCAAAAAAGTTTAACAATTAAAATTTAAAAATTATACTTACCAACACTCGGTTCATCACATACGATTTAACTCCTTGGGGACCTCCTTCCACTTACTCGTCTCAAATGGGACATGTTGTCGAACGAGCGCACCAATATGACTCGAGAGCATTGAGGACGCCTTGTCATCACCGCCCGTACGTCCATCAGGGATATGGACAGTCAGCTTTCCTCTGTGTGAGCCTTGAGTAAGGCAATCCCGCGCATACTACCTCGAACGTGTCTGATTCCGGACGTCGCTACAAATGAAGAACAATAAATTTAAAATTCAGTTAAGCATAGAAATTTAAAAGTCATAATATTTAATCAAGATTGACGGGGTAAGATACTTACACGCACAACTACTTTGGGTGCCTACTGGACTGGCTGTGGTAGGGGACAGTAATTCGTTGGCATGACGTCGCCCTATGACCAAATAAATCAATATTAGAGAAAAAAAACACAATGACATTATGTTACTCAAAATGAATATAAAATAGAAACGCAAGTAAATTGAAACGATAAAGTTACTTTAGTCTTCGGAGTCATATTCTTCAGAATCACTACAATCTTCACTGAACGATTCCGAGGAATCATCGCTTCCTTCTACTTCACGTTGTTGTGGACCACTCTCATCGGTTACCGGCACATAAGCCTCGACGTCATTTCTAGTCAACGGGATCATGTCAAAGGAGCTAAAGTCCACAAAAAGCTCAATAGACTCATTCTCCTGGTATGCTTCACGGTTCGACGGTCCTTCTCCATCTTCACTAGCTTCCTCCTCAATATGTGGAATATCATACGTGTTTCTAGGGTAATCTTTTGAACAATCTTCCAGTGACCGCCCAACTTCATATCATCGATATAAAACACTTGATTCCCCTGAGAAGCTAGCACGAACGGGTCGTCTTTGTACCACTTTCGGATGTGTTAATACTAACAAACCGACCACTTTTATCAAGACCTAAGTTTTGAGTACTCAAGTCAAACCAGTCACATTTTAGTAAATAAACTAAATTCCCCGCAAATAACGCAACGCATAAATATCCACGACCTGCCGTAAAAATCAACATCTTCCCCATCATGGTCCCCCGGAACAACCACACCACTATTCTGAGTGTTACGAAACTGTTCACGAAAGACCGTGTGAAACCTAACTCCATTCACTACACACCCAGAGTAACAAAGTGCCCGTTGATCCGGACCGGATGCTAATGCATACAAATCATCCGACACCGAGCCGATTTTCATTGCGCATAGTTTGAACCTAAAATAGTAAACACGTGTTAACTTTGACTAAAAAAAATATCACTTAAAATTAAACATATAATAGGAAAAAATTAAATAAATACCCGATTTCTAAACCATAACGGAAATTCTTCTTCGTGCCTCCTATCAACATTTATTGGTGATTCCCTCTCATCTCTTCCAAGTGCTCGCTATAAATAAATAAGATATTTTATAATAAATTAAAATATAATGAACTGATAAGTGTTTAAGTGAGCAAATATTCTTATAAGCTTACTGATTTCTGTTGTTGAGTACGTACCACTGCGCTTTTGTAAATTCCTTTCTATTCAAATCTTGACCCCTACCAGCTCCATAATTTCGGTAATTTTTCTATTAAATCTCGTCTCAACCGTACCAAGATACATTGAGCAAAAAGTTAGACATTCATTTAACACATAATTCTCTGCTATGGAGCCCTCACACCGTGCCCTGTTCTTAACGAAACGCTTCATCTTCCCCATATACCTCTCCATTGGATACATCCACCGAAATTGAACTGGACCCCCAAGTTTCACCTCCCGAGGTAAATGAACAGCTAAATGAACCATAATAGTAAAAAATGATGGAGGGAATATGTTCCAACTTGCAAAGAATCATTCCGATGTCCTTCTCTAACTGGTCCACAACGTCTAAACGTATTGTTCTTGAGCACAAGTCTCTGAAGAATAAACTCAACTCAGTCAACGCTGTACATACTTCGTTTCCTAACAACCCGTGTATCATTGCCGGTAACAGTCGCTGCAACAAGACGTGTGAGTCGTGACTCTTCATACCCATTATCTTCCCTTCTTTTATATTCACGCATCGGGATATGTTAGAGGCGTATCCATCCGGAAACTTAACACCCTTCAGCCATTCACAACACTTCTTACGTTCATCCTTCGTTAAAGTAAATAATGCTTGAGGCATCACCTCCTGCTGACCCCGAACTTGCAAATGCAAGTCCTTTTTAATGCCCATTAATGCCAAGTCCCTCCGAGCACTAGAATTGTCCTTCGTCTTACCATCGACGTTCATCAAAGTTCCAACACATTGTCACAAATATTCTTCTCTATGTGCATGACGTCCAAATTATGTCGAAGTTTCAACTCTGACCAGTACGCAACTCAAAGAATATGCTGCGCTTCGTCCAACTTAACTCATTGTCAGCCCGTTTTCTCTTCTTCTGAGTCTTCCCAAACGAACATAACGGTACCGATTCAAGTTGTTGAAGTATCTCCTCTCCAGTGACTTCTTCAGGCGCTGCTCTAAACTCTTTTTTCCGTCAAATATGTCGACATCATGCCTCCACCCATGCGTCGCGGCAAATACCGGCGATGTCCCAAAAAACAATGTTTGCCCCCATGTTTCAACCAAAATGACGTTGTGTTCGCATTGCAATTAGGGCATGCTAACCGTCCTTTCGTACTCCAACCCGAGAGATTACCATAAGCGGAAGTCATTTATTTCCAAAGCAAAGCAGCATGTAACTTGAAATGAACTTGACACGGCCGCGTCGTACGTTTGCATTCCATTTTCCCACAAGTCCTTCAACTCATCTACCAATGGCTGCAAGTAGACGTCGATATCATTCCCGGGACTTCTTGGACCCGGAATAAGCAACGACAGCATGAAACTTGAATCCTTCATACATTTCCATGGCGGCAAATTGTATGGAATTAGTACCACTGGCCATATACTATACGATAAGCTCATGTTGCCAAATGGATTGAACCCATCAGATGCCAAACCCAACCGGACGTTCGAGATTCCCGACCAAACCATTCATACTTCTTATCGAGGTCCTTCCATACCCAGAGTCTGCAGGATGCCTCATCACCCCATT
This sequence comes from Morella rubra, assembly GCA_003952965.2. NCBI lineage: Eukaryota > Viridiplantae > Streptophyta > Magnoliopsida > Fagales > Myricaceae > Morella > Morella rubra. Next base: position 9,593,946 of record CM025853.1, read on the forward strand.
CAACCACACGCTTCTCTTGGTGCCACGCATATCCGTTGCCGTTTGCCTTGATAGAAACAATCTCTGCAACCTCGGTTTCAAGGGAAAATGCCGCAGCACTTTTTGAGGAACCTTTGATTTGCTATTCTGACTGTACTTCCACCTCGATTCCCCACACACGGACACTCTTCTAACTCGCTGTGCTCCTTCCAAAACAGTACACAGTCATTTAAGCACGCATGTATGTTATCGTAGCTAAATCCTAAATTCTTTCTTAACTTTTTCGCCTCATAATAAGATTTAGGAAGTGTCTCCCCCTCCGGCAGCGCATCTTTTATCAAGCCCAACACATCTTCAAATGCCTTTACAGTCAAATTATTCTCTGACTTCACATGAAGTAACCTAACAACGAAAGACAACTTCGAGTACTTCTTACACCCGGATACAACTCTCGCTCAGCATCGCCCATAACTTGGTATACTCGGAAAACCCGTCTCCAGACCCAGACTCGACTGTTTCAGGACCCAAATATTTTCACCAGCGTTCTCATCAACCCCTGCTCCTGCCTCAAAATCTTCTAACATGTCTCTCATATCATCATTTATGTTTCCCCCTTCGCTCGGTTCAGGTTCTAAAGTCACTACCCGTTAGAAACTTCTGAAATTGACTCTCCGTGAAATACCCAATGAGTGTAACTCTGGTCAAACCCAATTATGAATAAATGATCCTCCATCTCGTCCACACGTTGGAACAACACATTCTTACATCTCTTACATGGACATCTTATCATCCACGACTATCTGCATAACTACGGCAACACTCATAAAATCTGAACACCATCACTATACTTTTTTTTGAGTCTATCAGCCTCATAAATCCAGCTCTTATCCATATTGTTCCTTCAAAAACAAAAATACAAACAATAATGCAAACAATGATGACATTCACACTCAACTCCAATTTCTTTGGGTGATAGGTCCTATCCCATTCAAGTTTACAATATCACGTACTGCATGTAATTGACCGACCATTGTGACTGATGCTCTAGAAATTTCGACAGCATTTCCCCTCAGTCCCCAGATACACGCCTACAACATTGAGCATAAACACCCACCATTGAAGGCAAGTGTGTAAGCTCAATGCTGAATGTGTATCCGAAGACAAAAGGAGATTTGCATCGAAATTTCTAAACACATCTGTCACAATAGCAGATACAATTACGCACATTACGCATATTGTAAACTCAAACTGTCCATAACGTGGACAATTCAAGAATTACACCGAGTAATTCTTAAATGGGGCTAAGGCTACTAAATGAATGCATGAACATAACAGCAAAAACCGTTCGGACGTGTTCATAACGTCCGAACCATACATATTAGCGTTAGATGCCTTTTGCAAAGCGTCGAAAAAAAATAGAGTCCGGACGGTATAACCATCGGACTGCGATTGTCGAACAAGACAGTTCTTTGACGCACAGACTCCATTTTCACTACAAATTCTTGCCAAAATCAACCCAAATCACAAACACTTCAATATAAACACATCACAACCAACCTAAACTCCATTGCTATCATTTTAGACCCTAAAATTTCGAAAAAACACATGCTTTCATATCCTAAAATACATGCTTTTCATCCTAAAACAATTCAGTTTAAAACCCACTAACTTCAAATGCAATTCAATATTGAGAGAGCAAAAACAACCCAAGAGGGGGGGGGGGTGAATTGGGTTTTATAAAAAAATTTTAACCTTTTTCTTATAAAACCGAATTTGTAGGGATCCCCTTTTCTTTTTCTAAAGAGTAAGAGAGTAGATCTAAATAATCAAGGACAATAATGAAGAATAAAAGGAATAGTTAAACAAGCACAACAAATAGATATCAACAATAAATAGAGATAAGGGTAGAGAGATGACACCGTGACTTTTAGGTGGTTCGGCCAACACTTGCCTACGTCCACCCCCAAGGCTATTGACTTCCTTGGGCTTTCTTCACTATCTTCAAATAGGAAATACACCTTAGCTTCCGGGTGCTAAGGAACCTTTACAAAGTGTTTTTGAGCTTACACTTTAACTCACTCTCACAAATCCTCACAACCTTGAGGATTTCTTCTACCCAACAAGTAGGACAAGTGTTTTTCACAAACACTCACGTGTTTTTCAAGAATGGTACAAAGGGAATCTTAGTAAAAGCTCTTTAAGCTGAATAAACAAGTATGAAGTACTGAAGGTGTGCAAAGAGACAAGATTCACAAAGAAAGCAATAGTATTTGCAGGTGGGAGTACGAGCTTTCTTGGTTGGTGGAGCTTCTTTCTTCTCAAAGCTTTTTCTCTCTCTAGAAATTAGGGCAAGAGTTAATAGCGCACACTTCCATGTTTCTCTCTCCATCTTCTTCTATTTAAAGCTCCTAGGGCACCAAGGGTCTTCTTGTAAAGTTTGAGTGCCGTTGGAGGTCATTTGAGACCATTTGGATACTTTTTGAATGAGTTGACGTTGCTCCAGGATTTCTGCAAAATCGTGCAATGTGTCGACACATTGATGGTATGTGCTGACACATTAAAATTTGGCCTGAAAACAACCTCTCGGGTGTTAGTTCAATGTGTCGACACTTATGCTCAATGTGTCACACTTCCAACACTTAGTCATATTTAGAATGGCCTAAAAACTCTCTCGGGTGTAGTTCAATGTGTCGACACTATGGTTTAATGTGTCGACACTTCCAACACTTAGAAAAAAAAATTATTCTTTAACAACAACTACCCCAATTCAATAAATCTCAAAATACTTACAATATAAAAGATGACAATTAGCAAGAGTAATGATGATCAAGTAAGCTTGGAGAGATTGTTAAAATAAGGAAACCTTGATACACTAAAAATATAATTTTCTTGAAAGAAATATCAATGTAAAATCTAATAGTCTTGAAAAAGTAAGAAAACTTTGTTATCATCAAAACCAAAATAGATTGTTTTAAGAACAACCTTGGGCTAACAAAATAAATCCCAAATGAGTTGCTCCTTCCATACCCTATTCAATGAGGTTGGATGCCCAAAATCAGCTCCCCACTTATCTTATTACTTAAATCTCTTGTCTCTAAGTATTTTCTCTTTTTTGCTACACTGTTTGCAATTCTCCATCTTTCATACCCTTGAACACAATTCAGACCCATCAAATGGTGTTTGGAGGCCTACGTGTATTAGTTTTCAAGGGAATTATTGCCGCATAAAATTTCCTAATAGTCTGGACGATGCTATGCACTTCCAAACACTATCTTATAGCTCACGATATCATTTTATTAATCCTCAAACGACAAAATCTCGTCATAAATGAACACGTTCAGAAGGGACACCATCGTCCAAACGCTAGCTTATATTTCACGACACCATTTTAGAAATACCAAGACGACAGTGTCTGATCATAAACAACAACGTCGGACGATATATTATACGTCCGAACGATATCTTACATTTCACAACGCCGTTTGTAAATCCCCAAATGACAACATCTTAATGAAATGATCGTAAACGAAAGCATCCCAACTGTATACATAACCATTCAGACGGTGTGTTTTATATAAGATGACACCGTTCGGGCTTACAGTAAATAGTCCGAACAGTTATCAAGTGGTCCAAATGGTTTTGATGATCTATTTTTTTTAAGCTTATACAATTCAATTTATTATCAGATTTTAAATAACCAAAGTTAGTTAATAATATAAATAACCTTAAGTGTGTTCAGATCTAATATCAACATTTTTTTGAAGGGGTGTAATGAAATTAGAAACATGACATTAATTAACATATTGTATTAAGTTCTAATAAATAGAAATAACATAAATATATCAAAACATAATATAAACAAAATAACATCAAATAAATACCAATACATGTCCACAAAACATAATATAAAAGTAAATGTCCTTAAAACATAAAAAAATAATAAACAATAATAAAAAATCTACTCCTCATCATTAAAGGACCTCACGAACTTGCTCCTCTATCAGCATGAAGTCAAAAATAACTCTGCACTAGTTGCCACTCCTTCATATTCCTTCTTCCATTCGACCTGCTCCAAAGTTTTAGAATCACTCACCATCTATGGGTGGGTTGCACGATTGCATCTCAGCTCATCATCATATCTCCAAACTAAGTCCCAAAGGTCCACCCTCATGACCTGAGTCTTAAGGACAATCGAACATACCAAACCTTTCCAATCCGAAGCACACAATCCCATATCCAGGCCATCCTAACATGTGCCTCGCACGTGAGCTTTGCTCCTCTATCAGCACGACCCGCTCAGTCAAGGGAAAGAGCTCCACAGTTGCCAAGGGCCGACCTCCTTCTTCCACCAAATCCATGTCGGCGACCTTCTACTCCAAGGGATATCACTACCATGCATGGGTGGGTGCATCGATTCATCTCAGCTCCGTCATCATATCTCCATCCAACTCGGTCGCTGTGCCCCAAGTCCCTGGGTCTATCCAGGATCCTCTCTCCATTGCTCCTCAGCTACTCCTGTCGTTTACTCTAGCAACCCGAGCAGCATTGCTCGTCTGTCTGGGCCGATTTGAGAGCGTTGTCTTGTTGATCGACCCAAGTGGAACCGCCCTCGGCTCGTCAGAGGTACCATCATGGCGTGCAGGAACTGGGTCAGAAGAATCCCATGCGGCAATGAAATCGTAGCATCAGTCTTCAAGGCCTCTGCACGAATGACTGGTAGATGTATGATGCCATATCAACAGGTAGCCGTACAACTACCAGGTACAAGAACTCGGCCGGCTATAAGACAGCTCTATGGTGTGCCCTTGGGTCGATGGCGGAGCATAGGATCAGGTGCATGATTTGCCAAAAAGGAAGCAGCTGCCCATGTATCATGTAGCTTCCCTCCAAAATAACTGTATCCTCGCCCAGCATAGTTCAAAAAACCTGGCCTTAGTAGGCCGGCCCTCCTCGCTCATTGGCAGGTTTGGGAACACTGTCAAATCCCTCTCGTACCCCAAGAATCTCGCTAGCTCGTCCGGCGAGAATTTGATCAGAACGTTACGGACAGTGACCTCCATACTAGGCTCCTCGAGGTTCCTCGCCCGTAATATAGACAATAAAACTCCCGCACCAATTCTTCGATGCATACCGGTCCTATGGATCAACGGAAGCCAACCTACTTGCTCCACCACCTCCAAAAGCGTCCTACCCTCAAATGTAAGATCGAGAAATCTGCCAACTTGATGTCCCGCTCGCCAACAATCGAGCGAGACAAAATGAAAGCTTTTGTAGATTGTCAAAATGCCTGAATGTACAACAGAAAAGTAAACTATTTAAATTTAATATAAAACATGTTTGGACTTCATTCATATAGCTTTCAGACAAAATCGAAATGCCCTCTAAATGACTCAAGGACATGTCTGGACTACTAAAGGAGGCATCCAAACGCTGCGGGGAGGACGACCTAGTTAACTCAGCCATGGCAATGTCCCTCCACCTCCCAAACACACCCAAAAATACAACCAAAACACAAACTAATACACTTAAAACAATCCTAACACTTAACACAATATACTATGCAAAAAATGGAATTGAAATTCTATACGTAAAAGTATAAAAAAATGAAATTTTTACCATTAAAATCTTGTTAAAAGTAAGTAAAACATACCTGGATGTGATTAGATCCACGGAAAGAGTGAGATTACGTCAAGATTTGAGAAGAAAAGAATTGAGCTTTGAGAGATTTTTGGTAAGAAATGGTTCGGTATATGTGAAAATGAAACTGTTCGAATTTTAGAATCCGTCGATTGCGTCTGGACGTCCTGTACGACGTCCAGACTTTTCTTGCACACGTGGCCCAATCAACGTACTTCGTATTAAATGCAAAATTTAAACCGTTTAAAACAGTTCGGCACAATAAAAGCATTTGGACATTATTCCCATTGTGCGAACAGTTTTCCCCTGACTTCGCGTGACGTGGAAGCATACGTTTGGCTGAATAAACATCGCATATTGTCTAGGCGGTATACAATGGTTCGGATGGTGACAGCTGTTTTCAACCGTCGTATAACAAACACGTGTAAGCCATACGACGGTTACATCCGCAAGGTTCGGACGCGGTTCCTTTATGTTCAAACCTACCTCATTAAACACGTATACTCCAGCAGCTGCGATAAGGGCGTTGGACGTCGAATCGCTAGCAGATTTATTTAACATTACTCATGTTGTTAAATTCACTAAATTTAATTTACTTCACTCAACTTAATTTATTTAAATGATTTAATTTATAATTAATTTACTTCACTTAATTTATTTTACTTAAATAATTTAATTCTTCACTCATTTAACACAATGTAATTTGGCTCAAATTTTAACTTATTTATTTATTTTGAATAAATAAATAAAAAATATATAGTTAAGCATTTTTATATTAAACATCCTTATAACTAATCACCATTTAATTGTAATTGCAATCTAATTACACTAACCGTTACAATCTAATTACACTAACCGTTCCGTAACATAGCACTCGTACTAATCACCTATTTATTTACTAATTATCTGTTTAAATTGTAATAAATTTAATCTAGTGAAAAAACATAATTAATATAAATATAAAAATAATCCAAATACCGAACGAAAAACACAATCATAATGTCTAGTACAAGCCGGAGACGGTCCTTCTAACGATAAATAAATAATAGTGATAAAGCATAAAGGAGACTAGTCCAAATCACGAGCTGGCTCGTCCAGATCTTGTCCGAGGGCATCACGAACATGCACCAAATGCTCCTCCATATTATCCACCCGTTGACGAGTGTCTACAGCTGTATCAAAATGGTATGGACAGACTGGGACAACTGAGACAATTGTTCTCTCACAGAGAAAAGTTCCATCCGCATAATATTCAGCTCCTCCGTCAGAGCCCTATCCGTTAGAGCAAATTTGTTTTCAAACCGGTCAAGCAGCATTAGAGCTCCATGCACAACAATGCGTCGGCTCCACTATTGCCTGAATACTCTCCCTCAACTCCACTAAAAAAGCGTCCGCCCAAGCTGGTCGCTCTGTCTGTCCCCCGACATTGGTGATACTTCTCCCAGAGCATTCCATGGTCAACCTAGCAAAAACCGTTCGAACATAAGCACAACCGTTCGCAAGAATGTCAAACTGGGTCTTTAAATTCTAAGACATCCAAACGAATAATACAGTCAGGACGAACAAAAAAAATCCGGACGGCTTAAAGAACCGTCGAACGTGTTTCGATGAACACAAACTAAACAACATAATTTGATGAACGCAAACAACACAACAAACTAAACAGTGGACGGTATTGAATTGAAATGCATGAAATTGAGAAGCAAACTCATGAAGAAAGTTTTACCTGAAGTTGTTTGAGAGATCTCGAAAGGTAGTGAAAACGTTTGAGAGAAAAGTTTGAGAGAAGAGAGTGAGTTTGTGATTTTGACAAAGTCTGCTGGTTTAATGTGCTTAGGAAGCGTCCGAACGATTTCATATGCGTTCAGACGCTTCTCAAAGGTTAGATTCACACGTGACCCAATCAAATTCAACGTCATTAAATATGCCCAATTCGAAAAGCTTCTAGAACTTAAACCGTCCGGACGGTATGTCTTGGTCCGGACGATTTTGACATCACGTGTCTGAAGTTTTGCAACGTGGAACCACAATTCGAGGAAGAAGCATTAATACCTGTGCGGACATGTTTTCTAGCCTTCGGACGAATGTATTTTTTTCGTTAGAATGCGGATGATGACGTCCGAACGTGATTGAGTGTTCATGACGATTTTTAATTTGTCACTATATGCTGACGATTATTATTCGTTAGGTAATGTTCGTGCGGACGTTCTAAAAGAGGAGTCCGGACGTATTGTAAAAATTGTGACATTCTAATCGTCACTCAGTTACGACGATTTGGAATTTGTCACCCAGCAAAGAGTCCGAACGGTTTGATTGGTCTGGACGGTATTTTGTATTTTGTGACTATTTTTATCGTCACTCATTCGCGACGCGTGTATGTTGTCACACCAGAAATACGTCCGAACGGTTTTGGGACCTGTTGGATGGTTTTGGCTTTCCTGGATGGTTTTGGGTGACGAAATTAATGTTTTGTCATGGAAAGCCACTTTAGATGACAAAATTTGGTTTGACACCCAAAATTTTGTCACCTAAAGCTATTTTTTGCAGTGATATATCCTTAATAAAAAATATGTCTATAAGTCCTTATAAAATTCTCCCTAATGTAAGAAACAGAGTTCTCAAAATAAAAGATATTGACACAAGATATATGCTGTAGAAAAAATATATAATAGAAAAAAAAAACATATATATGTATGGGCTACATGCATTTGTTTATTGTACAATGAATATCATATAAACATATTATTGAACATAAATAAGTCATATTAGTGACGATCATAGATATGGAATCATACATACTATATATAAAGATATGATGTACATTATTTAGTCATACACATGCATATATCGACTGATACCAAATGACAAAAGCAAAGCAGAAAAGTAGTACAGAAAAGCAATAATTAATAAATATAAAGCAGAAAGCATATAGGTTGTACAACAAGATATTGAAGAAAACATCATGATTATAATGATTACAGGTAATACAAGTAAAGCACAAAACAAAAAATAACATAGCTTGAAAAATATTATAGCAAAAGGAGTTATCTAGGAAAATTATCTAGGAGAGAGTATTACAAGATAGATGATGGGGAAGAGATTCCTTAGGAACAGGAGACTTGAGGGAAGTTTGAGAGAGTCTAGAGCTTCAAGTGTTTGCGGAATTCTGATCTGCAGAATTCTGTCTGCGAAGCTCTTTTATATAGGAAAAGTTGGGAGAAGAAATTTCATCAGTTACCCTTTGATTAGTCATGAACAGGAAAGGATATTTTAGTCTTTTGTCTTTGAAAGTGTCGGTAGGGGTTTTGTGTCTTTCGACGCCTGTCAGCAAAGGCATTTCAGTATAGTAGTTTAACATGTTGCCAACAATTTGTCATCATATGTCGTCATCCAATCATTAATCTTTATTAATTCAGAAGCTCATCAATATCCAGGGAGAAATCACCAGGGATCTCAAAATCATATCCTGCATAAAGATCTTGGGAGTCCTCATATGTAGGATTATATTGTTCAATATCAATAATCAGGGAGTAAGAGCTCTGTCCTTCATCATCTTCTGATAATTGAGAGAACATCCAATAATTCCTTTTTATAATCCTCTTTAGACTTGGTTGTAGACAGATTCGCCTATAATTGGCTTGGTTGAGCTAAAAATTGATAATGAGATTCTTGGGCTTTGTCTTCGCCTAGTTGGCTTGGGTAATGTCATCATGAAAGAAGGTATTCCACCATTTGATGAAAAAAATTTGGCTTAGTATTTTGTGGGATTTTCAGGGTTAAAGGTCAACTTCAAACTTAGTATCCAGGGGAGCAGATTGAACTGGATACAAAACTGGAGGAGGGCAAGTATGTTTTTGAATGAAGGAGTTTTTGTGGCAGGGTAGGTTTTGATTTTAGGAGTGTCATGAGGGGAAGTTGCCCATTGGTGAAAGTCATCTTTGAGAGAGGTAGGGAACAGGGGTAATTCAGGACCAAACGATCCCACCAATGGTGAAACCAACTTGGTATTGGACCAGCACACTGAATTTTTTGAAATGTATGAACCATGTATGACGATGGATGTTATTTTCAAAATATAGGGAAAAGTACATGCATTAACATAGTCATACTATGAAATTGCTTTTGATTTTTTTTGAATGGTACAGATAGGCTCTTAAAAGTCCATGGCTATCCCCATTCTTTGGTATAGATAATTCCTATGATGGAAATTTTGAAAATCCAGCTCCTGTAGAATCAAATCTGCAAGGAGTGGTTTCAAATTCAATAGATTGTGATTCATGTAGAATATATTGATAAACAACTTTGGGAGAAGGCAAGATTTTTAGGAACAAAGTTCCATTCTGGAGGCAATACCTGTGCAGCAGTCTGGTTCGGCGTACTTATGGTGTGATACGGGACTTCAATGTAAGTAACATGACAGAACATAATCTTTTAGGATCATGTTGTTAGTTTTTACTAGAGCATTGGGTATAGAAGGAGTTATTTGAGCAATTTGGCTGAAGGTTGTTATCATCAGGGGTGGAGTAGTCGGCCTAGAGTTACTAGATGTGGGGGCAAGAGAAGGGAAAAATCCTAAGACCGTAAAGGTATTAGAAGTAGGAGTCTGAAGACGAAAATGAGCAGGAAGAACTCTTGGAAGGGACTAGAAGGAGAAGGTCCAGGTGTCAAGGGAAGCACATTACCAGAAAGGAAATCTGCAGTGGTCAGTTTTTTGGGTTTGGGGGACTTGGAATTAGAGGAGGAACTGGTAGTAAACATGGAGGTTAAACGGTCATATACCCTATAGAAATTCACAGGTAAGAAAGTCAAGGATGAAATTTGAATCTTCTTTTATATATTTTATATCAAAATAAAAAAAAATAGATAAAATGTCTTGCCATTTGGCAAAAAGATGTTTAGAGGCAAGGTTTTTGACATCTTTGAAGATAATATCTTTTGTAGATTCGCAATCGACTCGTATTAAAAAAAATTTATTCAAAATATCATCCTGAAATTTAGAAACACAAAGGACAATGGACAAAATTTTCTTTTTAATAGTACTATATTTTTCCCGAGTTAGATTCCATGCCCCAGAATAAACCTAACTATCTACTCAATATGATGCATGTTTTCAGTATTATGCATGCGTTGCTTCAGTATCCCTCCATAACCTATGTTGGAGGCATCAATTTCAATGATTTTGAATGCATTAGGAGAAGCAATACCTAGACAAGGTAAATGCTTAATGTGTTGCTTGATCTGCTGAATAGTAGTACTATGATGAGATGTCCAAGCAGGAGGATTTTAGTTTAGACAGGCAAACAAAGGTTTACAGGTCTTTCGTAAATCTTTATAAAAGCTAGCCACATAGTTTAGGTTGCCTAAAAAATGTTGGAGTTGGGCTTTTTTTTCCATAATCTCACCGGAGAATTTGTTAGCAAATTCAATGGCACAAGAGATAGAAGTCATCGTGCCTTGACATATATTACGACCAAGAAAACGTTTCGTTTGGGAAAGTTTTATTTTGGGGGCAGAAACAACAAGGCCATTTTCTTTAATTATGTTAAAGAATTTGTGGAGATGAAACCAATGTTGCTTTATTGATTTGGAAAATATTAAGACATCATCAATGTAAACAATAGAAAAACAAGAATAGGGATTGAAAATGTCATCATAACATTATGGAACTCAGGGAGTGTATTTGTAAGTCGAACGGCATAACATTTCATTCAAAATGTTCAAAAGGGATAGTAAAAGCAGTTTTGTAATGGTTAGTTTTAGCAATTTGGATTTGCCAAAATTCGGATTTCATATCAAATTTTGAAAAAATGGTGGAGTCATGTAATCTACTCAACAAATTTTTTTTATTAGGAAAGGGGTAGAGAATCCACTGTAAGACATTATTGAGGGGTTTATAATTTATGACAAGATGAGGAACTCCTCATTCTAATTCAGCTTGTTTCTGTACATAAAATACAGCACAACTCCAGGGTGATTTAGACTTACAGATAAGTCCTTTTTGTAATAAATTAGAAATTTCATTTTTGCAAAACTCAAAAGTTCCTGATTCACATCAATCTTGCTTTGGTGGGAATATTTTTTTTTCAAAAAATCCTTGTTCATAAGGTAGAGTAACCATATGACATGCATATATCAACACAAACACTCTAGGGAAAAAGTCACTTTGAACCCTCTAACTACCAATGCAATTTCAAATAGAGGTCTAAACAACCAATCTTGACAAATTAAGCTTTCCAAATTTCACAATTAATAAAATTGCATCTTAAATAAAATTTGAGGGTCAAAATTGTGCCACATGACTCATTCACAACACACGTGGCACGAGTTATCGTTGATCTTTTTTAGGGGCACAAATTGATGAAATTTGGTAGTTCGTGACTTAATGTGTCAAAAGTGATTGTTTAAACTGTAATACTCCGACCCCCCCTAAGTATTCTTATTTATCCTAATTTTCTTAATTAATTATAATAAATAGTATTTATATTACTATTTTCGGATTTAATTATTTTATTAGTTTTTAAATAGGAAAAAATCCCCAAAAATAGTTTTATATATCCTAAAATTATGAGAAAAATATCCCCTAATGCATGTTTTAGCCCTATTTTCTTATAAAAGCTTATTTTTTTCTTCAATCTTTTTGCTTGCATTGCATTAATCCCTTAATTACTAAGCCAATAGGACATGTTCTAAGGTAGTAGTGCATCTTAGAATTTTTTTGAGAATTATTTCTTTTAATTAGCTAAAATAGGCCTAGAAATTAGGTTTTATTGCATATAGGCTTGAAAACAAGCCCAATGGACCTCTCTCATGCCCAATTCGGCCTAGCCCTTTTCCAAAGCCCAGCCCACCTCTTTTAAGTCACAAAACCGGCCAGCCCCTAGTTTAGTGCCCATAGAAATTTTTTGTAGTCAAAGACCAATGATTAGTCCTCCCTTGCTGCCCAATCACCTTCTAATACTTGAGTAGATCACCTAAGCTAAGCCTAGACACCTAATAAACCCTAGGAAGCCGAAACTAACCCTAGTGGTGGTAGTATAAATAGGACCATTGTGTGAAGAAATTCTTCACACTTTCATCCGGCCATTTCTTGGAGAAAGAGAGAGTGAGAGAGAGAGAGAGAGAGAGAGAAAGGAGCTGTGCCCCCTAGAGAGAAGAAGAAGAAGAATTTTTGGAGAAAAGTTACAAAATGGATGAGGTTGAGCTCTGGTGTTTAGAGGTTCTTATCTTGGTTATTGATACTAACAGTGAGCTTAATGGAGGTTTTTAATACTCAAGAGATCATCAAAAGGTCAAAGAGATCAAGAGGTAAGGGGTTAGTTTGCATGTTAGTCTTGTTAATAGCATTTTAATGTTTTAGGTTAGCAATATGTTATATAATGATCTGGAACTCTCCATTAGGATGTTCATGTGTTCGAATAAGGATTAGGTTGGTTAGATGCTAGAGGATTTTGAAGATTAGAAGGAATTGTGAAGATTAGGTCTTTTTGCCCCTTCGATTATTTTTATAATAATTTTCGTGTATTTATTTTGCATGCCATGGTTTTAGGTCCTTAAGAGGTATTAGAAGCATATAGGATTGACTTCATGTGAATGATTTACGTATAATTTAAAGGATTTGCTCAATTAGGTTAAAACTAGTCTATTTTAGTTTAATTGTTGATAACAATGTGTTTAAGGATTTTTATTATATTGTAAAAGACCTTGGTTTGATGTGAAATTTTGAGGTATGAAACTAGACACTATTAGAAGTCTCCAGTTAAAATTTCGTGTCATTTGGAGCTAAGATGAATTAATTATGAATTTTTGTATTTATATTCAAAAACTGAGTTTTGCCTTAAAAACGGGTCTGTTTGATATATTTTCGAATTGGATTATTTTCTGACCCTTGTATTGTTTTTATGGGCTTAAAATAGCTTCCTTTTGCTAAGCTTTGGGCTTGGATAGTGGAGCCCAAAGTTGGACCCTTTTGGACCCAAATAGCTTGTTTTTAAGGCCATACATGTGGGCCTCTTTTCTTGGTTTTGAACCGGCCCAAGTGGCTCTCTACAGCCACTGACCTCATTTGAGAATGGGCTTGCCAGCAAGCCTAAGTCCAAGTCTCCATTGGACTTGAATTAGTGAACTTAGACTTTTGACTTATGCTTGACTAATGAAAATGCTTATGTTTAATTACTTGATTTTTGGTAAGCATATCAGTTTATTTAATTGGTATTTATTTTGAAATAAATGCAAGTTATGGTTGTGAAATATTTGCAAAGTATTTTTTTAAAGGATAAGATTTTATGGAAAAGATATATTTTTGGAAAATATATCAAAGTTATGGATTATGGATATTGTAGTGCATTTGCATGGCATTTGACACTAATGAAATAAAGGATATGGCACTATATGGAAAAGTTTATATGGGGTGACGGTACCGATCATTGGGAGTGCAACCATCACTACCGGGTAGGATGACCCCGAAGTAGAAGGCAGAATGGGCCTTTACTCGTGTCCTAGGACAACGGAATGTCTAGGACTGTCCTAAAGTGCAGGGAGATTGGACGCACAACCCTGGCCACTAGGGGTAAAACAATGGATTTGTAAAGGAAAAGTGCATTAAAGAAAGACAAGAGCATTGCATTGCATACTGCATTCTACATATTGCTACTGCATTCTATATGCTATATACTATATACTGCATGATTGCATGCTGCATACTGCATATCGTTACACTGGTATCTCATTTACTTATGAACTGCTTATTGAACATGTATGTACTGTTGTATGGATGTCTTCCAATGCCCTGTTTCCCTACTGAGTCCTTAAGACTCACCCATTTGTTTGTCCACTTTTATTTATCTAAGACAAATTATGCCGATATTCGATTCCTTTGTTACCCATGAACTTATCACCCATGTCCTGATCATCCACATCCAAGCCTTGGTTACCGACGACCTTGAAGTGATTGTGGACTCCCAGCCCTACTTGATCTTAAGGATTGCCACTAGAGGTTTCCCTAGAAAATGGTCCCGTGGGACAAACCATAGCCATATCGACTGAATTGACCTCACCAATTCCTCATATGAGGATTCCTCTATGTTAATTGGCAAAAATGACAGACAACATATATTTAATATATAGTGTGCATAACAAACCTTATGGATAGTACTCATCCATTCATATAACAATATAATCAAATGCATATTTTGCTAATATGCAACTATTGAATATAAACTAACAAATAAATAAGAAACTTATAATACATACAAGTGTATCGAGCTTTTAAATGAGCTCAAATAAGCCAAGTCGAGCTTACAAGTTTTGTTCGCAATCTTAAATTAAGCGGAGCTGAGCCGAGCTTAACCGAGTTGGACTCGTTTAATATTCAAGCCAGAAATAGTGTTTGAACTCGGCTCATTTTTTAAATGAACAGAGCACGAATTGAGCATACATGAGCTGAATTCGGGTTGTTCATGAGTAATTCGATTCATTTACAGCCCTATGTGAAGGACTAGTGAGCCACTATTGCCCCCGTAAGCTTAAGGGTTGTGGTGTCAAATCACAAACTAGGTTTTAGCACCTTTTTAAAAAATTCATAGGGTTTAAAGAAAAACTCACTCGGTTTGTTATTTTAGTACCAAAACTCACTCAACCTAACGCATTAGACTTGTTTAACGAAAATTCATCCCGCCCAATTGCAATGTGACACATGCCATAAACATTTTAAAAAATAATTATATTTTTAAAAAATAAAAAATTAATAAAAAAAACTTAATTAATTTTTTTTTTTACCCCGACCCTTTCACGGTGGAGGGGGAGAATCCCTCCACCACCTCTGGCTGCTGAGGGAGGAGGAAACTCCTCCCTCCACCTGAGGTGGTGGTCTTGGGGACCTCCCCCAACCGCCCCAGAGCCGGGGTGGAGGAGGAACTTTCTCACTAGTAGCCAAGCTAAATACTGTTAGAGTTTTATTATCTCTTGCAGTAAACCTTGATTGGCCTTTGCATCAATTTGATGTAAAGAACGCATTTCTCCATGGCGATCTTGAGGAGGAGGTCTACATGGATGTTCCTCCAGGCCATACAACATCTTCAAAAACTAAAGTGGTATGTAGACTACAACGAGCATTATATGGGCTGAAACAATCACCTTGAGCCTGGTTTAGACGATTCAGGTTGGCAATGAAGAAATACAACTTCCAACAAAGTAACTCAAATCATACACTGTTCCTAAAAGCATCAATTGGGCAAGGTAACTACTTTATTTGTCTATGTAGATGACATGATAATCACAGGGGATGATGTAGAAGAGATATCCAGGCTTCAAAAATGATTAGCAAATTAATTCTAAATGAAAAACCTAGGAGAACTGAAGTATTTTCGGAGAATTGAAGTTGCAAGATCAAGACAAGGGATATTTCTTCCCAATGAAAATATGTGCTAGACTTACTATCAGAGGTGGGATTGATGGAGTGTAAACTGGCAGACATTCCAATTGTTCAAAATCATAAGCCTGGTGAGTATTCAAACCAAGTACCAACGAACAAAGAAAGATACCAAAGACTAGTACGAAAACTTGTCTACCTCTCTCATACTTGCCCCGATATTGCATATGTTGAGTGTAGTAAGTCAATTTATGCATTGTCCTAGTGAGGATCATATGGATGCAGTAATCCGGATACTTCAATACTTGAAATCATTTCCTGGGAAAGGTCTCATGTTTGTGAAGAATAATCACCTAAAAGTTGATGGTTACATGGATGCAGATTGGGCAGGTAATATCAAGGACATAAAATCCACTTTAGGTTACTTTATGTTTGTAGGCAGGAACTTTGTTACATGGAGAAGTAAGAAATAGAAAGTAGTGGCATTATCAAGTGTTGAGGCTGAGTTTTGTGGGATGGCTAAGGGACTTTACGAACTTCTTTGGCTCAAAAGACTACTAATCTAGATTGGTTTCGGCCCTACGTCAGACATGAGTCTCTTCTGTAACAATAAAGAGGCAATCGCCATCTCTCACAATCCTATTCAACACGTGGAGGTGGACCGACATTTCATCAAACAAAATATCGAAGATAAGATAATCTGGTTCCCATTTGTTAAGTCAGAAGATTAGTTTGGCAAATATCCTTACAAAAGCTATTTCTAGAAAGGAGTTCTACACCTCACTAGACAAGCTACACATGAGAGACCTGTATGCATCATCTTAAAGGGTAGTGTTGGCGTGAGCTGTATAATTTGGAGAGATTACAAAAATCTATTCAATCAAGGGTCTTCCATGATTCTAGCCTAAAGATTTGAGTTAGGAAGATCATGGAAATCAAGAATCTTCTTCAATCATGAAGATCTCCTCAAATCAAGATTTCTTGAATCAGGAAAATCTCCTCAAATCAAGATGATTGAGATTTGTGTATTCAGCCTTAATTAGTTGATTCTGTATCAACTGGTTACCTTGTATAGTTTGCCTCCTCCTCCTATAAAAGGATGGCTCCTTGTACAATTTATCTCATAATATACGAAGTATTCTTCTCTTTCTCTGTCTTGCCTCTTATTTCAATAGCAGAGACACCGATGCTCGAGTGGTGTAGAACCTATTGGCTGCCTATCCATTCCGGCAAAGGCATCACAATTACTTCAACTTCCAAGGAAGAACAAACTATGGCTAGAAAGAAGCCTGTGATAATAGAGAACATAAACAAGAATAAAGGAGCTGGTTCTTGGATGCCATGCTTGGAAATTCTTGGGCTATCTTTGCAAGTGCACTATTGTGAATCCTAGGCCAATAGCGAAAGTTCGAATGTTAAAGAGTCATGACCTAAGAGGCAAGTGGCTGATTTTTCATCCAAATTGACGTGAATTATGGACGGATGGTACTACCTATTAAGAGTGGGTAGTATAAGAGTAAAATGTCCAAAAAGTAAGGGTGTACTGGAACGGATGGAATCGAAATGACCTTTTCTGGTTCCAATACTTACTGAAATCAAATATTTGGTTCTAATTCCATTTCGGCATTGTTTTGGATCAAAACTGAAATTTCCAAAATTGGAATTGGAAATTCCGTTTTCATTAGGTGGACTTTTTTGGTTATATTTTTTTAGACCCTCATAAGCCCATTAGGCATTTTGTGTCGGAATGTTGCACAAATTGTTTTGTTATACATCATAAATTAACAATAAATAACATGTAAAATAAATATTTGTAAAAAATCTAAAGTACACATTCATCTAAAATAAAAGGCTTAAATGCTACTCAAGTCCCTATGGTTTAACATTTTCTCAAAAAAATTTATGTACTTCAACTTGGATGAATTTGGTCCCTGCACTTTATGCGTGTTCCTAAAAAAGTCTCTTCGTCAGTGTGGCTCCACCACTTAACAAATTTTTTTGATCTGGCAAACGGAGGTCATATCATAGCCAATGGCATGCTGCCACATGGCTTGTCCCTGTCCTCTCTCCTGGTCGACGCCACATCAGCCACCTATATCTTCTTCTTTGGCGCAAAGCACCTTCATCCATCTCCCCTGCCATTCTCTAGGGTTCCTCCAAATCATTTATCTTCCTCCTTTTCTAATAATAAACCTATATAGGACTCTTGTGATAAGCATCAAATTTCTGTGTTATTCTCTAGTACGTGCTTGTGATGATGAAGCTTTATGAAAAGATGAACACACACACACACAGAGGGGGAGAGAGAGAGAGAGAAACCTGCAGCTCCAACGACTTCGCTTTTAGAATCCCTTACGTGGAGAACTATCCTGGTTTTGTAATGGCTACGAGAGGCATAGAACGACACCGAAGTTGACTAGGATGTTCTTGTTTTGTGCCTCAAATAAGCATATGATCCTTTGAGAAAGGAGAATGAGGAAGAAGATAGAGAAAGCAAGTGTGGCGGGGATCTTCATGTAGGCTCGAAATTTCCGGTTTCGATTCCGAAAAATGCAAAAAATATATTCCAGAGTTGGTTTTGATATGTACCAAAACTAGAACAAGAATTCCGATTGTTGTCAGAATTTTTGCCCACCCTTACTAAAAAGTAGTAATTTAGGATGTAAAGTGCAAAAGACATGCTAGTTAGAGGGTGAAAAATGTATTTACCCCTTATTTTTATTCTCCTCTGCATTAGGTTCCACAATTGATTGTAATCAGGTAAAACAGTTTTCTAAATTCCTTTGTTGCGACTGCGAGATTCGCCAAAGTGATGAGGACCTAGGCCTTAGACCGAAAGACATGCCTAGAAGTTAGAGTTATACAAGTCCTCTTATTAAGTCTTCTAATTAAGTTCTCCTAAGCAATGTGGGCTCTCAACATTCCCCCATCCTTCGAAGACCGACGTCCTCATCATGTGCATCTTCGTCATGGCCTCTATAAGGGGCTTTCATAGGACTTGGGCCTACGCAGCCCGTACTGGATCCATAGGGTTGAAGAAATAGATTCATACAAGCCACCACATGGCCTAAGAAAGACTCATGGGCCACCATTTGACGAGGACTTGGGCACTAGACCAAAAGACATGCCTTAAAGTTAGAGTTATTCAAGCCCTTTTATTAAGTCTTCTACTTAGGTTCTCCTAAGCAATGTGGGATCTCAACACGAAGCCAGCAGTGACAAGTCATATAAGTTATAATTTATTAAGGCGGGGAAATGGTCCAAGAAGGATAAGAAAATCATCGGTTAACGCAGAGCATTTGTCATTGGGTGCAGAGGTAAAGAGGGATACTAATTAAGGCCAAGACCAATAATTAGGACACCTCTACTTATACAGGCGACTCTAACATATATATACCCGGAATAGAACACAAAATGAAAAGCAAAATCGGAAGAGAAGCTGGTTGTTCAACGCAAAAAAAAAAAAAAAAAAAAAAAAAAAAATTAAGAGCTGAATATATAGCATAACGTAGAGTCATTCCTTTATTTATAGTTTTGCTCACACAGAATTAACCGCAACTCCAAACACAAGTATATGAAGAAACTAGATAATTAGGTACATGCAAGGTTGAAAGAACCAGATTAAGAAGTAGCGTACATCCATGGATGAGAAGAACCAACGCCATGAAAGCCTTATGGATTCATGGTCGGTGCAACAAACGGAGGTGTTGTGGCGGCAGCAGCATTCATCTTGTCAGCATTGGTCATCCAACCTTTATCTCGAAAAACATGTACAAAAGAGGATTAAGATTAGAAAAAGATTGATATTTCACTCTTAAATGCATGTGGACGTTGCGGTGTGAAGCTCTACTACGGAATAATTGAAGGCAGCCAAGCATGGTGTTCTACCTTTTGCAGGGTCCAACCCAC
This sequence comes from Morella rubra, assembly GCA_003952965.2. NCBI lineage: Eukaryota > Viridiplantae > Streptophyta > Magnoliopsida > Fagales > Myricaceae > Morella > Morella rubra. Next base: position 9,613,837 of record CM025853.1, read on the forward strand.
GCACTTTGAGCTCGCGGTACTCTTGACAAAGAGCGAAATTTTTGCAGAAGAAATGGAAACAGCAATCCCCGCACGGATCTTCCGGCAACGAGTAGGACCCTCTCAGTTCGCTTCGGTATGTCATCGAGTATAATTTATAAACATTGACAGCCGACAAAGGCAAGTGCGACATAGATTAGGCCCCCCATAAAACAAGCTGCAAAAAATCACAGCCCATGCAGAAACAAAACTCGTAAGCATAATCGTTCTAAGAGACTGAACTTTTAACTAACTCAAAAGAATATGACTGCCCTTTGTAGTTGAGGTAGTACGATCTGCATGAAAAGATCAATAAGTAACATATACTCACATGTTTGCCCCCTGTCGGTGATCTCAGCGATGCGGCCAAAGGTGACGCAGGGACAGCAGCAGGTAAGACAGCCTTTGGAACGAGAGAATTCCATGCAAATTAATTTGCAATTTATTCACGATGCACAGTTAGAAGTCCGAACAAGATCATATCATCAAAAACAAAAAAAAGTGAATAGTGATTACAAGAAGGCCATACAATTGGAGGGATCGTTAAAGCAATCCCAGAGACCAGAGGACCATTTCCCCACAGCCAGAGAAGCGTATGGATGCTTTAGCTTTTGGGTACTTAGGATACATTTCAGCTCCGAAAGGATCAACAGGGAACAGAAATTCTAATAGAGAGCACTGTATCACTATATCTCCATACTAGGGAAGCCATGGTGCGTCTAGTTTTATATAGCAGATCAGCTCCCATATAGTTGACCTTTGACTTGGTGAGAAATTGGCATATATGTTATTCGCGTGGCATAAACTAATTACAATATATCCTCAACTTTTCGAAGAGTTTGAGTCATGCTGTATCAATTTGATTTTAGGGTCCATTTGTTTGTTTGTGAAATTATTATTTTAAGTAAAAAACATTTCATTGAAACATTTTCAAGAAAAAATTTTCATTTTCAGTGTTTGGTTCTTCTTATACTTTTGACATGCTTTGGGTCCTGAGTAAGCATTTGAGGCAAATCGATCTCTTGTCTAATTGCCGTTAGCCAACAGACAGAAAGATACCACGTTAATTTTAAATATTATCTCAGCGCCAATAGTACGTAGGCTGCCGCGTTGCATGAAAATTTTTTCACAAAATTTTAACATTTTGATACTCCTTAAGAAATTGAAACTAACGGACAATGCCCACGTGGTTTAGCAAAACAAGAATTTAAACTATTATATTGAACCTTCAAATTCAATTTTTATTTTAAAAGTGTTAATTAATTCCCCCCCCCCCTCAAACTACCACCCGATTCTCAAATACCCCCCATAAACTTTAACTCGTTGCAACTCACCCCATAAACTATACTTTTCGTTGCAATTTCATCCCTCAACCTGTTGAAATTGTTATATTGAACGGTTTCTTTACCACGTGAAATTTTCCTTACGTGAAAAGACAATTTTACTCTCGTTTGAGTCTTTCTAATCTTCTACAGTGCTTCTACCAATTCGTAGAGCTACAAAATAATATATAGTTATTTGATTTTTTTTTTTAATTAAGATGAGTCGCTTAGAATCGAACTGGTCAAATTTGTCTTTTCAAGTAAGGAGAAGGTCACGTGTCGTTTACATGGGATGTAAATCATTCGATATAACAACTTTAACAGGTTGAGGGATGAAATCGCAATGAGAAGTATAGCTTGTGGGGACGAGTTGCAGCGAATTAAAGTTTATGAGAGTATTTGAGAATCGAGTGATAGTTTAAAGGGAAAAATTATAATTAACCATTTTAAAAAAACGTTACTTTTTTTATTTATATATCATTTTTTAAATTTTGCGTTTGACGTAAACTTGTTGAGTCACAAATTAACCTCTTGTATTGGTCATCTTATACCCAGAAATTAATTAACCTTTTAATATCTACAAATGGCAATGAACCAAATACAATATGGCCTTAATTAACTGCATCATATATACAAGCCCAGTGCCTCAAAACCTTGCAGACGGCCGGCCTCTATAATTAAGTACAATATGCCTCCACATCTTATATATATTGGAATCCCAATCTATACGAATTTGTTTAACTCAAAAGACTGGTAGGTTCGATTCTTCATTATAGAAAGGGTCCATTGGTTGACTTGACTGTCAAGAGGTTACTTTATGGTTAATGGTTACCGAATTAGGTAAATAAATAACTTTTCGGTGCTATTTTCATTTACTCACTTAAAATTTTTTTTTTTTTTTTTATCGAAGTGATCCTAATTCACTTTTCTAAAAAAATGCAATCTAATTTGTTCTTCTTGATCTGTGTTTGTCTTCTGTGGCCAACTAAGGCTCATCTTATCCTAAGTACATGCACACATTTTGGCTGATCTTAAATGCATGCCCGGAAAGACGAAATGTCTTGTCCTTTATCTATATCGAAATAGGGATATATCCAGAACAAATGCTACATATAAAATTATTAATTTTTTACACGACCCAAGCCAAAAACTTTAGCCAATTAGTATCTTAATTAACATATTTAAAAACGTCTTGCTAGAATATTAAAGCTAGTTCACTACAAAAAAAATTGAAGTGACAAAATTTTAGTCAAAAATTTTGTCATTAAAAGTCAAAATTTCCTCACTAAGCGTCAGCTCCGTCAGCGAAAGAGCGTCACGAAATGTATTTCGTGAAGAAACCCGAATTTCAAGAAAATGGTTATCTGTTTGTTTTCTGATGATAAGTATGTTTCATGCTAGCTCCAGCTTGTTTCTTTGTTCTTGTTACTGAATATTGGGGTTCATCAAGAAGGCCAGCTTGGAGTACTGAAAGTTCAAGCTGGCTCACCCGGCTATTAGTTATGTCATAAAATTAGACTTGTAAAGAAGGCTTTGAAGTGTTTGGGAATATCCAAAAATAATAATAATCCACGTTCTCCCCAATCAACTGGATCGATTTAATCCAGCAATGCAGCTGATCAGTATAGTATTCCGTTTGGGAAGCTTCGTCGCAAGTGGAACCTAAAAAAAAAGCTTCAGAGGGCAAAATCGTTAAAAAAAACTCCAGTCTGCCGCGCAATTTTGCACAGCAATAACAAAAAATTCGAAATTTTTTCTAAATGCAAACATGAATAAACATGAAACAAAATACTTTGCCAAATCTTGGAGGAGATTGAAATATTTATTGAAGTGGAGAAAATAGACAGCCTGTGAAAGCCGCAGGACCAAATTAATGGCTTAACGACCTTGTTTTATCAAAAATTCACGGATCTCATATAAAGGGTGATTTAGTTGATGCAATACAAAGCTTCTTCATATACATCAGGTTTTTTGTTAAAATAAATTAATTATTCTTATATTGTGGTTATTCTGAAGAGAGACAACGTACACTACATAAGTACTAGTGAGCCACTATTGCCCCATAAGCTTAAGGGTTGTGGTTCCAAAAATTTTTCAATCTCGCTTTATGAATTAAGCTGGTTTTATCCCCAGCTAACAGGCTTATACAAGAGAACATTATTTTGGCTCTGTAAATTATCCATACCATGAAGGCCAAGCAAGGTAAAGGAGGCCTTATGGCGATAAATATTGCTATGAAAAGCATTAGGGTGCATGGATACCGTGGACTACAATCTATCAAGACTTAATCCCTCCGCAACCTTCAAATGTGAAGAATTTTAAACCTTAGATACTAGTTTGATGGGTTTGAAAGTTTATGGACTTATTTTATTTTCGCGCAAATCACATGGACGAACTTTGTATTTTTTTCCTTCAAAAAATACATGGATAAAATAGTCCAAGTGACCAGGCCAAATCATCAACTAGGATGTTCGTTTTGTTGAGATTTTTAGAATTTGAAGTGTTTTTTTTTAGGTGATGTTAAAATTTATTGGTATGTGTGCAGAAGTTGTTTTTTGTATTAGTATTTGAATATGTTCGATTTGTAAATTCTAAAATTTATGTGTATCCTAGAATACAAGCCAAAACGAACAACCTCTAAAATAGATCCACACTACACTTAAGCCGAATCATGCACCCTAATGATACTACATTAATTAACAATCAGATACGAGCCGAAATCGACGAAAGTTTAAGATGATAACAAATACTCAAGTTTAACTACTATATATGCTAGGAATTGGTTGCAAAAACTAAGGAGTTTTTCTGAGGATTCTTGGCCAAGACAGCAGAACATTTCTACCCGAAAGCCTGAGATTTCATTTGCAGGCCAAATGCGAGCTTACTATCAGGCGTATCTATGGTTGATGCCAACAGGGCACTAGTGTCCAAACTGGGATAGTTGATATTAAGAAGAAAACCTGAAGTCTTATGGCTCGAAGTGCTAAAAGTCAAGTTTCGGTGAAAATTATGGTAATAAACATGTGGAAGCTGGATACATGGCTCCCAGATTAATAAAACTTCAAACCGATACCCTTAAAGGAAGGAGGGAATGAATCCACAAGTTGGGTGGCCATAAGCTACGAGAGAGGAGGAGATAAATTCAACCTGCATACCATGTCCATCTATAGACCCATACAACCTCCATGTAGGGCATAGATTCAATCAACCAAACCAGACGCCATCAAATATCGGAGTAATTTCTTACACAAGGTATTAAAAGACACGATTCACTAGACTGATATAGGTCTGTCCCTTTGGAAATTTCGGCATCAATTTAATTTACCTTATTTGCGTTTAAAATTAATTGGAAGATTCTTTTTCCCTTTCTTTTTGTTAGTTTGGCTCGATTTTGTTGTTAGTTATGGATAAGGTGACTCTTGTGATGTAATCATAGTATTCCTTTATCACAAGTGAGGCCTATAAATAAAACTAGAAAATACTAGGGATTTTTAGACCCAGCCCAACCAAACCCGATCAGGTTCAGCTGGTGCATATGTGAAGCCCGGTTGAGGTCGGGCCCAAAATACTGTAGCTCGACCAATTTCGATTGAGCTCAAGATGCCAGGATCAGATTCGGTTGTGGTCAGGTGGTACCGAACTCCCCCATGATTGGGGTCTAAGGCCGCCTGATCCCAACCCCGACCGAGGCCGATGTCCACCATGAAAGTTGCCTCAGGCAATTCCTCACCCCTAGGTCAAGCGATTACATTGGTCAGGCAGCCTTAGACTCCCAGCCATGGGGAGAGTTCGGTACCAACTAACCCTAACCCTGACTGAGTCATGTACAGCCCTAAAAGAAACCTCCTTTTCATTAGAACAAAAAGAGATTAAGAGACAATGAAAATTAAAAAAAGATATAGCCATCGGGCTTTGGACTGTAATGGATGATGAACAGCACACGGCTTCGTACCTCTTGCCCTAGTTGATTGAAGCCGCCTTTTGAGGAAAGTATAGGACTATAGGTTCCATAACATCTGCATTAGGCTGAATGACTCTCCCCTGGAGCTTCTAGGTTGTTCTTCGGTACGAATGATTTTCCTCCATATCTCAATAACAAAACAGAACACAAAAACAGAAAAACCCCTGTAATTGTAATCAAGTAAAACCATTTTCTAGATTCCTTTGTCGCGACTGCGAGATCCGCAAAAGCAGGCGGTGGCAAGTCATATAAGTTATAATTTATTAAGGCGGGGAAATGGACCAAGAAGGATAAGAAAATCATTGGGATATAATTGGGCCGATACCTATCCATCCAACTACTCTGTTGTACCTGTTCTATCATGACTTCGTGCTCCCGACGTATAAGGTTGTTGCTTTTATGCTTTCGCTTTCTTTTTTCTTGGTGATTAGATAAATAAATATATATAACCGGAATAGAACACAAAATAAAAAGCGAAATTGGAAGATAAGCTGGTTGGTCAACGCCAAAAAAAAAAAAAATTAGCTGAATATATAGCACAACGTAGAGTCATTCCTTTATTTATATAGTTTTGCTCACACAGAATTAACCGCAACTCCAAACACAAGTACACGAAGAAACTAGAGAATTAGGTACATGCAGGTTGAAAGATATATCTGTTGCTTGGAGGCAAAAAGACAGATTAAGAAGTAGAATACATTCATCCATGGATGAATGTATTCTACTTCATGGATGAGAAGAACCAACGCCATGAAAGCCTTAACGATTCATGGTCGGTGCAACAAACGGAGGTGCTGTGGTGGCAGCAGCATTCATCTTGTCAGCATTGGCCATCCAACCTTTATCTCGGAAAACATGTACAAAAGAAGATTAAGATTAGAAAAAGATTGAGATTTCACTCTTAAATGCATGTGGTTTGTGGCTGTGAAGCTCTACTATACGGAAAATGATATTCTTTGTAATTGAAGAAGGTAGCCAAGCATGGTGTTCTACCTATGGCAGGGTCCAACCCACGCGCTTTGAGCTCGCGGTGCTCCTGACAAAGAGCGCAAGCATCACACCATAAATGTACACAGCAATCCCCGCACGGATCTTCTGGCAACGAGTAGGAGCCTCTCAGTTTGCTTCGGTATGTCATCGAGTATAAACATTGACAGCCGACATAGGCAAGTGCGACATAGATTAGGCCCGCCATAAAACAAGCTACAAAAAAGCACAGCGCACGCAGAAAGAAAACTCATAAGCTAGCATAATCGTTCTAAGAGACTGAACGTTTTAACTCAAAGAATATAACTACCCTTTGTAGTTGAGGTAGTATGCATGAAAAGAGCAATAAGTAGGATATACTCACATGTTTGCCCCCTGTCCGTGACCTCAGCGATGCGGCCAAAGGTGACGCAGGGACAGCACCAGGTAAGACAGCCTTTGGAACGAGAGAATTCCGAACAAAATTTGCAATGTATTAACGATGCACCGTTAGAAGTCAGAACAAGATCATATCATCAAAACAAAAAAGGAAAGAGTGATTACAAGAAGGCCTTACAATTGGAGGGATCGTTAAAGCAATCACACAGACCAGAGGACCATTGCCCCCCAGCCTGCGAAGCGTATGGAGGCATTTTAATTAGCTCCGAAAGGATCAACAGGAACAAGAATTCTAATAGAGAGCACTGTATCACTATATCTCCACGAGGGAAGCCATGGTGCATCCCGTTCTTATATAGCAGATCAGCTCCACATAGTTGACCTTGACTTCGTGAAAAGTTTGCGTACATATATTATTGGTGTGGCGTAAACTAATTACTATATATCCTCAACTTATGGAAGGAGCTAGCTAGTTTGAGTCATGCTGTATCAATTTGATTCAGAGATGGAAGGGTGGAAAGAATTTCTCGTGTTTCATATTACCCTTTCAGACAACTTATGGCCTTAGCTGCATCATACAAGCCCCGGCCGTGCCTCAAAACCTAGCAGACAAGCCTCTATAATTAAGGACAATATGCCTCCACATTATATATATGATTAATTTAAAGATTAATTTTGGAATCCCTATCTATACGATTTTTTTAAACTCAAAAGAATGGTAGGTTCGATTCTTCATTAATAGAAAGGGTACATTGGTTGACTTGACTCTTTCTAGGTTACTTTATGACTAATGGTTACCGAATTAAGTAAATAAATAAATTTTTGGTGCTAATTTACTCACTTAAGATCTTTTTATTATTATTATCATTATTTGAAGTAATCCTTATTATTCACTTTTCCAAAAATATGCAAAATATTGTGTTCTTCCTGATCTGTGTTTGTCTCTCTGTGGCCAAGGCTCATCTTATCCTAAATACCATATTCATGTATACACATATTGGCTTATCTCAAATATATATGCCTCTTGACCGGAAAGACGAAATGTCTTGTCCTTTATCTATATCGAAATAGGGATATATCAAGAACAAATGCTACATAAATTAGTAATTTTTACATGACCCAAGCAGAAAACTTTAGCCAAGTTAAAGTATCTTAATTAACATATTTAGAAACGTCTTGCTAGAATCTTATTGCTAGCTGTACCGATCCCATCACCCCTAGCTAGCTGCAGTCCAATTCAAACCACTTATATCTTTGTCTCTCCTTACTCTTTCTCATCTCCTATCTACATTATCTTTCAACTATGCAATGCATTTAACTTAGGTCCGGTCAACTTTTGTCCGTGGCTTCTGGTCCTTAATGGTGAACTCGGACGACCTGTGAGCCACAAGCTAACCTCAATTGACTTGTGGTTCTTCAAGACTTCAAGCGGCACCGTCCCAGCCGCCAGCCGCCAGCGCCCAGCCCCCCACCTCCAGTATTGTCTGTCCCTTGCCCTCCCTCAACTGCCAGTGCCAGCCTGCCTCCAGAAATCTCTCTCTCTCTCTCCCTCTCTCTCTTGGGTTGCTGACATCAGCTGAGTTTTGGTCGACGAATCTCTCACCAGCTCTCTCTCACTAAGGGTTTGTTAATTTTAGTTTTGTAAATGTTGTATTTAGTCTTTAAATTGCTTTAGGGTTTGTTAAGTTGAGTTTTGCTTTAAATGTTGTATGTAGCCGAATCTCTCACCATGTATACAGTTTATGAAAGAATGCTTTTAGGAAAAAATAATGAACCAAACTCCTTGCTATTTGACAGTATACATTGATCATCTAGATTATCTCATGTTTACGTATTTTTTGTAAATTTTTTTCCCTGTTTAGATATGATTTGGATTATGTTTAAGATTATCATTTTTTATTTTATTTTATATGATGGAAGGTGCAGAGTGTATAAGATTAGTACTTTGAGGATATAATTTGTTAAAGTGGATAGTTTAATTTGTCAAATCTTCTATAATTAATGTGTGAAAAATGTATTTATCCCTTTTGAGTTAAGAAGTTCTAAATTGCTCAAAACCAAAGAATCCTCTTTGGTTTCACCAGTGGCTAATTTATAAACAGATTCAGGCTGTCATATCTCCTCAACCTAGTCTTGCACATGCCTCGTCCATGTCTAGTATAATTTCCATGTACTTCCACCTGCTTTTCTGCCTCACACACAAACACATCTCATTCTAAACATGTTCCTTGGACCACAGAGCTCACGACCACAAGGCGGACGCGGGATGTTTGACGCACTAGCATATTACAGAACGCGTCACAATTGGAGCCGAAGATAAATATGTTTTTGTTCTGTTTCGTGGAAAATTAAAGGTGAGGCCCTGCAGGTTCATCTTGACACGGCCGCCGAAGTGATAATTCTCAAAGTTTTTAAAATGTGAACTTGTAGTACTAATTGAAGCCCCGAAGATACATATGTTTTTGTTCTGTTTCGTGGAAAATACGATATATATGCTTAACTCAAAAGAATGGTAGGTTCAATTCCTCATTAATAGAAAGGTTCCATTGGTTGACTTGACTGTGTAAGAGCAGGTTACTTTATGATTAATGGTTACCGAAGTAAATAAAAATAACTTCTAGGTGCTAATTTACTCGCTTAATTAAAATCTATTTTTTTTTATTATTGATGTAACTAATACTAATTCACTTTTACAAAAAAAATGCAATATAATTTGTTCTTCCTCACAGTATATATGAGAGATAGCCCGTATAATATATATATATATATCTGTTTTGTGGAAAAAAGGGAAGCGCTGATCATCTTGACATGGTCGTTCAAGTCATTCTTAATGTTTTTAAAATGTGGACAACTGGTACTGCTTTTGAAATATCACGTTGTAGAATTCCACGGCCGGCATGGTGCATGGCTTATGAATTTCCTCTTATGAGTATCTATCTAACATTTTAAACCCGCCGTAGAGAAAATTTCAGCCAAACGTACCCACCGTTGGCTGTTAATTGGCTAGTGACCCACAATTGGCCCCTCCATGCACCAAGCCAACACGAAACACACCTTACGGACCCCTGCTGATAATGGAATAAACCATAGAGGGCCCCCAACGTACGTCCCTAAGGTGGAGGTAGTAGAATTTTGACTGAGTTTTGTTTAACCAATGGAAGTCACCTCAATGGTGTCAAATACACGAGCAGGCCAAGTTTGACGCATGTTTATCTCGAGACTTGAATAACTACGGCCGAATTGGGAAGGACCATATCGGATTGTCGAAACACGAAGACCGGAAACTTACTATCTAGAAGATCTGGAGATCTGGAAGGAAAAACACTGCGACACCAATGGAACTCGGCGCACTTGCGAAAAGTGTTATGCGTAAGCCAAAAACAAGCCCTAAATATTAAAATTACAGAATGTTTTTTTCCTTTTCGTATGTATTTCCCTTTTATATGAATATTCTTGAAAGAATTTTTAGTAAAAGACCAAGGTCCATGCAAAGACAACTCGGAAAAACTACGATCCTGGAGCACACCCAAGACGATCTCTGAGGACCACAGTCCCCGAGCGCACCAAGAAGACCTTGGCGGACCACGGTTCCTTGGCGCATGCACCTAAGACAAACTTGGAGGACCACCGTCCCTAGGGGCACCTAGCTAAGACAACCTTGAAAAACCCCAATCCTCGAAGTGCGCCAAACTCCAAAAAACACATAGCTGAAAATCACAAACATTAAAGAGGCAGACCAAAAGGCTCGGCATACAACATTAAAAGTGATGCTTGAAATAAAAGACAATTGTTTTGCAAAGCGAAAATATATACATAATTCATGTTGAAATAAGAGAATAGACAGAGAGAATGAAGAATACTTTGTATATTCTGAGATGTGTATAAACTGTAGAATGATCCGTCCTTTTATAGGAGGAGAGAGTAACCTATACAGGGTACTCATAATTATAGGAGGAGAGAGTAACCTATACAGGGTAATCAGAATTATAGGAGGAGAGGGTAACCTATACAGGGTAATATACTAACACCCCCCCCCCCTTCAAACTCAAGGTGGGAGTGAAGATGCTAGCTTAAGTGTGCCAAGTAAATCTTGATGAGATCCAAGAGGATGAGCCTTGGTGAAGATATCAGCGAGCTGATCAGCAGAAGAAACATGATGTAATCAAAGAGTATCTTGCTTGATATGATGACGAATGAAATGACGGTCAATTTCAATATGTTTTGTGCGCTCATGAAAAACATCATTTTGAGAAATTTGAATGGCACTTGTGTTGTCACAATGAAGAGGAGAACTGTCAGAAAAAGGAACACACATATCATGCAATAACCACCAAAGCCACAAGAGTTCAGAGGTAGTATTGGCCAATGCACAATATTCAGCTTCCATACTAGAACGAGAGACGACAATATGTTTCTTACTTTTCTATGAGATAAGAGATGTGCCGAGCAAGAAACAATATCTAGTGGTGGAGCGACAATCAGTGGGATCTCCTGCTCAATCAGCATCAAAGTATGCCTAAAGATCCAATGAGGAGTGAACAGAAAAATGAAGCCCATGAAACAAAGTCCCCTTGACATACTGAAGAATCTGGAGAACAGCAACATAATGAGTAGAGCGAGGGGAATGCATAAACTGGCTAGCCAAGGTGACTTCATAGGAAATGTCAGGACGATTCACCGTGAGGTAGATGAGACTACCAACCTATTGTCGATAGAGCGTGGCAACATTTAAGAGTGCACCCTCGTTGGGAAGAAGATTGACATTCATCTCCAAAGAACTATCAATAGTCTTACTATCAGTCAGTTCGGCACAAGACAAGAGCTCAGATGCATACTTACTTGAGGAAGATAATATCCATTTGAACATTATGACGCTTAAAGACCTAAGAAATAACTTAGAGAACCCAAATCTTTCATCTCAAACTGCTAACTAAGGAACTGCTGGAGTGCCTGAATGCCAGAAAGAGCATCGCCTGTAATAACCATGTCATCAACATAAAATAAAAGGAGAACAATGCAATTCTCAAACTGACTGATAAACAAGGCAGAATCATATGCATTGGGAGTGAAACCTTGCTAAGCTATGACTAAACTAAACTTGAAAAACCAAGTACGAGGAGACTGGTTGAGACTGTAAAGAGCCTTATGAAGGCAGTAAAACTTCTGAGCTGGATGCTTAAAACCTTGAGGAGGCTTGAGATAGATTTCTTCTTCTAGAACACCATTAAGGAACATATTCTTTAGATCCATTTGGAATAGGCATCACTGGCAAATGGCTGTAACTGCAAGCAAAGACCTAAAAGAAGTAAGACGTGCAACATGTGCAAAAGTCTCCACAAGATGAGCTTTGTAGCATTCAACCAAGCCATCAGCTCGAGTCATAATCTTGTACACCCACTTACATCCGATTGCAGACTTACCAGGAGGAAAATCGACCAAGTCCCATGTACAAGTTTTGTGAAGAACTGGGAGTTCGTCTAACATAGCTTTTTGCCAAAGAGGGTCAGAATTAGCTTCGCGATTACTGTGAGGCTCATGAAGAGTGGCAATAGCAGAAAAATAATGGAAATCATTAGGATAAGATGGAGGGGCTCTTACCCAAGTAGAACTACAATATCTGGAGTGGAGGAGGAATCGGGTGTGATGACAGGATCAAGTTACGGTCCAGACTCAGAAGGAACAAGCAATGGGTAGTCACTTAAGGAGCTTTCATCACTTGCATCAGAATCTAAAGAAATTTCTATACTAGGGTCAGTAAAAACTAGAGAGAAAGATGAACAAGTGTCTTGGAATTGAGACATACTGGTGAAGAACTTGTGTTCCAAAAATGAACATGACGGGATACACGAAGACGCTTGGTTATAGGATCATAACATCGATAACCCTTTTGTTTAATATCATAACCAAGGAAACAATAGAGACGAGAACAAGGTTCAAGTTTGATACACTCATGAGGTGGCTATAACACAGAGCAAGCACAACCAAAAACTTTCAAGAGAGAATAATTTGGGATCTTCCAATAAAAGAGCTCATAAGGAGACTGTTTTGAAGTGGTAGGAGAAAGAACCCGATTAATTGTATGAACAACGGTAAGAGTAGCTTCTCCCCAGAACGATTCAGGGAGAGTGGCAAAGATAAGAAGAGATCTTACAGTGTTGAGAATATGGAGATGCTTACGTTTAGCACAGCTATTCTGCTGGGAAGTATAAGGACAAGATCGATGAGACAAATTGTCATCCTCTTTGAGTGTGTTAAGAAATGAGACAGATTATTTCATGGTTTAGATATAAAAAGGTTGTTAACGAACAATTTCGCAAGATTTTTTCCGCGTTCGAACGATCATCGAATATTAGAATGGTCCAAGCCTCATTTCCTCACACTTTCACGTACACCTCTCTCTCTCTCTCGAATTCTCTCAAACTCCTCTCAATCTCCATGCCATTTTCAGTCCATGAATTGCATCATTTCTAGTCCTACACACTCTAGGTACGTTTTGTAGAGCATTTTAACTGATTCAAACATGTTTTTCTAACTTTTTTTGGTTTGATTTTGAGTATCAAATTTGACTTTGAATATGTTAATAAACTTGTAAAATATTATGTATGTTGATGAATGTGGGTGTTTGTGGTTAGTTTATGATTGTTTTTTACTAATTTTGACATAGAAAAGTATAGATTTAGAGAGTTTCAACATGATGATCGTTTTCAAGTTGCAGTGTACGAACGATATGCTTTATCGTTCGAACGGAATTGCTAAGTATTTAGAATGTTTTTCCTTTCTATAAAGGCATATTCCTTTTGATGCTTACTTTTATATCCTTCCGAACGTGTATATTTCGTTCAATGCTTAGATATTACTGTCTGTTCTATATCCGTTCGATGCGTAATTTCTTTACACGTTTGAAATTAATATTCCTTTCAAATTTTCTGATTTCCATTCTATATCCGTTCGAGGCTTCATTGTAATTCGTTCAAACGAATATTCGTTCCATGTTCTTTAGCCATTCCAACATTTTTTTTTCCTTTTTCAGATTAACTTAAAATGGCAAAATGTTCGAGAGCGTCTTCCTCATCTTCAACATAGCAAAGACCACTAACTACAATCAAAAGGCAAGTGATTATTATTACGCGCGCAGTAGTGGTAGAGAGGCTGGTTAGCACATACGAATTCTTGGAAATTCAGTTCGAGGGTCGCACGATTAACCAAATATTCAGGCATTATGGTTGGGACCGCGTGCTCTCTTGGAGGGGCCCGCCGTATCCAAATATGGTTGAAGAGTTTTACACGGCGCTGCAGAATGTCAACGCCTACGAGGACAAGTGAGAGGTCTACATCCATGGACGACAGATCCAGATCTCCCTCGACAGGCTCTCCAGCTACTTACGCATTCCAAGGCAAGTGGGTGCCTATCCTGCCGTGGTGCCTGCTATGACTTTGTCACCTAAAGAGATCTTTAAACTGATGACTGGGGAGGACCAATACTTATTACAGTCATCAGTTTTCCAGAGCACCTTGCCTACCTTTTAGAGGATGTTCCACCTCATAGTCAGCCACAACATTTTCCCAAAGCAACATCACACAGAGTGCATGGCCAAGCGTTAACAAATGATGTTGATGCTGGCTCATCTCGAGCCGTTCGACCTCCCACTCTTCATCTTCTAGAACATGAAGACTGAGCAAAGAGGGCTTACTGTTCGAAATCTTGTTGACCCAGCTGATTATGGATGATGGGGTAGATGCCAGACGTCGTGAGCCGACTTAGATACAGCTCAACTCCATCTACAATTCAATTTGTCGACGCTCGATGGCGCATGGATTGAAGTCAAAGCATCTTCCTGCAACTTTGTGGCATTCGGGCGGTATGACCCGGGTTATGGAAGACACTTGCACTTTGCTAGAGATGGAGCACAACATTTTACACGTAGTGGAGACAGCCACCGCTCCTATCATCAGCAGTCTGGCTGCCATGGAGAAGAGACTCGAGAAGATTGAGTCGATGCAGCTGAAGTTGAAGAAGGCAAATGACAAGGGCCGAAAAAGACATCATGCAGAGGATAGCTAATGTCGAGGTTGACGTGCTGCAAGAGTAGGAGGAGATGGCCTCATAGTTTCATTATAGTATTTTATCATGTATTTATTTTTTTTTCAGACATTTAAACAATTATGTTTGTACATATTATATTATTTGTACATGATGATCTAATTTATTTTTTGGCTAAAGGAATTTTGTTTTATTTTATAACTAAATTATAATTAAAAAGTAAATCACACGTAATAATAAATTAAAAAGAAAATCACACTAAAAATTAAGTAATAATAAATTTATTTTCCGTTCTAAGGATTTAATTCATTAGAACGAACGTCATTATGTAACCGTTAGAATCGATCCAACACAAAATAGAACCACAATATCAACTAATCGTCAGAATTGCCTTAGAAGGCTTACCTGTTGAAGCCCCACTAGCAACAGCCGCAGCAGCACTTGTGGAGGGCAACAACTCAGCCACATCCCAAGGCTTGCCTTCCACTGCTAGCTTGATGTGCAATTCTTCCTTCGGGGTTAGATCCAGAGTTTCCTGAGCTACACCACAACATCCCATTTCAGCAGTTCACCTCACCAAATGATAAGTTGCACAAAGACACAAATGAAAATATCTCGAAATATACTTGATGAAGGCAGAGGCTTAACCGGGCGTCCTAATCTCCGAACATATCCTGACTTATTGTCGAATATCTCAAAATATACTCCAATTTCGGTATAAGTCTTCCCTTCGAAATCACACTGTCACTGGATGGCATCCATCCATTCCTGAAAAATGACAATAATTACCAGAAATGTTAAAGTAGATAAACTATACATAAATTACATAAAGTAGATTAAAATGAAAGTGACTTACATAAATTTCTCTCGCTCCTTCGAGGTCCAAACACTATCTTTGTTTTTATAATTGTTTTTATATAGCTCTAAAAGATTGATTTTACTGCTTTCTTGATTTTTCTACATAGAAATAGCATAAAGTTATTGACAAACAATATCAATAAAATTAGTAATTTAGTACTTAACTTACCATGCAAGCTCGAGTGCACTGGAACGAGAGCGAACTAGCAACGCGGTTCAAAATCAACTTTGATCTATTCTTCTTATTTTGCTCACTTCATTTCTGCGATATTTTAAGTAATTAGATATAAAAAGAATGTAATATTTAAGCAACGGGTTTTTGTAAATAACGTACCAAAAATGCTTCGCTGGTGAACAAATAGCATAACTCCTTCTACTGTTCTTCTGTGGTATTAGGGTGGGGCTTTAGCAACACTGCCTCTTTACTCGAGAACTTCTTTAAATACACATTCATCCGGTTGTGGTGCATTCAACATGCCGTTATCGTAGTCTCGACCACCATCCTCATGTCCTCCTAATGGGTGTAGTTAAGGTCGAAGTGGTCAAGCATAAGTACCAAAAGATACAATATTACAATAATAAACGAAATGCTTAACAAAATACTATGTTTACGAGTTTAATCATACTAATACCTGATCCATAATGTACTCCTTCACTTCTGCAGGAACATCAACCCACTTGTTAACGGAGATTCTTCGCCTGACCAACATTCATCACCGACATAAGGAGATCGGAGACCTAAGTACCCAGGCCCCGAGTTGGGCTAACCCACTAACGCCAGCATTCCAATCTTCGTCGATCCACGGGATACGCACCGGAACCTAAGACCCAAGACTCTTCTCCAAACTAACCCCACATGTGCTACCTCGCCCACGCTTATAAGCAGATGTCGCTACATAAATGGATCTTCTGAGTACCACAGTCAGTAAGTGTTTATGCTCTTAAAGTTCTCATCGATATGAATTCCACGGTGATCTTCGATGTCCCACCAATCACACTTAAACAAATATACTGTATTTTCCTGCAAGTATTACATGGCATAAATGTCCACAAGTCTCCCATAAAATTCTATTAGATTTCCCTCATGTGATCTTGGTACTACAATACCACTGTTCTAAGTTCTCTGTCATTCTTCCCATTGTACTGTATGATATCTACATCCGTTCACAACATATGCAGAATAATGCATCACTTGTGTATCAGGCCCACACACCAATGAATACAATTCATCGACCGATGTACATGGATTTTGATAACGTAATGTTTGAACCTACAACAATATATTAGAAGGTCATTAAAAACAAAGACACGATATTAATTAGAATTATTTGTCAATAACACTTACTCGCCTTAAGAACCAATCAAGAAATTGTTCCTCATGCATACAGAAATTTCACCAACTCCTTACGCGTGAAGTTCGTCGTCACGCCTCATGCTAGTACTTACCCCCTTGGCTCATGTATAGTAATTACATGCACAGAATTTAGGGATTACCGCACGATAAAAATGCTTAGAATCGCTTAAATGCCCTTGAATTTACTTAGCAAAATACTTGTTTAAAAATGGTTATTTGATAAAAGGGAAAGATCATCACGTCAAAAATTACCTCAGGATAATTGCACTTTATTTAGAAAAATCTTAGTAACAATTAGGTTGAAAACTAATTGGTAGTGGAAAAGATCAAAGCGTAATTAAAGGAAACCTTGTACCAAGAAATCAATAAAGAGAATTACACCCTTTCTTTTTAAACGAACATGGTTTGGTACAAAAAGGGGCCTCCAGGAGGATTACAAAAGAATAGACCTAGGTTATACAAAAATATGAGCTTCCTATAGTCCACCTAGCCTTTACAACCGCATTTCAGAGGATCAAAAATAGTTTTGAAACACTACTATCAAAAGAAAAATGACAAAAACAATGAAAGAGGGGGGTACAAAACAGACCTTTCATCTAGAATCTCTTCAGTCTTGAAATAATCTAACATCCCGCTTAACAATAAAAGGAAAACACAAACAAACATAAAAGGGGTGAGTCCTATTGACTCAGTAAGGGGGAAAAAGGAACATGTCATGTGAAATAAATAAGCAGGAACAATCATATTAGCAGGAAAACAATGAATAAGCACCGAAAATAACAATAAACACGATAATGATGTATGATCGATGCAATACAGAAATGATACATCTATTTTTCGGTCATTTCTTTTTCTTTCTTTTCCGATCATTTCACTTTGTTTCTTTTCCAATATGGTAGAGGTGCCCTTACTGCACTCTGTTTAACCCAGAGTCAGGGTTGTGCGTCTCTCCTCTCCTCTAAGACTGTCCCGTGCCCTGACACAAGACCCGGTTAGGCGTGCATTGTTCCATTGCCAAGGGATATCAACCACTATCCTTTGAGTGGTGGCTTGCACTATCACACTGGAAACAATACGGTCACCCGATCTCAAGACCACCTCTAGGTATGGGTTTCATTTTTGTCATTTCAGTCAACAGAATTCTCATACCAATGATATGTTGATACAGCATGTATCTTATGCATTATCGATAAACAATGTACCAAAGACGATCAATAAATTGCTCATAATATAATAAAATTGCGAATGACATTTGAACATCAAAAGAAAAGTACTAACAACTCTATAATTTATGATCTAAACTTATTGATCTAAATTCCTGAGCTTGCATGTCATGAGTTCACTACCATTATATTGTTAATCTATTTTTTAGTCACTTGATCCTCTGCATGCATTTGAAAAGCATTTTACAGATTTAGTAATGCTAATCTTCTTTTATTTAATTACACTTTTTGATTTATGGATTATCATCTTATTAAACCTAATAAGCGGGATCTATTTTCACATTCGGCCTTATGTTCTGGGCCTCATGTGAATTGGGGTTAATAATGAATTAATCATGTAAATTATTAAGCAATATCAAATCTTCACTAAAATTCATGAGTGAGAGCCTCTTGGGCCTCATTAAACCCTATTGGATCTATCCCTAAGGTTTGAAGATGTTCTAGGCTTGTTTAGGGTTAACGGGCCTAAAGTCCATTTAGGCTGCTAAATGGGCTTTGTGATTTAAGCAACTAATTCTACTTGCTTTGGACTCAAATTTGGGCTTCCCCATCTATTTTCAAGCTCTACACAGCCATAAAGTTATTTTTCTTGTTCGGACCTTTTTACCTTAACGTTTTGTGTGAAATGTCGAAACTGCCCTTAGAGACCTCTAGGGGCATTTTCGACCTTTTTCAACCTCCGATTGAACTGAATTTTTTTTTTGGGCTGTCCTGAACACACACACAACCTATCTGGACAGTTTTATTCAAAAATTCAAAAGGAATCTTAGGGTTTTTTTGGACAGCAAGCACTTTCTTAACAAATCCCTAAAAAACGTCTTTGCATGTTATAGATCTTACATCAGTATGCCTTTAAATCCATGATCCACTCGTCCTACTCATATCAGTAGGGTCATAGCTAACATTTGATGATGACATAGCAAGAAAATCACATGCAATTGATCAAACAACTTTACAATTCTCACATAAGTCATGCATATGATGATTTAACCTTGTAACATCATCTTAAGCCCTTTGGACTCATTTCCATGGCCTTGTTTTGCCATTCCATCATCATAACCCATTCCTTGTCATTCGGCCATCATCAAGAACTCCTTTCCATGTCATTATGCAACAAACACATGAATTACACATCTTGAAAGCATTTGATACAACATGCAATACTTTCATCACCTTCTATGGCCAACCTGTGGCCCCTTGATCCTAAAAAAAATGTATGTTTAGGCCACTAATGTGACTTAGCACATCTTTAGATCATTTCCCACAAGCACAGCAACCTTTTTCAAGAGATTGCATGAGAAAAATCAGGCTATTTTAATATGCAAGCGTTGTCACCATCATATATCATAATTGTTCTTGCATCTAGCAGCTAGATAATAAAATAGATTCCAACAGCAACTAAAAACATGCATCTACAATATTTTCCCAACACAAATTTACCTCAAGTAGCGTTCTCGCTCTTCTTCTCTCACACTTGAACACGGACTCACCTCATTGCCGTCTCTCCTCTCTTAATCAGTTTGCCATTGACCTAAAGGGGCCTAAATCTAAGAGGGATTTCAGAGAGAAGAAATCTTATTGGGCAAGCAGTATGAAGGTAATGAGAGGCACTTGAGATTGCATTTGCAAGCGTTGTCACCAGTTCTTGCATCTTCTAGCATCTAAGGGAATGAGTTTCACGGAAATGGACCTCATTGCCGTGACTCTCCTCTCTTAAATGGCTTCCTAGTTTGTCTTATGCCAAGACATAATTACCTATATCCTAGGGGCAAGCTAAATCATAAGAGATGTAATGATTTTGTAGAGCTTAACACGTTAAAGAAATCTAGCTATTGGGTAGTTTGTTTATGAAGAAGAGAAATTCACACACTTGGCAAGATTGGAAGATTTATTGTCTCAAAAGCCATCATTTCATGGATTTGGCCGGCCATGAGTTGCACAAAAGGCTTAAATGCCTTGTCTCTCTTCATTACTTCTCTCTCCTCATAACTTCTCTCTTCTTTCCCACTTTTTCTCTCTCTTGACTCACAACAAATTGCTTGCCGTGAGTCACTAGTTCTCTTTTACACTAGATTTAATTTTTTGTCTTCATTATACTCATTAACTACAAGCATGCTATATTTATAGGGTAATCATGATTGGGAAGTTAACTAAATGAAGAAAATTGACTCAATTTTGGTGGGGTGATACGGGTAGATTGTGTAGGCCATATGTTGTCACAAAAGTTATTTTGTCTTCTAGCTAGATATAAATGCACTAAGATTTGGGGGAGATTTGGTAGCCAAGCTTTGCTAATGGGCTTGGCTTGGTTAGGCTTTAGTCTAGGTGGATTTTAAGCCAATTTGGGCCTTATAGTAAGAGGTACGTCAAAGTCCAACTTGGAAGCCCTAGGCCCAAATGCATGGCAATGTGAGAATTGAACTTTTATTTTATTTTTTAAAATAATTAAAATCAATAAAATCAGGTGCATGAAATAATTAAAATCAAATTAGATCATTTACGTAACAATGAGATAAGAAAGGAGAAATTATTAAAACATAGGTTAAAAATAAAATATTCAATCAAAGAAGGGAAATTCGGCCATATACTAAAAATTAACCCAAATTAATCTAAAATATTAGAGGAATTAAAATCAAATCAATTAGACAATTTAAACACATGGATTGCAATACAAATAGTGATCTTAATTCAAAGAATAAAAATTAAAGGAAAGATTAAAGGAAAGAAATTCTATAAACAATTAATTAAATCGTAAATATTAAACAAGGCACAAATTTAGAAAATAAAACAAATACTAAGAAAAGGACACAAAATTACTAAAGATATTAAAAGAAAAACCTTAAAACAAGAGTCTGAAAAGTAGCTCAAAAGGTTAAGGGTATCACATTCGTCCATGTGTTCACTATAACGACAAAGTTAATTAGGGACTATGTATTATAGAAAATTTATAAAATTTTATTTTACTTACTCTAAGTAGTTGCTGATGCCATTGCAATTGTTCAATGCATACCACCAAGCTTTCTTGAATTCTGTTCAGTCTATGTCAAGCCCTTTTGTAGCCCTTATCATTCTAATTCTTCGAGTGAACACATCCAATGACCTCTCTGGTACCTCCATCTCGCTGTCAGAATTGTAGTTTTAATCTCTGTGATTAAACATTGTTTTGACCCCTTGGAGGTACTAGGAACAAAATATCGAACACTCGTTCTTAATATACGTTTCTGCAATCGACCCTTCGAGATAAGACTTATTTTTCACATACCGTTTCGAGACACCAACAACTGTTCAACTGGATACATCTATCTGTACTGTACCGGTCTAGCGAGCATTGCTTCGCACAGTAAGTGGACTGCCAAATGCATCATTACCGTAAAAAAAGGGGGTTTGAAAATTTATTTCTAACTTGCGTAAAATTATTCTGATATCTTCTGACATCTTCTACAATACATAAATCTTCAATGTATATAAGCACAACTAAAAAAAAAAAACAAACATAATTTGGTCACTGCGCCACCCACATCTTCCTTCAACAACCCTCAGATCATCACTAAAGGAACCTTCTCCAAGAACACATGACAATCTAGATTCATACAATGTGAAATCTCAGTAGCATAACCATCGGGAAACCTCACGTCTTTTAACCACTCACAAGCCCTCCTTCGCTCTTCCCAAGTTAAAGTATACGCCACTTGAGGTATCAATTAGACCCGACCGCCATACACCAAGTGCTAGTCTTTTTTAACCCCTATTTTCAACTAAATCTCTACGTGCACCCGCTGAATCCCTGGTCTTGAACTCAACATTCATTACCGTCCCGATCTCGTTGTCACATATGTTCTTTTCGACGTGCATCACATCCAAATTATGTGTAATCCTAATGTACTCCAATACGGCAATTGAAAAAGATGCTTTTCTTCATCCAATTCAAACATTCTGACAACTGTTTCTTCTTTCCCCTATTCTTCCCTGACTTTACCACCCCGACATCGTCAATTGTTCAATATGGTTAACTCCCCATGGCTCGCAAAGTGGGGGGAACTCGTAGCCCTTGGGTACTTATACAGTAAATTGCTTTAAGTGGACAAATTGCCAACAGGACGCACGGTCATGCGCCATCTTCCTTCAACAACCCTCGGATCATCACTGAACCTCTGCAAGAACACATGACAATCTGATTCAGTGAAATCTCAGGCATAACCATTCTCTTTTAACCACTCACAGATTAAAGTATACTTGAGGCATCAATTTCACCAAGTGCAAGTCTTTTTTAACCCCATTTCAGCTAAATCTCTACGTGCACCCGCTGAATCTCTGGTCTTGAACTCGATATTCATCACCGTCCCGGTTGTCACATATGTTCTTGATGTGCATCACGTCCAAGTTATGGTAACCCTAATGTACTCCAATACGGCAGTTGAAAAAGATGCTTTTCTTCGTCCAATTCAAACATTCCGACTGTTTCTTCTTTCCCCTATTCTTCCCTGACGCTTTACCAAGATAGTTTCCCCGACATGCGTCAATTGTTCCAATATGTCCTCACCAGTTAACTCCTCAGGCGGAAGTCTATGTTCTTCTTTCCCATCGAACATATCCACATCATATCTCCATGCATGCCCCAGTGTCAAATATCTCCTATGACCCATATAACACATTCTTCTCCCGTGCTTCAACCACTTATAGTCAGTGTCTAAATTACACGTTGGACATGCCAACTTCCCTTTGGTACTCCATCCAGATAAATTGGCATATGCTGGAAATCATTTATGGTCCACATCAAAGCTGCATGCATCTTAAATGTCGTCCCATCTGAAGCGTCATATGTCTCAACTCCATCTTCCCATAGTTGTTTCAACTCGTCCACTAAGGGTCGAAGATATACATCTATATCATTTCCCGGTGACTTTGACCCGGGATCAAAAGAGTCATTAGTGAAAATGGGACCTTCATACACCTCCATGGGGTAAATTATAAGGAAACACAATGACTGGCCAAATACTGTACGCATTGCTCATGTTTCTGAACGGATTGAACCCGTCAGAAGCAAGACCAAGGTGGACATTGCGGCATTTTGAGCAAACCAACCATGGTCCTTATCAAAATTCTTCCAAACCAATGAATCGCAGGATGCCTCATACTCTCCCATCGTCGACCTGTTTCTCCTTATGCCATCTCATGTCATGAGCTACATCTTTTGTGGTAAACAAACGTTTAAGTCTAGGGATTAAAGGGAAATGACGCAACACTTTCCTGGGAATTCGATTGCACAAGTCATCTTCGAATTTCCACCGAGACACCCCACATACAACATCTGTCTAACTCACTGTTTTCCTTCCAAAACAACACACAATCATTCTGACATGCATGGATCTTATCATAACTAAACCCAAGACCCTTTCACAATTGTTTCGCCTCGTAATACGATCCGGTAACGTCTCCCCCTCTGAACAACATATCAAATGCCTTAACCGACAACTTATTCTCTGACTTCACATGCAACAACTGGACGTAAATGACAACTTACTAAACTTGTACATCCAGGATACAATTCATGTTCTACCTCTTCCCATAACTTATCAAGTGGTGTCGAAGCCTTCGGTCCCCAATTGGGGTTTCCTAATATTAGGTTCTCCGTTTCAACCCTTGCCGCCCCACCTTCTAATCCACACGAACATCGGTTAACATTTCCTCCATTCTATCAGAGTTATCTCCCTCTAAATCATCATCACTATGTGGTAAGCTCGCACCGGACTCTTGACTCAATTTGAAGCAAGTTGAATACCCTCCCGTGAAACACCCATAACTTATAGCTCACATCAAACCCATTAATGTATATATGATCTTCCATTTTATCCAACACTTGAAACACTACATTTCTGCACTTCCGACACGGACATCTGATCTGACCCCGAGAGTCTACACAACAAGCAGCCATACCGACAAACCCACGGACCCCCTCCGCATACTTTTCACCAAACGATTTTTCTCGTAAACCCAACTTTTATCCATCGCCACCAATCTAAAAAAATACACGAATTAAGTAATTCATAAACACCCAATCATTGGAACTTGACTTTGTGCCCAGCTGATAGGTCCTATCCCATTCAAGATTGTGCATTCGGAGTTGAACATCAGTTCGACTTGTGTCCATCCATACCTGAAAAAAATTCGGCAGCATCTCCCCCAGTCCCCAAGTACACGCACCAGCGTTGGGGCAAACGTCATCAACGATAGTTGTATGACGTCATACACCAATGCTAGTAGTATACCCAGAAGACAAAAAGGTAGATGATACGAACTTCCTCCAAGACTGGACAGGACACAAGTACCAACTCGTCCAACCACGAATACACAATCTCAAACTGTCCATATTTTGGACAATTCAAGGGTTATTACGCGATAAACGCATATTTATCGCGTCCTAACCCTTGAACGGGTCTAAGGTACACACATTATATCCCAAAAATAAACTCAAACATAACAAGTCAAAAACACTCCAATATTCATCCTCCATGCTTCTCAAACTCCATAATTTATTTCCAGAACTCAAGCACTTCAATAATCAAACATATAAATAGCTCAAATACTATACATGCATCAATAATAAAAAAAACACTCCTATAATCATCCTCCAGTCTTCTCAAACTTCATGATTCATTTCCAAAACTCAAGCACTTCAATAATCAAACATGTAAATAGTATAAATGCTACACATGATCAATAATTTGCAATTGCCTTAAACACCGATCAATCGTATTATTGGTGATCGGTCGGTATTTATGGACGACCGATCACCTAAAATAAGATGATCAATTGTCACACCTCCATCTAAAAAACCATCGATCGGTTAAAACAAACATGATCGATCGTCTGTATTCCATCTAATAAACGATCTATCGACCTAAATGGCAACTGATCGTTGATTACCCAGATCGATAAAACCATGCCAAACCTCCCACACACTCAAATCCATGCCCAAAACACTCTCAAATCATCCTCATGCAATACTATTCCAATTAATATATTAAAAACACTCTAATAAGCTCTAATCAACACAAATTATATCCACAATACCCACAAATAGACAAATAAAAAAAAACACCAAATAACCAACCAAATCATTCTAAATCGTAGTGTAGGTTGAGTATATTACCTCTTGCACGAAATGTAGACCAAAACGAACTAAATCCACACCAAAATCTCACAAATTTCGCCCAAATTTTTCAATATTCACCCGGTTAAAAAACCAATGAATTTGAGCTTGGGCTTGGGCTTACTCTTAAGCTATTCTAAACACTCTCCCAACAAAAAGGATGGTGTTGAAGGGAAAATAGCTCCTTGCCGCAAGCCCCTTGTCGTGGGTGTGTTTTTGCACTTCACCCATGGCCTTAGAGCATTCTGGCATTTCAAGCTCGATAAACACGGATCAATCGTACTTGAACCGATCGATCACTTTGCCAGCTTTAAAATTCCCACTAAGTTTTTCGGCCGATCAATCGTTGAAAAATAACCGATCGATCAGTAAGTTAATTTAAAACGACGACATATGCAAGCCATTGATATGCAGTTTTAGAAAATCGATCGTTCTTAAAAGCTAAAACGGCATCGTCCTGTACCGATCGATCAGTAACGCATCGATCGATCGGCGAACTTAATTATTAAAAAATGATTTTTAACCAACAAATTACTTAATTATTAAAATTATTTTACATATAATGTCATCTTAATACATACCTCATACTAATAACTTATAATCATGTGCTAAATAAACATTATATCACTAAGTTTATGACATCTTAATACATTCCTCATACTAACTCTTACAAAATGTATCTATGATGCAACATGTACAACTTATACATGCTTTCCTAAATATTAATGATGTGTATTTGATATGTTTTTATGTAATCTAAATACATCTTAACATACTTTATTAATATATATTTTGTGTTTCCAATCATTTAAACTCACATTATTCAATAACCAATTCTTTAAAAAAAATTTATCTGATGATCAATCAGTATAATACACCGATCGATCATCCTTTGCGGTTAAAACAACATTGTGCGAGACGATCGTTCGCCTATTTTAATGATCGATCACTTCATATAACAAAAATGACGATGCATAACGTCGATCGATCATTATGCCATGTACTGATCGATCGATTGACATAAATCAAAACGACAACATCTTTGACGATCAATCACATTATGTTAACGATCGATCACTTTATGTAATGGAAGCAATGATGCATAAGGCCGATCGATCGATCGATGTGTCATGCACCGATCAATCGTCATAGTGCTCCAAAATGACGGTATGTTTGATGATCGATCCGCATTTTTGAATGATCGGTCGGTTGGGTATATCTAAACAACACCGTGCTTTACCAATCGATCGCTTACTGTAACAATCAATCGGTGCACCTAAAATTAAAAAAATGGATTCTTATTGAAATTCTTATACTACTTATTTGATCGATCGCTATAAATTTCTTACGTATATATGTATGTACTTAAATTTTATTTAGATACGTATTTTATTTAGCGGTTTAACTTTGCAATTTTTGTTAATTTTGCCAACCAAAGTGTATTTTGGTCAATTTACGTATCTAAGTGTCGAAAAAAAATATAAATAAAAAAACACATAAACTGTAATCAAAGTCACTACATATCCACAAATAAACAAATATGTCCCAAATACATAAATAAAAATCCACATTCAAATAAACATATATGTCTCAAACAGATAAATAAAAACAGAAATCCAAATGTATGTCCCGAATAGATTGTAAAAACATCATAAAAACATCAAGGTCGAATAGCATCACTGAAAGTCGCCACTTCATCAGGAATACCTTCTGAAATCTTCTGTGGATCTGCCTCTGTCTTGAAATCATCTAGAGTCTTCTTGATTTCTTCTAACTATCCATTAACATCCTTCATATGAGCCACGATCGTCTTGTTGCACCGCATTGTAACAATGCACTCCCCTTCAAAGGCGGTCCGGAACTTCTCATGATCTTCCCGGAGCCACTGCATCTCCCGCTCCAATTTCTCCACATGCTCCATAAGACGCCGTCGAGCAGCCTTCACATACGCGTTGACATGGCTATCGAGGCCCGCAAATAGCTGGGCCACACAAGGAGGAGGAATTGCAGGCACTCCCATCTCGAAATGTGCAACAAAATGGCGATCCATTGCCAATTCCAACAATCGATCTCGAAATATAACCATCAATCGCATAAGTAATCGATCGATCGTGTACTCAAAACTGTGCATTTCTAACATACCAATCAATCAGTGAAATGCATGATCAATCACTAGAATCTTACGATCAAACAGTACATGCAAGAAAACGCGTCGTATTACACCAGGGATCGATTGCCACTTGGACGATCGATCATTACGTAGTGAAACAATGCATTTCAAATCAAACCTACTGATCGATTGCTCACTGTATAAGCAATCGATCCAGCACAACAATTAAAATGCACATCGATCCATCAGTCCAACATGCAATCAATCGTCTACAATTTTAAACACACAATTTTGGTCTACAATCGATCGCGCACATCGATCGATCGATCGTTGAACTAAGACAATGGATCGTCATTTCTCAACAACTACCTATCAATGGATCGCCTTGAACAAGCGATCAATCGGCGTGGGGACGATGGCAAAAATATCACAGTTCCTTTAATAACCCAAAATCCCCCCAAATTGATCCCTATACAATCCTAAAATCCTAAAACATACATTAACACTAAAAAAGCTATATTTTTATGAACCTAAATGGATCATATAGAAAAATTAAAAAACTAAACTAAAAACAAATTTAAAACCGCTCAAAAGACAACATAAGTATGTACCTTTGATGTAGATGACAAAGGGGGAAGATTCCATGCACTTTGGAAGACAATGCAACACGAAATCACTCATAGAAAGTCGAGAGAATTTGATGAGAATTTGTGGAGATAACTAGGAAAAATGAGTTCGACTGTTTCATATAATCGTTCAGAACGATCGATCACTTGTTGTGTGATGATCAATCGCTTGTTTTTTCAACACATGGCGCTCCACCATTCGTTGAACGACGATTCAAAAAACTAACGGTTACGTAACACGTGGCACATTTCCATTCATTGCATTTTTTATCGATCAATAGAATCTAATAATCGATCATCAGTTCGCATTTCCTTACTGTTACGCAGAACGATCGATCAGTGGTTGTCACCGATCGATCACCTAGCAAAGCCACGTGTTTATTGGTCAACGATCAATCAATTTATGTAATACCGATTGATCGGTAGTAGTGACGACGTAATTTCATCGCCAAACACTTTGTATTTTGTGACGGAGTGTTTTGTCATAAAATGTGCCATCGATCGTTGATGGACCGATCAATCGCCGTGTGACCAAACTTTTCGTCACAAAAAAAAAAAATTGACTTATAGTGACGAAATTTTTTTTCGTCACACATCAAACCTTTAGTGACGACATTTATGACAAAAAAATATTTTCTTCACTAAAAGTCCATTTTTAGTGGCTAAAATTGCGTTTCATCACTAAAAATGGACATTTTGTAATGAAATTCACCAAGAATTTTGTCACTAAATGTCAAATTTGTAGTAGTGACACAAAGATGCATCCATGACACATTTTGAAAAAAAAAATAGTTTGAGCACTTTACCATGGACAAAAAGAAATATAAAACATATAAAAATTAAAAGTTAAAAGTGATAAAATATATATAACTAAACTAATTAGCAATTTTACTTTTTTCAAGAAAAATAGGGGGGAGAAATTTTCCCCTCCACCCACCTCCCCCACCATCAAAGGCGGGGGACCTCTCTCCGCCGCCCAAGAGGGGGGTGTTGGGGGAGGGGGACAACCTCCCTGTCAGCACGCAAGGACGTAGAGTGGCCATCTAGCGTTGGAGGGGGATGCTTGGTGTAGTGGATGGGAGATCTCCTCCTTGGAGGGAAACTCTCCCCTTCCTAAAGTGACACATGAATTTTCTATCTTGATAAACATTAAATCCAACGGGGCCTTGAATTTATAAATGAAGAAACCATAGGTTTCAAAATAAAAACTTTTAATGTGAATTTCAAATCGACTTAACGCATATATAAGTAGTTTACATTATTTTATCCTAAATTTTAATGTTATGCACTGCAACTATTAATTATCTCTCATGATTTTTGTCGGGACTACATCCAGTCGCTTGAATGGAGAAACTATTTTCAGAATTCTTTCTTGGGATTGCGCTGGGGATTCACCATTGCTAGTTAGTAGTGAGACTTTACTATTCCTAATGCATGATTGTAAGAATAATGCTCTAAAACTCATTTATCTGAATAATAGTTATTTAGATGTCACATGTTTATATTTATTTATTGGGTAATATGATGTGACATAAGATGTTACAAAGTTATTATTGAGTGACATTGTAGAAAATTCATACCAATGATTAATGAATCAAAGGCGGGAAGTATGACTCTTTGGGTCCTTGTTCACTTGATATTTCATTCTAGACCAAGGTACATATTGATGTACGATAGGTCTATACTTGTTGTGCCTCTATTTAATAGGATGATGGACTTCGTCATTGAGGTGGTGACCTTAAGCAAACGAGTGGGTGTAATGTAAGAGTACATGCACTGAACGGGATCAAATATGAATACCTTCTAGAAGTGATCACTGATGTTGAGGTATTCAGCACAATTGGTTTATTGTATCCTTAGACCTGAGAGGTTTATATGGATATGTTTATCATATGCTTGTACTTTGACCGAGTCATTTGGTGATGATCTTTATAGGTCAACCTCATTCTCTTGAGATCTGTATCACAGTTTGTTAAGAATAGTCGTGGTAATCGGATTATGTGATTTGTTTTGAAAAAATTTTCAAATAAATCGCTTTGTTCTTCACAGTTTCTGAAATCGTGTGAAGAATTTTTTTCCAAAACATAGATGATTTGGTTAGTGTGAATGTTTTGGATTTTCCCGAACCACAACTGGACCGGGTTAGACCCAGACTGATGGGCCAATGGATCACTCGGTTTGACCGGACAAATCCATTGACCAGCCTGGTTTGACCACGTTGACCCGGTTTGACCAGGGTTGACCAAAAAATTTATTTTTAAAAAAAATTTAAATGCAAGTGTTAAATGGGATTGTTTAGAGGAAACTAATCCCATGACCCCCCATTGTTGGTAAATGGGAAACTATTTTATTGAGGGTTGGATGAAACTAAATAGGGATTCCAATTTCTTAATTTTATAGTTTGTCCTATTTATTTCTTTAGAAGATAAATGAGGGTGTATGCGTGATGGGGTGTTGATTAAAATAGCAATGCCAACCCATTCCAAAATTACATGTCATTTAGACAATGTTTGCACTTAACTAAATAAACACGTATGCTAAAATAATGAATATTGTGTTTATTTGGTGGTCAAAAGAAAATCAAGAGTCACGAATATTTACATACATATTGTATGGGACATGAGATGGATTCGTGACAGATAGTTTGTATTTACTTTTACAAGTTGTTGCACGGTTACTAAAATAGGATCATGTTTACAAAAGGTAAAAGCTCTTGATACCTACTAGTGACACTGAATATAAATGTTATATTCAGATATTTATTTGATTGATGTGTCATAGTGGGAGGTACCATTAGTTGTTCGAAAACTAGTGGATTTATTTATATATACATGTGAATTGATTTCTGTGTTTTTTTAAGATTTATTATGCGATACTTACACCCTATGATGATAATGGAATAAGGCCACGTTTTATGTTGAAAAATGGATCTTACAAAAGGTATGCTTATCGTTAAAGTCAAATTTAATGTATTGTCCATTAAATTGTTGGTGTGTCTATTTAGGCATTATATCTCACTTTTTGCAATAAGTTGCATGGGTTTAAGGAAACCCGAATATTAAGTGAAAGGGAAAAATTGTGCAAAATATGGAGATGACTGCAAGTGTTGCAGCGACTTCCATATGGAATTATTTATTTGAGTTTACAAAAGGGAAAAACTTTGTTTTCAATGACTATCTTTATATTTGCTAGAATATTCTAGAAATGTGATTTCAAGTTCAATTTTAAATTAAAATTTTTTATTGCTTCTAGCACTATTATTGCTAGTCGTA
The DNA here is from genome assembly GCA_003952965.2 of Morella rubra. Taxonomy (NCBI): domain Eukaryota; kingdom Viridiplantae; phylum Streptophyta; class Magnoliopsida; order Fagales; family Myricaceae; genus Morella; species Morella rubra. The sequence goes on from CM025853.1 coordinate 9,645,137, forward strand.
TTAAATTTTTTTGAAAAAATGTGAACTTTATGAATAATGTTGAGAAAGATGCTAATACCAATTCTATAACTCTAAAAAGTAGAGGGATGTGAATCTGATGCAGGAGCATCCCTTGCACCTCGGCATAACTATCCCAGGAAAACGACACTTGTATCTCGGGCCGAGGTAACAAAGCAACACATGCATCTCGGACAGATCTGCACCTCAGCTGGAATGATTTATGAAGATTCAGTCAGCGTGCGATATATTTTTGGAAAGCTCTACGTCTCTAGTTTCAAACGCACTTGACCTCATATCATTTGAAGATTCCTAGAGAAAGTTATGACGTTTTTACTACTGGACGTCGGAATGGCAACAGACAGCGAATTTCAAAGTGCATTTAATTTCTTTTGTGTTGGAATTGTCTAGACTTTATTATTCCATTTTTCTAGCTTGACCTTGATGTAATGAACTCTATATATGAGTGATTATCCAAAATAATAAGGAGGAACTTTTGATTCAAGATATAATTCTTGCAAGTATATCTCTTGCTTTGGAGTTGAGTGACATCCTCCTACCAATCAAGCAAGTGGCTTGGTCGCGTCGAGTGGCATCCGCGATTAGTAGCGTCGAGTGGCTTCTGCTACCCTGGTCGAGTGCATCCCAGGACTATCCCCTTCCCTTGGCTCAATCCTTTTCGGATGTTGCCAAGCCTTGCAGATCCCGATCTGCATCAGAATCCCACTTGTATGTGGCATCTAACACTTAGTCGTGGTAATCTGAATATGATCCAATGATGACTAAGAAATCTTTTTAAAGTAACAGGAGTTAGAGCTACAAGATTGATAGAGTTAGTGCTTAACTAATGTGTGGTGATTTTAAACCACAAAACCAAAGGATGGTTTTTCCAATTGGATCACTTTTAGTGATGGGTATTCTTGGTACAATTAATTGTACTTGATGAATCATAAGTCTAAATTTTTTGAAAAGTTCAAGAAATTACAGAGTAAAGTGGAAAAACCAACTGGAAGTGAGTATCAAGATACTCAGATAATTAGATAAGTTTTGAACTCATCTTGGAAATGGAAGCATCATATCTCAGTTAATTCCCTTGTTACATCATGGCACAATGATGTTGCAAGAAATGTGAAACTGAACTTTATATGATATTGTTCAGTGGGAGATAAGTATAGAATTATTACCTGTATTCTTTTGGATTTTTACCCAAAAAGGTTCAGTTAGTATTATTTGATAATTGTCAAGTGAACAATTGGTAATTGTAAGTAGGAATATTTATTTTAAAAGAGAACGGCCTATGTAGAGGCGAAAGCATGATAGTTCTTGATGAAACAATCAGCTTGAGCCAATAAAAGGGGCAGATAAGATCAATAGAAAAAGTCACAATATTGAATATATTGATGAGTCTAAAGAGTTAAGAACTCAGGGGCATTACTGAAAATCTAATTTAATGAGATAATCAAATCGTTTGACAAGAAGTCAGTGGGAGTTTAATATTGTTTCTGATTCTTTATGTTAATAATATACTACTCAATTGGAATGATGTGCGAGTGATATCATCAGTCAAAGACTTTCGGAAGTGTTCCACATTCTTGGAACCAAGTTATTGGTAACCGAGAAAAGAAGTCTTTGGGACTATGTTGATGAATACTAGCAAGGGATGGTTTGCAGGATGCCAAGAAAAGGTTTTACCTTTAGGCATAATTTTCATCTCTCCAATAGAGAGGGATAAGGCCAGATATTAATCAAGTACTCAATTTTATGAGTAGATTCTCAAGTTCTTGAGAAGAACTAAGTGCTAATGTTGGTGCTTAGAGTTGAGTATTTGCGGACTGTTCAGGAATGCACAAATTCAGATATTATTGATAGTTGATCAATATTGAATTAGTGTATGTGCAGTGGGTAAAGGTACATGTTGGAGGAGTTGTAAGCAGTTTAGAACTGATGACTCCACTGCTATAAGGCAGAATACATAGAAAGGATGTACGTGGGTATGAGATACATGTATGAATGGTTTTTAGTGCGAGAGATTGTAAGAATAATGCTCTAAAAATCATTTATCTGAATAATAGTTATTTAGATGTCACATGTTTATATTTATTTATTGGGTAATATGATAAGACATAAGATGTTACATAGTTATTATTGAGTGACATTGTAGAAAATTCATGCCAATGATTAATGAATCAAAGGCGGAAGTATGACTCTTTGGTTCCTTGTTCACTTGATATTTTGTTCTAGACCAAGGTACATATTGATGTATGATAGGTTTACACTCATTGTGCCTCTATTTAATAGCATGATAGACTTCGTCATTGAGGTGGTGACTTAAGCAAACGAGTGGGTGTAATATAAGAGTACATGCATCGAACTGAATCAAGTATGAATTCTTTCTGAAAGTGATCACTGATGTTGAGAAGGTATTCAACACAATTTGTTTATTGTATCCTTAGACCTGAGAGGTTTATACGGATCTGTTTATTGTGTGCTTGTACTTTGACCGAATCATTTGGTAATGATCTTTCTAGGTCAAAGATTTTAGACAACGTTGGATCTTGTACATAATAAATGAGTTTATATAAATGCTTAACAAGGAATCCATCAGTCTCTTGATGAGGTAATATATTCAATATATCTGTATAGGGTTGGACTAGAAAAGAATCCATTGGCCAATAATATATTTTGTGAAAATATTTTTTGAAATTAATATATATATTATATATTTATTTGTGAAATTATTTTGGAAATAATTGATAGTCCAACGAGTTACAGATTGTGAATTGAGAATTATATGAGTTAGGGACTTAATCGGTGATATGATTCATGTCCTATTGATTCATGTGGAATATAGTATGGTGGAAGGATAAATAAACGAATAATTGTTAGCAAAAGGATTTCACAAATCAATCTCAAATACTCGGGGTGAATTGTAATATGTTGATGGACATGATTACAATTAGTAGAAGCCTAAAATTTGAAATAAAAGAATATAAGGGAGTTAATGGAAAAAGAGTTTTTCCATGTGATTCTACGATCGAGATCTGAGATCCCTAACGATCCCACACTATATCATAGCTAGGGTTCAGAAAAAGACTATAAGATAGTCTTTTTCTAGATAGTTCGCTATTATGACTTTGAGAAACCCTGTGTTGACTATGAGGTGTGGAAAGAAAAGAGGCAGAACATTGGGCTGCTCAGTTGTGAAATCAAAGACTCAAGATGTGAGATCAATAAGACCTGAAGATTATCAAGATTGAAGATTCAATCGTAGACAAATTTCAATATCGTTTGTCAGATCAGCTAAGTATAATTTTCCGCAGGCAAACTTACAATGATAACTTAGAGAGCTGGGAAAAACCAATACTGAATTGCCTAGAGAGAGCTAGACATCTCAAAACTCTATTTTGGCATGTCCTCTTTTCTGTTCGCTACTAGATGCATTCAGCTCCGATCAACCTCCATCCGGCATGTACATCCTCCTCCACTTTTGTTTGGGCAATATTGGGTGCACCTCGTTCCTTGCATAAGGAAGAATCTCCAGGCAAGAAGGATTGAGTTGCTGGTTCTCATATTTTCACCCCCAACTTCGGATGCCATTGCCATGTGCAGTGTTTATGGTATTTTCAGCCTTTAAGCCCTCTTGGGTCATTATGGTTATATGGGCTTTAAACTAGATCGCTTTATGATCTCAAGTAAAGGATCTTAAGCCTATTAGTTCGATTTGCTGGCCCAGTGGGCTTTGTCATGTATTATGCTAGCTAGTATGTAAAAATCCCAGATTAATAAACGCATGTGTTTTGCCTAAATGGATAAATACAATTTTTCAACCTTCAACTTTGAAAGATCCGACACATTACATCATAAATTTTGAATTTTGAAACATTTCACTCTTGAAGTACTTAATTTGGAAGGTATGACACATTATACTGTGACGTCAAAATTTTCAATCAACTTGGACGGAAAATGGCGCATGTGATCGAGACATGATTTTTTGGCATGCATTTGTACATTTGTATCCTCAACATGGGTCAACGTAAGATGGTGAGCTGGGGGGGGGGGTATACAAGTACAATCGCACATCAAAAAATCATGTGCAGTTCACATGCACCATTTTTAGTCAGTTGACGAAAAATTTGACGGTAGGTATAGGTGTCAAGTGGAAGAGCAAGGATGTATGCAGTTGAGGCATCCTAACAAACCGGTAGACTTGAACCTTGTTCCTACATGACCCGATCAATTCGATCAGGCACTCGCTATCTATTTTCATTGTTCAACTCTTTGACAACACGAAAAACCATTGTTTAAATTTTTGACAACACAAAAAACAAAAAAACAAAGTCCTACAATGTGCCAAACCTTCCAAATTAAGTACAAGGGTGAAATGTTTCAAAATTCAAAGTTTGAGAGTGCGATGTGTTATATCTTCCAAAGTTTTGGGGTGAAAAGTGTACTTACCAAAAAAAAAAATTAAATAGAGCTGGATTAGACTCAAATTGATAGTGGAATTTATAATAGAAAATACATGAATAAAGAAATTATTAATTTAAGCAAGCATATAATTACTCTGCATGGAAGTTCATATTAGTAAATTATAGCCACAAGGAGGAGGGAATTAGAGAGAGAGAGAGAGACGCAGTTTGACACCCTAGCTGATTCCATTTCGCCCATTATTTATTTATATTGTTTATGCCATTTATTCAAAACCAATAAATGATGATAATAATCAGTACTTAATGATGGGTGCAATACCTCTCTAACTCTAGCAGGGTCCATTGTTTTTTTTTTTCCTGATCAGTACTTAGTGATGGGTGCAATTCTTTATTAGCAAAGCTCAATATTATATAGCTTGACCTTAACAATAGGTTAGTAAAACAATAACCTTCATTAGTGACGATAATGATAAAATATAAGGTGGTTAATTTATTAATTTTTTTACTAATTTTCAATAAATTATTTGATTAAGTAGTATAAACTCACTAACTACTACTTGCCTTCCCAAACAATGATAACGATAATGATAATGAGTTGGTTAATTTAAAATAAAAATAATTGTCTGGTACAAAATAATTGGTGCCCGTGATATATTTATATATATATATATATATATATATATATATATATATACAGGCGGAACCAGCCAAGGTCGGTGGGGGACAACCGCCCCCCCTTTGCCTGAAAATTCTGTTCAAATTATTTTTTTTCTATATGGGTTAAGCGTAGGCCCGCCCCCCTTAGACCCAGGTGCCCAGGCCCCCAACGACCTAGACTCAGGTCGGCCCAGTCGGTGTTATTATTATTTTTTTAAAATTAACAGAGGGTGAAACGTGTGAGTCCAAAGATTATGGCAACCTAAGAGGGAGTGAATTGGGGTTCCAAACTTTTTTGCTTTTAACCCCCAAAACCATGTTTGCAAAGTAAAGACTAATTTAGCACAAGTATATAGATGCGATAATAGAATAAGTGCTAAATGTAAAAAGTAGAGATAGAGAAGCAAACACGTGATTTTTAGGTGGTTCAGCAAATTTGCCTATGTCCACCCATCAAGCTCCTTTACCGAGCCTTAAGGTTTTTCCACTATCTTCCAAATAGTGTACACTCTAGCTTCCGGGTGCTAGAGAACCTTACAAGTACTTTCCCGGGCTCAACACTCACAACCCAACCAAGCTTGAGATATACCCTCTCTAAGCTTCTTCTTTAGTGAACAACCTCACTAAAGCAATCACTCTTTTGGATAAGAAGATTACAAGAATAAACTCTCTCAAAGAGTGGATATGAAAATGGAAAGCTCTATCTCTTTGATTCACACAATGACAAGGATAAGAAAGTGTAATTTGTGTGAATTATATAAGAAATATGGAACAGGAAGGTTTAAGATATTTCTCAAGCTATGTAAAATGATATGTGGTCGAGCTCTCTTATTTATAGACAATAGGAAGGTCTTTGTATGGGCCACATGAGAAAACTAGCCGTTTATAGCCGTTATGAATTTTACCGTTGTACCGGTCGACCGCTTCATGTACTGGTCAACCGCTTTAGGGTTATCGTTACCCAACAGTCATATTGTCAGAACTTCAACGGATCTATTTTAAATCATAGACCGGTTGACCTTTACACCAAGCAGTCGAAGGCTCTTCAACTTAAGCACATGATCCGGTTCAGTTAAAACCACGATTTTGACCATTTTTAAACACCAAATTTTAAGGACTAACTTCCCATGAGTATATGAAAGGTTTGGGAGTTAATTGGAGTGTTTTGAAACCATTAAAATACATTTGATCTTTCAAAGAAGAGGTAAAACGGTTTATGCACGTTTTGAAAAATATGCAAGTGTACAATTCAAATCCTTGTCAAAAGTGAAACTAAGAGTTACAAGATTATACCCTATGGTCTTGAAACTTCACTTTTGAGCTCCTTGCATTTTCTTGATCTTCAATCTTCTTGTCTTTGGCTCTTTGATAAAAATGTCTTTGTCTTTAAAGATGTCCATTTTGTAAACTTAATCAATTTATTGAAATCATCAAAATATTGATTGTGAACAAAAGCCAACAACGGCTCCATTTACCCTTTGCTTAAAAAAAAAGAAGAAGGTGAAAAGCGCGTTTCACCCTGGTTTAATTCGGCTGTCATTAGCTATACTCAACAACGACAATGGCAATACCAAAGAGGAAGCAGAAGAAGAAACATACCTCTAAGAATCTAGAATCTTGCTCGACGCGCTTGAGTGCGAGAATCCGATGCTTGCCTCTAGTATCACCTCCACCTGCTACTGCCTCCATGACTACCGAAGCAAAGGTAAATTCGTCTACTGACAACCACGTTTCAGACGCCATTACTGAAAGAGTCGAACTTCAGAAGAACAGCTCCAAGGACGACGCTCATCACAAATGGGAGTTGCTCCTTTTCTTCTTTTTCCTTCCAATTTCGAATTTGAGTTTCACCCAGCATTTTTACAGAGTGCTCACGTAATAAATATGCGGCACGGAGAGCGACCTCTTTCTAACGGTACAGATCTGAAAAGTCTAATTGTTTTCCTACATAATCATTTTTATTTTCTAATATACCCTCTTATTTGTTTCTCTTTTTGAACATAAGAAAACGGACTAATTTTTTCAGGAAAAATATGTCACTAATATAAGGGACTCAACATTTATTTCTTTATTTCATTTATAGAAACTTACTTCTTTTTGTTTCCTTTTTCTAGACAAAATTCATGAAATTGAAGTCGGATTAAGGCTCGTTTGTTTTGAACTTAACATACCTTTTTTGTAAAGTAGGGTCATATTTTTTAAAAGTATTTTTAGTGTTTTTGAAGTATATTATATTTTTTGTAATAACATGTTTTGATCCATGAACCTCATTCTCAGCGTTTGATCATGCTAAGTTACTTCGTCTTGCTAAGCTTTATCCAAAAGATTTTTCAGTAATTGATCATATTGTACTTAGAGAGCAACTTTGAATCTACATTTATAATGTGAGAAACCATGATACTTTTTCTGGGCTTCAAGATATTGGAGGTCTTGCTGTGAAGATAGTTGAAACAAGAAAGCATACTCTATATCCCTTGGTTTTTCAGCTTATTGAGTTGGCGTTGGTCTTACCAGTTGCAACTACAACCGTTGAGAGAGTGTTCAAAACTAACTTGCGTAAAAGATGGGAGATGAATAGATGAATGATAGTATGGTGGTATACATCAATAGGTAAATTTTTGAAACTATTGAGAACAAAGCTATTTTGCAACGTTTTCAGAAGATGCAGTCCCGTAGGATCCAATTGCCACCTCTTAGTATCAGCAAATAGTACGATACTTGTATTTTAATATTTTTAGTGTTATTAGTCCTTAATTTTTGATATTTTAACTCTAAGACATTTTTTTGCATTATGTAGTAAAAAAATTATTTTTGTCATTTTCTCTTAGGAGTTTGCCCCCCTTTGATTACATTCCTGGTTCCACCACTATATATATATAATATGGGTTTGCTGTTTTGGGGCCGGGAATATATGGGGAGTGTTGATCTTGTCCATGTATATATATATATATATATATATATATATATGTTTTGGTTTGCTGTTTTGGGGCCGGGAATATATGGGGAGGGTTGATCTCGTTCGATATCGACAGCTACTAGAAGTACCATACGCATGTTCATGAGAGGAATTCCCAAGACTTTAAAAAGTCGACTTGTAGTATTCTTTTGAAACATTAATTAGTGGTGGCTCATGAATTTCGTCGTTTCATATTGATCGATCCGTACGTCTTAGGTTTTAAAAAATGCCTCAGAAGGATCAATACGAATCGCGAAATAGTTTTTATATATATGTTTTGTCACATTCAATTTCGATTACCAATATATCTCTCCTCCCAAGATCTTAATTAAAATGGTTAATTACACTTTGTACATCTATAGTTTGGGAAGTTTGACATTTTGTACCTCATCCTTTCAATTTTGACACATTTTATCATGTGGATCTAAGTTCCTTCAATTTGCACCCCGATGTTCATGTATCCCTCAAAATGAACGAAAGTCTCTATCACGTACGTTTCTGCACGTGACTAACTTGCCCATTTTGCTCATTTTATTCAAAATGGATTAATTACACTTTGCACTAGCTTGGTTTGGAGGGTCTAACACTTTGCAGCCCGTTCTTTTATTTTTGAGACACTTTGCACCCAAGTGATTGATTTTTTCGTTCGAAATAACATATAAATTGATGGGGGTTGAAATCAAAGTTTTATACCCATATATGCGAAATGTGTCAAAATTTAAAAAACGTGGTGCAAAGTATAATTGACCCTAATTAAAATTGTTTCATTATATAATATTATTGATACCATATGTTGGAGATGCCCGTCAGTCCAGGTTATAGAGTTTGTTGAATAAGTCAGAAAATCGACGACGCTAAGCGCTGGCAAACGCAGGAGCATTTGTTTTGGGTACTGCGCGCAGTAGTTGTGAAAAGGGATGCTAAGCGAACACCAAGAAGCTGCTGAGAATGGGATTTAAGAGCACAGGTTGGCAAAAGCCGAAAAAATACGATGAAAAAAAAAAGAGATCTTACTATTAATTAAAATGTAATACACATTAATCCTTTTATTATTGAATAAATACATTTTTCATCCATATTCAGAGATAAAAAAAATATATATATATATATATATCTTATTATTAAAATGTAATACACATTAATCTTTTTATTATTGAATAAATACAAAATTTGAATTTTTGATAAGTGAAAATTACATTTATCTCTCCTTATTTTATTTATAATTTGGCCCATACAGAACGTACGCAACTCCGAAAACAAGCACAAGAACTGATATAAGTCAAAGGACAAGGTTGAAAGATCAGTTGCCTGGAGGGGATCAAAAAGATGGACAAAGAAAAGACTACATGAGCGAAAAGATCAACAACCGTGAGAGCCTTAACGAATCATGGTTGGGGGAACAAACGGAGGTGCTGTCATTGCAGCAGCAGCATTCATTCTCTCAGCATTGGCCCTCCAACCTTAATCGCGAAAGCACAAAAGGAGATTAATTAAGATTAGGAAGAGATTGATTTACGGATCTAGACTGAATGTGGTTGTGGATCGATGCATCATGTGATCTCTACTATAGAAAATAACTTTCTTTGTAATTGAAAAAGGTAGACCATGGTGTTTTTACCTATTGCGGGGTCCAACCCACGAGCTTTGAGCTCCCGGTACTCTTGGCAAAGAGAGCAACATTCGCACCAGAAATGGACGCAGCAATCCCGCAAGGATCTTCCGGCAGAGTAGAAGCCTCTCAGTTTGCTTGTACGTCATCGTGTATAAGCACGCACAGCCGACATAGCCAAGAGCGGCACAGATCGTGCCACTATACCTGTAAAAGTCGGCACACAAAACTTATAAGCATAAGGCCGGTATCATTCTATTTGTACTTAAGGTACTCTGCCCGAAGAGATCAGCCCGAAGGATTTACTCACATGTTTGCCCCCCGTCTGTGATCTCAGCAATGCGGCCAAAGGTGACGCAGGGACAGCAGCAGGTAAGACAGCCTTTGGAAGTTGGAACGAGAGAATTTCATACAAAATTTGCAATTTATTCACACGCCTTGTACCAGTTAGAACTTCGAATTAGAGGCCTATCAATTAGAATCATTAGAAGGACTTTACAATTAGAGGTATCATCACAGCAATCATAGAGACCGGAGGACCATTCCCCAGTGGGCTGAGAAGCGTATGGAGGTGGTGGGTATGCGCGCAGGCGGTGCGTATGGAGGTTGTGGGTATGCAGGTTGTGCGTAAGGAGGTGGTGGGTATGGAGGTGGTGCCTGAGGAGGTGGTGGTTGAGAAGCAGCAGCAGCTGCTTTTGGGTCATTATTGTAGGGATACATCGGACCTATGAAAGAATCAATAGAAAGAGAAACGTCTGAAACAGAATGTAAACCATGAACACGAGAGGACCGGCCCAGTGGGGGATTCACTAGTACTTACATAGCCCTAGGTCTCCACAGTTGACCAGACTTCGTGCACGGGACTTTGTCGTAATATCATTGGGGTCGGGTTAATACTTATCATTCACTTGTGTTTGGGAATATCCAGAAAAAATAAAAATAAAAAATCCACGTCCTCCCCAATCAATTGGATGCGATTTAATATTCCAGCAATGCTGCTGTGTATAGTATTCCGTTTGGGAAGCTTCCTCGCAGGCGGAACCTCGAAAAAAGCTTCAAAGGAAGATTTATTTTGAAGCCAAAAATATCGAAGGTGGAATATTATATATTGCATTGATGCGATAGAAAGTTTGCCTGCGAAAAATTATACTTATTTGATCTAACAAACGATCATAAACTTTGTCTGTGATTGAATCTTCAATCTTCAATAATCTTCAGGTCTTGTTGGTCTCACACCTTGAGTCATTAGATTTAACAACTACGCAGCCCAAATGTCCTATCTCCTTCCTTTCCACGCCCCACAGCCATCACAAGGTTTTTCAAAGTCATAATGGCCAAATATCTAGAAAAAGATATTTTATAGTCTTTTCTGAACCCTAGCTATGATATAGCGTGGGATCGTTAAGGACCTCAAATCTCGACCGTAGGATCACACGAAAAAACCTTTTTTCAATTAACAACTTTATATTCTTTTATTCCGAATTTTAGGCTTCTACTAACTATGATCGTGTCCATTAACATATCACAATTTACTCCCAAATATTTGAGATCGATTTGTAAAATCCCTTCTATTAACAATTATTAGTTTATTTATCCTTCCACCATACTATATTCCACATGAGTCAATAGGACCGGAATCATATCATTGGTTTAGTCCCTAACACATATAATTCTCAATTCATAATCTGTAACTCGTTGGACTATCAATTGTTTTCAAAATAATTTCACAAATAAATAAACAATATATATATTAATTTCGAAAAACATTTTCACAAAATACCATTGGCCAATGGATTCTTTTCTAGTTCAACTAATACAAATAGATTAAATATATTGTCCTATCAAAAAAACTGGTGGATTCCTTATTGAGCATTTAGATAAACTTATTTATTATGTACAAGACTCAACGTTATCTAGAATCTTTGACCTAGAAAGATCATCACCAAGTAACTCGGTCAAAATAAAAGTACACAATAAATAGATCCGTATAAACCTCTCAGGTTAAGGATACAATAAACCAATTATGCTGAATACCTTCTCAACATCAGTGATCATTTCCAGAAGGTATTCATACTTTGATCTCATTCAATGCATGTACTCTTACATTGCACCCACACGTTTGCTTAAGGTCACTACCTCAATGACGAAGTCCATCATCCTATTAAATAGAGGCACAACGAATGTAGACCTATCGTACATCAATATGTACATTGGTCTAGAACAAAACATCAAGTGAACAAGGAACCGAAGAGTCATATTTGTAATTCCTAGGATTAAGGCAACCCAAGAGAGGGTGAATTGGATTTCAAAACTTTTTCGAAACTCACCCTTAAGAAAGTGTTTGCTGGCTACAAGTCCCACAAAGAGAATCGATTGCAATAAAGGATTAAACACAAGAATATATATTGCAACTCAAATATGAAAATAAAACTTAGAACAAGAAACTAGTACCATAAAGTAAGGAGATAAGGGAAGAGAAGCAAACACAAGATTTTTAGGTGGTTCGATAAACCGCTACATCCACCCCTCAAGCTCCTTTACTGAGCCTTGAGGTTTTTCCACTATGCTCCCTTCAACCAAGGGAAAGTTTTCCTTACACTTAAGCTTGAGAAACATCTCTTCAAGCCACAAGAATGAGTTTGAGAACAAACCTCTCCAAACTCATTCTTTCGATGAACAACCCTCACCGAAAGGTAACAAGAGAATCACTCTCTTAGAAGTGAATAAGGATAAACGAAAATGCCCACTAAAACTCCCTTGATGGAGTAGATGTTACAATGAGAAATTTATATCTCTTAGGCTTCGCACAATAATAAGGATGTGAAAGTGATGATTATGTGTGAATGATGTTAGAAGAAGGATTCAAAGGTTTTTTATCACTCTTAACCTTAGTTAAATAATTTTGATCATTCAACCTCTTTTAAAAGGCTTAGGGATGGCTTTATATAGGCCTCATAAGAAAAATAGTCATTAATAGCTGTTGGGAATCGATCTGTTAAAAATTCAAAACGAGCCAATCGACCGCTACTGACTTACGTTACCCCAACGATCATAATGTCAGAGATCAGAACGACTATTTTCTTCTTTTTTTTAAACAAACTGCTACACCAAGCGGTCAAAGGTCGACCGCTTGACCAGCCGGTCAACCTCCTCAACTTAAGCACATGATCCGGTTGATTTAAAACCACGATTTTGACAAACTTAAAATACCCAATTTTAAAGACTAACTTGTCATAAGTATACAAAAGGTTTAGGAGTTTAATTGGGATAATATGAAGCCATTAAAACATTTTTAATCTTCAAAACAAGTTATAAAAGGGTTTATGCAAGTTTTAAAGAAATATGGAAGTGTGTGGTTTAAATCCTTGTTAAAGATGAAGTTTAGAGTTACAAAAGTTACCCTAACAACTTGAGTCTTCACTTTAAGAGTACTTTCATTTTAAGAGTACTGTCATTGAAGGGAATGTTGCTTGATTGCTCCATGCTCATTTTGGATCTTCATTGCTTCTCATTTCAATGACTTGTATTGTTATCATCAAAACATTGATTGTGACTAAAAGCCAACAATCTCCCCCTTTTTGATGATGACAATAAATTAATTGATATTCCTTTTGTCGATCTTGTCTCCCCCTAGCTTTTATACTTTGATGTGGGATTTTAGACATTTGAATACCTCAAGGACAAAATGTTAGCATATAATATGAAAGGATTGCATATGAATAATAAAGAGCTTTCATATCTCTGAAGTAATACATCAAAGTTTCAAAGGGGTGCAGACATACAAAAATATATCATTCTCTTCCTCTTTGTCATCAAAAAAAGGAAACACATAAGAAAAATGAAATGCATATGCTATGAAAATCATGGAGGTGGAGGAAGGTGGGCCATAAAAGTCCTCATCTCCTCAAAGAACTTCCTCTGCTCCTCTTGCATAGAAGTAAACCTCTCCTCAAGGAACTTCTTCTGCACCTCGTGCATATTAGTAAGCCGCTCCTTAAAAGCAGTGAACCGGGTGTCAAAAGAAGTGGTAGGGTCAGGAACTCTTGTAGGAGAAGGAATAATGAGAGAGGATCATCAGCCAGGTGAGCATTTATGTCCTTGGCATGATGATTGAGAGCAAAAATCGGAGATAAAAAGGGCTAAAATATGGAAATATGTGGTTAGGGTTTCAAAGGACGCTGAAATACCTAAAAATTGATTACTGGATGGATTATGATGTAAATCCACACAAAAAGGGAGGGTTTAGGCTGAAATTGATGATCTGAAAAGATTGAGATGGATTTTTGGATGGGTTAAGGTGTTTTGGGAAGGATTTGAGAGGGTTAGAGTCAAGAGAGGCGAAGTGGTTCACAAGATCAGGAGAGAGACCGAAACGGTATGTGAAAAATAAGTCGCATCCCGAAGGGTCGATTGCAGAAGCGTATATTGAGAATGAGTGTTCGACATTTTGTTCCCAGTACCTCCAAGGGGTCAAAACAGTGTTTAATCGCAGAGATCGAAACTACGATTCTGACGGCGAAATGGAGGTACCAGAAAGGTCATTGGATGTGTTCACTTAGAGAATTAGATTGATAAGGGCTGTAAAAGGACATGACATAGACCGAATAGAGTTTAAGAAAGCTTTGTGGTTTGTGCTGAACAATTGCAAAGGCATCAGCAACTACTTAGAGTAAGTAAAATAAAATTTCATAGGTTTTCTATAATATACAGTCGTTGATTAACCTTATCGTTTCACGCCCAAGAAGTTGGTGACATTTCTCGTACGCATGAGGAACAATTTCTGGATTAGTTCTTAGGGCGAGTAAGTGTTATTGACAAAGAATTCAAATTAATATTGTGTCTTTGTTTTTAATGACCTAATATATTCTTGTAGGTTCAAACATTACGTTCTCAAAATCCATGTACATCGGTCGATGAATTGTATTCATTGGCACGTGGGCCTGATACACGAGTGATGCGTTATTTTGCATGTGTTGTGAACAGATGTAGATATCATACAATACAACGGGAAGAACAACAGCGAACTCAGAACAGTGGTATTATGGTACGGGGATCACATGAGGAAAATCCAATAGAATTTTACAAGAGACTTGTAGACATTTATGCCATGCAATACTTACGGGAAATATAGTATATTTGTTTAAGTGTGATTGGTGGGACGTCGGAGATCACCGTGGAATTTGTATAGACGAGAACTTTAAGAGCATAAACACTTCCCGACTGTGGTACTCAGAAGATCCATTTGTTTTGGAAAATCAAGCAAGTCAAGTGTTTTATCTAGTTGATAATCTGCATGGACCTACGTGGCGAGTTGTGCAGAAGTTGTCGTGTAGAAATGCATATGACATTCCCGGCCCAGATCCGGATGGTGAAGTTGATGTAAATGTTGAATCGGAGTAGCCATCGTGAATGAAGCGTATCAGGAGGACGATGCCATTGACTTGTTTATAGACTTCCGACAGTTTAACCTTAATCGTTACGGAGGGATGACGTTACGCCAAACGTTATCCAAGCTTCTGATGCAATTGATCGGAGGAAGAAAAAACGTGTAGATAGTAATGATGTTTCAGAGGGGGATGAAGCGAAAATTGAAGAAAATAGCGAAGAAAGTGGGGACGAAGATTCATTCGAAAGTGATAGCGACTCTACTGAGGATGAATTTTTGGGCGATAACGTGCAAGAATCAAATTCTGATTAATAATTATCTTCCAAGTATATTTTTAGGTAATGTTAATGTTTGCTAAACTGTTTTTACTGTTATTGTCTCTTTTACCACATCTTTATCGTTTCTTTTGTTATGTCACAGCTTGTACGGTGAAATGAAGCGTGGACGAGAATTTCCTTCAGTTACTTCTGGACAGTTGCATAGCGCAGTTACTCCTTAGTATGAGTCCGATCCCGAGTCCTACTCCGAGCGCTCCTTCTCCGAGAGCGAATGAAGCCATGAGTCAAGGCATGTAAGAAATTATTCTAAGTTATATTTCAATTTTTTTAAGTTAAACAACGACTAACTTTGTTAATTTTATTTATGTAGCGACATCACTTCTAAGCGCGGGCGAGGTAGGACACGTGGGGTCAGTTTGGAGAAGAGTCTTGGGTCTGGGGGTTTGGGAAACTATCGGTGCATATCCCGGAGGGAGAGTGTGGAGGAGTGTCTTCCACTGCTGCCACCTTATCGACGAAGATTGGAATGTTGGTCCGAGGGCTGATTCCGATCTCCGTTAACAAGTGGGCTGATGTTCCTACAGAAGTGAAGGAGTACATTATGGATCGGGTGTTGGTATGATTAAACTCGTAAAAATAGAATTTTTGGTTAAGCATTTCGTTTATCATTGTAAATATTGTATGTTTTGGTACTTATGCAGGACCACTTCGACCTTGACTACACCTGTCAAGAGGACGTGAGGACGGTGGTCGAGACTATGATGACGGCACGTCAAACGCACCGCAACCGGAAGCATGCGTATTTTAAGAAGTTCCAAGTAAAGAGGCGGCATTGCTGAAGCCGCACCCTGATACCACAGAAGAACAGTGGAAGGAGTTATGCGATCTGTTCACCAGCGAAGCATTTATGGTACGTGATTACAAAAACCCGTTGCTTAAATATTACATTATTTTAATATTTAATTACTTAAAATATCGCAGAAACGAAGCGAGCAAAATAAGAAGAATAGATCAAAGTTGACTGTGAACCACGCTGCTGGTTCGCGCTCGTTCCAGCGCACTCGAGCTTGCATGGTAAGTTAAATACTAAATTTTAGACTTTATTGATATTGTTTGTCAATAACTTTATGCTATTGTCATGTAGAAAAATCAAGAAAGCGGCGAAATCAATCCTGCAGAGCTGTATAAAAGAATTATACAAACAAAGATGGTTTGGACCTCGGAAGGAGCGAGAGAAATTTATGTAAGTCGCTTTCATTTTAATCTACTTTATGTAATTTATGTATAGTTTATCTACTTTAATGTTTCTGGTAATTATTGTCATTTTTTCAGGAACGGATGGATGCCTTCCAGCGCCAGTGTGATTTAGAAGGGAAGACTTACACGAAATTGAAGTATATTCCGAGATATTGGGCAAGAAGTCGGGATATGTTCGGGGATTAGGACGGCGGTTAAGCCTCCGCCTTCATCAACTTTAACTACACAGTCTTCTGATCTACAGCACCAGCTAGCGAAGGCAAGGGATGAGATAGAAGCGATGAGAGCTGCTAGAGAAAAAGACTTGCAAGAATTTGTGAAGAAGCAAGCTGAGATGGAGGCCACGCTGAGGGACCACCGTGAGGAGCAGCGGGTGGAGCAGGAGCGCATCCGGTTGGAGCAGGAGGAGCGCATGAAAAGGAGCAAGAGCGCATGCGAGTGGAGCACGAGGAGCGCATGCAACAGGAACAAGAGCGCATGCGAAAGGAGCAAGAGCGCTTACGGGCAGAAATATCGAAGGAACTGGAGAAGAAAATGTCCTCTGTAATGGAGAAGAAAATGAGCGACATGTCAAAGCGACTATTCAGCCAGTTTGGGGGTTCAAAAGGTAGATGCATGTATATTGTAATAACTTTTTGATTATGTATTATTACGATGTTATTTTCGATTTAATTATGGATCACTATTTGTTATTATTGATGTTTATTAATGTGAGTATTGTATTGTTATTATAATAGTATGTGTTATATAATATTTTCTATTATTATTGTTTTTTTAAAAGATTCTGTTACCACCGTTCGATCGCATATTCAGCGATCGATCGGTTGTTGTTCAACCGATCGATCGTGCAATACCACTGTTCGATCGCTAATATTAAAATGACAAAATTACTGATCGATCAGTAAAAAAATGATCGATCATCTATGTGCAAGCGATCTGTCAGTACTATAAGCGACCGATCGGTGGAGAAATAGACGATTGATCCTCCAACTCAAACAATTGATCGTCAAATGTCACCGATCGATCAGTTACTAAATCAACGTTCCATCACTGAATTAAACGACCGATCGGTCATGGCATAACGATCGATCGTGATACTTAAGTGATCGATCGCTTATATAAAACGTCCAATCGTCGTTACTGAAACGATCGATCGTCTATTTCTTACCATGCGATCGTTTAAATGTGTCGATCAATCACCAATACATAACCGATTGATCGTCAATACATACCGTTCGATCATCTTAGATATGAAGATCGATCGATCTTGGTAATCATTTGATCATTGCAAACAAATACCGATCGATCGCTGTTCCAACCGATCCATCACTTCGTTTTCACGACCGATCGGCACAATTACCGATCGATCATTAGATTTAGTGACGAAAAGTTTCCGTCACAAAAAAATTTTTGTGATGAAATTCGAGTTTCTTCACGAAATACATTTCGTGACGCTCTTTCGCTGACGGAGCTCGTGACGAAAAAATTTCGTCACTAATACTTTTAGTGACAAAATATTGACTTTTAGTGACAAAATTTTTTGTCACTAAAGGTCAATTTTTTTGTAGTGAGAGGAGAGAAACTGGTCGACCAAATGTGAACTGATATATATATAGCCTCGACGAGGCGGTTGACCGCATCATGTAGTGGTTCATGGCCAACGACCACTTGGTAGAACATGTTCTACAAACCGGTCTACCGCTTCGTGTAGCGGTTCCACATGGTCGACCACTATAGAGAACAATCTTGACAGATGAGGTTTTAAGTGTCAAAAATGAAATGAAATGATGCATTTGATGAATGACAAACATGTAATATGACATAAGGACGTTATAAACATGTTTAAACCATCAAACCAACGTAAATTCCATGGAAATCAATAAAATAGCATATCAAAGAGCATTTGCATCTAAAAACCCAATATCTCGTCTAAGATCACGAAATCTGTCATTACTTAAGGGTTTTGTGAAAATATCAGCTAGTTGATGCTCAGTACTAATGAAATCAAGTGAGATGTTGCCTTTTTGAATATGATCTCTTAGAAAATGATGTCTCACTTCAATGTGTTTAGTCCTTGAGTGTTGGATGGGATTCTTGGACAAATTGATAGCACTAGTGTTATCACATTTGATGGGTATACTATCAAACTCCAGTCCAAAATCTTTGAGAGTTTGTTTCATCCACAACACTTGAGCACAACAACTACCGGCCGCTATGTATTCACTTCGGTTGTTGATAATGCAACCGAGTTTTGTTTCTTGCTACTCCAAGAAACTAAAGATGAACCTAGGAAATGACAAGTACCACTAGTACTTTTTCTTCGACTTTGCACCCAGCAAAGTCGGCATCGGAATAGCTTACTAGGTTCATATGAGTGTCTATTGGATACAAAAGCCCTAGGTCAATAGTACCCAAAAGATATCGAAAAATTCTTTTTACGGCACCAAGATGAGATTCTTTAGGACATGCTTGGAATCTAGCACATAAACACACACTAAACATAATATCCGGCCTACTAGCGTCAAATAGAGGAGAGCTCCAATCATACCTCTATATTTGGTGATGTCCACCTTTTTACCTTTTTCATCCGCATCAAGCTTTAGGATGTGCTCATTGGTGTTTCTACCACTTTAAAGTTCTCCATTCCAAAGCGTTTGAGTAGATCCTTTATATACTTGGCTTGGTTTATGAAGATTCCTTCTTTGGATTACTTGATTTGTAGTCCAAGGAAGAAGTTGAGCTCACCCATCGTACTCATCTCAAACTCTTCATGCATAAATTTAGAAAATTCTTGACAAAGAGAGTCATTAGTAGCACCGAATATGATGTCATCCACATAAATTTGAACAATTATGATATCATTGTTTTTGGTCTTGGTGAAAAGTGTTGTATCAACTTTACCCATGGAAAAACTTTTTCAACAAGGAAGGTTTTAAGTCTATCATACCAAGCTGGAGTTTTTTAGTCCATACAAAGCCTTTTTCAATTTGAAAACAAAATTTGATAAGCTTCATTTTGAAAACCTTTTGGTTGTTCTACATAGACTTCTTCCATGATAAATCCATTCAAGAAAGCACTTTCACATCCATTTGATAAAGCATAAAATTTTATAGCAAGCAAAGGCCAAAGCATTCTAATGGATTCCAAACATGCTACAGGTGCATATGTTTCATCATAATCAATCCCTTCTTCTTAATTATAGCCTTTAGCAACCAATCTAGCTTTGTTTCTAACAATAGTACTGTGCTCATCAACCTTGTTCCTAAAGACCCATTTTGTGCCAATAATGGTTTGATCCTTGGGTCTAGGGACAAGTTCCCAAACTTGATTTCTCTCAAATTGGTTTAACTCTTCTTGCATTGCCAAAATCCAACTTTCGTCGTTTTCGGCTTCAAGAAAAGTCTTAGGTTCAATTTGAGACACAAATGCAAGATGATTACAAATATTTCTAAGTGAAGCTCTAGTTCTAGTTCCATGAGAGGGATCACCAATAATTAACTCTTGAGGGTGACTAGTAGCATACCTCCATTCTTTAGGGAGTTCTTGTGAAGTACCTTCTCCTTGCAAAAGTTGAATATTTTCTTCACTTGAAGGTTGAGCTTCCTCGCTTTGAGTGGGTTGACCTATTTCCAAGTCCATCCATCTCCCCCTCAATATCTTCAATATCTACACTTGCATTTTTCTCAAATGGACCATTAGTTTCATCAAAAGTGATATGCATTGATTCTTCAACACAAAGAGTCCTTTTGTTATAAACTCTATAAGCTTTGCTCGAATTAGAGTATCCAAGAAAAATTCCAACATCGGTTTTAGAATCAAATTTTCCAAGTTGTCTTTGGTATTTAAAATGAAGCATTTACAACCAAAAACTTTGAAATAGTGGATGTTGGGTTTTCTATCTTTCCAAAGCTCATAAGGAGTTTTCTTCAAAGTGGGTCTCATAGATACTCTATTCAAAACATAGCAAGAGGTGTTGACGGCCTCAGCCCAAAAATATTTTGGTAACTTATTTTCATTCAAAATAGTTCTTGCCATCTCTTGAATAGTTCTATTCTTTCTCTCAACAACCCCATTTTGTTGAGGAGTTCTAGGTGTTGAAAAATTATGCTCATAACCATTCATGCTACAAAAGATTCAAACTTCTCATTTACGAATTCACCACCATGGTCACTTCTAATGGCCACAATGGTGTATCCTTTTGCATTTTGCACCCTTTTTGAAATTTAATGAACTCATGAATGGCTTCATCTTTTGAAGCTAAAAACAAAATCCAAGTGAACCTAGAGTAGTCATCCACAATTACAAAGGCATAAGACTTTCCACCAAGACTTTGAATTCTTGATGGACCAAATAAATCCAAATGAAGTAATTGTAGAGGTCTACTAGTTGAAATGAAGTTTTTGGATTTAAAAGAGGTTTTCACTTGTTTTCCCATTTGACAAGCTTCACAAACTTGGTCTTTTTCAAAATTCAACTTAGGTAGCCCATTCACAAGATCATGCTTAGAGATTTTCAAAATTTGATGCATGCTTGCATGACCCAATCTTCTATGCCATAGCCAACTATCATTTACATTGACCACAAGACAATTATCCACACAAGCATTTTGATCAATGTCAATCTTGTACACATTTGAATTCCTATGGCCAATAAACAATAATTTACCATCTATGACATTTTCAATAAGGCATTTACCTTTATCACAAAGTTGACTAATACTAAGCAAGTTATGCTTCAATTTATCAACCAATAGGACATTTTCAATTAAAGGAAGGGAGTTACCACCAATATTGCCTATACCAATGATTTTTCCTTTTGAGTTGTCGCCAAATGTTACATTTCCACCTTTGATGGTTGATAGGCTTGGAAATCTTGATGGGTCACCGGTCATGTGTCTTGAACAACCACTATCCAAGAACCAACTATTGCATTTCTTTTTCTTGAATCCTACAAAACAAATTCAAGATGAAGCTTTTGGTACCCAAACCTTTTTGGGTCCATTTGGGTTAGCCATGGTTCCCTTTGGAACCCATACCTTTCTAAGAGCTTTGCACCCAAGTTTCTTGAGAGGACAATCAAATATTAGATGTCCATTCTTGTTGCAAAAGTTGCAAGTATGAAAGAGATTCATTTGAGGATTTAGCTTTGACAAAGAAGTTTTTGAAATACTTTTCATTTTTATGAGGCTTGTAGCCTAAACCACTTTTGTCAAAAACACATCTTTGATATTTAGAATGTTCTCCAAAGCTTTGCTTCCTTGAGTGAATTTTTCAAGAATGGTGTTTTGACGAGTAACCTTATCTTTGAAAGCTTTGTTCTCAATTTCCAAAGTTGAAACTTTTAGTTTCAATTCCTCATTCTCTAGCTTCAAATTTCCTTGTTCATCATTTAAGGAATCAAGGTCACTTGTAGCTAGTGAATGCTTCTTTTTCAAAACATTGTATTTGAGTTTAAGCTTTTCAAACATAATGTATAACTCATCAAAAGCATTTTCTAATTCATCATATGAAGGTTTTGAATCTTCAAGATCCGAGAGATATACCTCATCATCTTCTAGAGCCATGAAGCACATGTTTGCGATTTCTCCCTCATCTTCTTCATCGGAGGAGCTTGAATCACTATCTTCCCAAGTAGCTTTCATAGCTTTCTTTTTATATTTGAGAAGTGGGCAATCCGCCTTAATGTGACCGGGTTTCTTGCACTTGTAGCAAGTGATGTGGTCCTTCTTGTTGTCCATCTTTGGGTATTCCTTCTTTGGCTCTTCTCTCTTGAAATCTTTGAAGTTCTTCCTTCCTTGCTTTCTCTTGAGGAAGTTTCTAAAATTCCTTGTCATGAGAGCAATATCCTCATCTCCACTTTCATCATTATCTTCTTCAATCTCAACTACGGAGGATTTCAAGGCTATGCTTCTCCTTTTTGAACTTTCCTCCTCATGTCCCTTCATGGTGATTTCGTGAGTCATGAGGGATCCAACAAGCTCTTCATAGGGTAGTGAGGTCCATTCAAAACACAAAACCATAGATCAAAGTCAATGGATTGAAAATAAATTTTCATCCTTGCTTTCCAACAAGAGCAATCACTTCTATTGAAGGAATGAGGTCTAGATGTTGAAAGTCCCTCAACATAAGAGTTGTTGCTTGAAGTTGTCATTCTAACTCAAGATTGTTAAATTTTGCTAAAAAGAGTACCCAGCTCACCAATTGTAATTCCTAGGATTAAGGCAGTGCAAGAGGCACTACAAGAAAATTGGCCTTAGGTGTTAAACTTCTGGGTGTCAAAATAAATTGTCACCAAATCATGACCTTCCATGTCAAAATAAAAATTTCGTTACCTACGGTCAGCCAGGAATTACAAAATCGTCAGGACTTCCATAAACCACGTCTGCACGGTATTCATGGTCGACAAAAGCCAAAACGTCACATATTAGTGACTTAAAACATTCGTCAACATCTACGAAAGCGTCTGAATGTTACAAGAAACCGTGGGCACATGGTTTGGGTGACAAAACATCATTGTCACCCATCAATCATGCAATTCAGATCATCACAAAAGCTGCATAAACGTCCAAACGGTCTAACATACCGTCCAAACTACTAGAACAATCCATGCATGATTGACACGTGTCTTTGTCAAACGACCGTGGAGAACAGCTATTAGTGTCCGCACAATTAAATACCATTCGGACGCATATGGCTGTAATTTCGGCTAATGCTAGTACTACACGTTGCACGTTCCAGTCATCTGCCTTTCTACACGAAACCTTTACATTCGAACGATATCAGTTCAAAAAGATTTTACGTAACTGTTCATGATTTGGAATTGAGTGCTTAATAATCTTATTGACCCACGTGGAAAATAGAAACGTCCGTACGAAATGAATGTCTCGTCCGAACGGTGTGGAAAAATTTTAAAAACAAACATAAGTCATTTGAACGACATTTTCACCCGCATTACACCCTTTTCTTTCATTTCTCATAGAGGTGCATTCACGTTTATAGTCTAAAATCTAGCTCTTCAGTCCTATTTCGTGGATTTCTTTCTAACCAGGTACGTTTCTCATGTTTTTATTGTTTTTTTGTTTAAAAATCATGCTTTTAACGTTATTTTTGTAGAAAATGTCATATTAGATTTTCGTCCATCACAGTTGTTTAATGGTCAATCTTTGTGTTGATATGGATTGCGTAATGTCATAGGATTGTTTAGGCTATAATTTTGTAATGTGTGGTGTTGGTTTGGGGTAGTTTTAGAGGTGGTGGAGAGGCCGGTCATGGCTGAGTCAACTCTTTCTTCGTCACCACCACACGTCCGAACAATTATAATCCGTCCAGACATATATTTTTCAATTTTCTACGATTACTTTTCCAAACGTTGCCGTTTTAGAATGTCGTGCGGTCGATACTATAAGTGTGCGGATGATAGGCCTTTAGACACTGTCGTTTTGTCTACGATATGTACACGTCTCAAAAATAAGAGTTTTGAAGAGTAATTTGTTGCGGATGGTTTTCATAGCGTGTGCATGTCTATTCATTATACTAGGTTGTTTTTTTTCTACGTGCAAACAGATGTCTATTATACACTGTCGTTTTATTCAGTATATATACACATTTTAAAAATAAGAGTTTTTAAGAAGTTATTTGTTTCGGACAGTTGTATTAGTGTGAGCACGCATGTTTCTTAAAATTTTTTCATTTTATTACCCGCACAGACGAGTTATTTATGCATGCGGACGTTTGTTTTTTATACACTATCATTTTCGCTAATATATATGCACATGTTAAAAATTTATTTTTTATGATTATTTTGTTGCAGACGGTTTTCTAACCGTGCGCACATCTAGTCCCTAAATCTAGGTCATTTCATTAGACATTCGAACTCCCTATATCGGCGTCCGGACGCTTGTTTAATTAGATGGCGTCATTTTGGGGCTATGCAGACGTTGTGTACAACCATGAGGACAGTTTTAATTGACGGTTTGTCATTTTTGCCTTATTTTTCAGATTAAAAAATGACTAAACGCCACCATTCGTCATCTTCCTCATTTGCCGAGACCTCTACGCAGTAAGATCCTGAGAGTCCAGAGGATTATATGGTGTGAGAGGAGCGGCTAGAGCAATAGCAGATTGAGATACTGAGTCGATCAGTTATTATAAAGAGTGAGGTCTTCATTGTTGAATTTTAGGAGCTAAACTATATGGGCCGGAGTATCGGTGATATTATGGATGACCAAGGTTGGATTGGTATCTGAAGAAAGATGGCATAGATCTGTAGATCTGGTCCAGGAGTTTTATGCTACACTGCTGGACGTTGAGGATATTGAAGCAATGCTATGGACCATCACTATACACGGGGTGACCTTTCAATTTTCACCAAACATCCTAGCGACATTTTATGGGGTTGTAGAGGTCGATTAGAGCATACCCTATAGTGGAGATGGCGAACAAGCCAGATACGGAAGACATCTTCCATACTTTCACGGGCCAGAACGTGGTGCTAGTCGAACCCTTCATCAAGCAGAAGTTCATGTTCCTCTTCTGGCGTATTTTGCATCTCATCTTCGCTTACAACATCGAGCCGAAGGCTCACACGACAGAGTGCCCTATTATGAGAGGCAAGCTGATGCTGGGGGTGGCTAGAGGATATGTTGTAGATCTTCCCCTGTACATCTTCCTAGGTCTTCAGTCTGAGGCGAAGATCACTTCTTCAGCTGCATTGTCGTACAGTCTACTCTTGACACAGTTCCTCTATAGTGTGGGCTGTATGGATGGTCTGGACGAGGAAAGGAAGGTGTCTATCGGTCCCATCTGTTGGACCACTTTGAGCCATTTCAAGGCACAACTTAGGCTACAACAGCAGGCTCCTACCCTCGTACAGCAGTAGGAAGTGGAGGAGCCCATTCACCGTGCGCTTGATCAAAAGTGACCTACCTAGGCCAATGCTTGGATGCCAGAGCTAAAGGAGATGGTTAAGACCACTATTTTGCCAACGCATCAGTTGTGCATCAACTTGGAGAGTCGTGTCTCCTCTATGGAGACTCATATGGCAGGATTGCAACCATTCCTCAGTACCACTCTAGGTACCTTGCGTGTGATATCGAGGAGATTGGGCGTCATTGAAGATCAACTCAGGAAGATGAGTGAGTCCACGAGGGACGGATCCACTCAACCTGGTCTATAGCATGATTATGACTTTCTTTTAATTTTTCACTCACGTTATTATTTTTGGACATTTATTATCATATTTTATTTTTGTTTTGGATATTTATTTTGGTTTGTATTTTGGATATTTACGTTGATTTTGTTTTATGATAGTTATTATTTATCTTTTTTTATTCTTGTTTAATATTTACATTTGACGGTTTGTATATGTTAATACTTCAAATGTAATGTTCATGATCTATTATTTAGATTGTTATTAACTGTAACACTTAGAATCTTATTATTTTTCTGTATATCTTAATGAACAGCTATTGTGATGCTATGCCCTCTACTAGATTTTTCTGACACAATTCCATACTAATGTGGCGCTAAGAGCATGAACAAGCTAAGTGTGCTCAAATGGTTATCTGTTTGTTTTCTAATGATAAGTATGTTTCATGCTAGCTGCTGCTTGTTTCTTTGTTCTTGTTACTGAATATTAGGGTTCATCAAGAAGGCCAGCTTGGAGTACTGAAAGTTCAAGCTGGCTCACCCAGCTATTAGTTATGTCATAAAATTAGAATTGTAAAGAAGGCTTTCACGTGTTTGGGAATATCCAAAAATAATAATATTCCACGTTCTCCCCAATCAACTAGATTGATTTAATCCAGCAATGCAGCTGACACTACAAAAAATCAGGCCTTTAGCGGCGGTCGCAAAAAATGCCGCTACAGGGTGTCTTTAGCGGTGATCTTTTTAGCGGCAATCTTTGTAACGGTGGTCTCTCTATTGCGGCAGTCAACCCCCCTGTAGCAGCGGTTTGTGTAAAACGCCGCTAAAAGTTTTACCTATAGCAGCGTTTTTATACAAACGCGACTAGAAATTAGTTACCTACAGCAGTGGTCATGGTGACCGCTGCTATAGGTTCCTATCCTTAGCAACGTTAGTTGACACAAACGCTGCTATAGGTATATGTCAAAATAATTTATTTATTTATTAATAATAAGTTATTTAATGTTAATAATTATTTATTTATTTATTTATTCCTTTTAATATATAATTTTATTTTGTGATGTATTTGAAAAAAAATTATTTTAAAGAACCTACTTAATAAAATATGGAATTAGTGGGATTGTTATGAAAATTGAAGTTGTTATATGATATATTTTAAATTATACCTATTGTTGTTATGGTAATTGCATATTTGTTGACTAAATCTAAGTAGTTTAGAAAACATCTATTATCATGTGTCGTATAATGGTTAATTAGCACATATCATGTATACTATTAGTACTAAGTATTATACGCACTAAACACTAGGCTATATAGAAGGCATTACACTTTTTAATTACAAGTACTATATATTATTACTACCAACCTATTTTAATTAAGATTATTAAACAGCTAGTTATAAAAAAAAAGAGTGTAAAATAATATGTTATGTCTTTAATACCAAGTATAAGGATTGATTTAAATGCTATTACAAATTACTAAAAACATATAACATGAAGTATATAGCTTATTATTAAAAGGGATAAATGCAAAATCAGTCCCTGTAATATACGCGAAAATCAAATTAGTTCTTGTGATAACAAAAACATAAAATTAGTCCCCTGATTTCACTTTCGTTTATAGTTGGTCCCTTATCAGGGATTCATTTTATGCTTTTGTGAAATCAGGGGGACTAATTTTATGTTTTTATTATTACGAGGACTAATTCGATTTTCGCGTATATCACAGGGACTAATTTTGCATTTATCCCTTATTAAAAAAACTGAAAAACTATAGATTTTAAAAAAAAAACAGTGAGTATATACATTATATTATTTAATTTATTAATATGTTTTAAAGAAAATGATTCAGCCAAATAGTTCAAAAAATCATCCTTTATGAAATCTAACGGAACAAATCTATCGTTTTTTCCCTCTGTTTTTTTCGTTTTGGCGGGGCGCGGGTTCTCTATTTTTTTTCTAAATTCATTGTTTATCTTTCAAACTTTAGAAGAAATTTTAGACTTGGTTCATCTCTTTTTCACTCGATAACTCTTCTCTCCCTCCACCCCCTTCCAGGCCCCGTCAACCTCTGTCCTTCACCATCATCCATGGCAGCAAAAATCTTACAAATTTCGAGCCCCCTATGTTCCGTGACAGAGAAGCTAAGAGAGTGAGATTATGCATTGTTATGGCTTGCAAAGAATAGTCCTATGCTTGAGGTTTGCCTATTGGCGTTTCTTTTCCATAGGCCGACCACCTCCTAGTCGGGAGCATGGCAGAAATCTAATACAACATCCTCCTGCCATCATCAAATCGACAAGCTACGTGGCCTCTGTTTTTCTGGTGCTTTGTGCTTCGTTTTTTTTCGTTTGCACTCAGTTTGCACTATGTTATTAGTTTTGGGTTATTGGTGGATGAAATTAATGGAATTAAGCCAAAAATGAAAAGCGCGCAGTTTTTTTAATTCTTCTATGCATTATTCATCGTAAATTGTTGTTCTAATTATTTTATTTCACCTTAACAGAGTTTTTCTAGTTCCTTTTTTGTGAGATAAGTATTGCATGCAACCTATTTGCTTAAATGTTTGCAATGTTGTATTCTTATGTCTTCCGAAGAGCTACTAGCTACTTGTTTGGTGAAGGATCCAAAACGGTGCCCAACTTCAGAAAAGCTATTAAAGCACCCTTTTTCAAACAAGCATTCTTGATGGCCTTGCTCCTTTAGGTGATTGTTTTAGGACGCTGAAGGTCTCTTGCCCGTCCAAACTCTCCCTTTGTAGCTTGTACACACTGTTTAAGACATGGCATAATGACTTCTGATATCATTCTTTTGAATTGTCTTCTCTTGTTCAGAAAAAAGAGGCTGATCTTCTTGTGCAGCACTAAGCTCTGTATGGCGATAAAGAGCATTTATTGCAGGTAACAATTCTTTGAAGTCACTGTCTAGAATAGATTATAGCCAATATGCCCTGATGGTTCTTTCTGTTATGATCTGAAATTAGTACCTAATTGATCCTCTCTAAAATGAGCATCTTAGACATTGTCAAGTTTCAATGTTTTTCCAGGACTGTATATACATGGTTGTTTTGATGTTTGTTGAGGATGGCATGATTGTGAGTAGTCCATGCAGTTCAAGAAAATGGAAGAAATGAGGGTGAGAGTTCTGGACAGAGTACTAATTTTGCACGACAAGTCATTACTGAGCATAAGAAATTTTATATTTATTTATTTATTTATTTTAGGTGCTATCCAGATTCTTTTATTGGCAAAAGTTTGGTAAATCTTCAGTTTGGAGCTTAGTTGAAGTCTACATATTCCCCTAATAATTATTAAGTTATGTAGGTGATTCAAATTAAGTTAAGTGTTAATACTGCTAGTTTTATTTAGGTCCAGTTACATGAATCTAGAGTTTCTTATAGGCTTATATACAAGTAGATATTTAATTTGTTTACATAAATCTTTTGTTTATTTCTATCTCTCATGTGATTTGTCTTCAATTACAAGAATTCAAGAGGATGTTGATATGTAAAAGGAGGAAGATTTTATTGGTCCTTGCTTATTGTGTTGTATTTGAATATTATTTTGTATGACTTTTTCCTTGCTTATCTGATCCAATGAGTTTAAACTGGCCTATTACATTAAATTGATCTATATCTCTCTCTGTTGCATCTGTTCAAGTTATTGGCATATTGTTCATTTTTTCTTATCCCATTTCTCATTTTCAATGACAGAGTTACCACTTGGTGAAGATGGTGTTGGTGCTGATGGTGTACTGAGTTGCTTTTGCTAATGCTAGGATTAAAGTTATTTTTATTTTATGTTAGAAACTTGTATAGACTTTTGTGTTGTAAGACTTGGTTATTTAATCAATGATGAATTATATTTGCTTTATTATCCTTGTTCTTAGGTTTTTACATCAATGAATTATGGTTATTAAAATAAATTTGTATTAAAAATTAAAAATGAAGGTATTTTTATAAATATATTTGTTGTTTTCTTTAAAAAAAAAAAAAAAACGATAGGTCTATAGCA
The DNA here is from genome assembly GCA_003952965.2 of Morella rubra. NCBI lineage: Eukaryota > Viridiplantae > Streptophyta > Magnoliopsida > Fagales > Myricaceae > Morella > Morella rubra. The sequence continues at coordinate 9,674,865 of CM025853.1, forward strand.
ACGTTTTCTAAAACGCTGCTAAAGACCTGTAGCAACATTTTCTAAAACGCTGCTAAAGACCTGTAGCAACGTTTTAGGGAAATGTTGCTAAAAAATTCAAAAATGTGTTTCAGGTCTTTAGCGGTGGTAGCGACCACTGCTACGTGACTGCCGCTATAGGTTAAGGTTTTCACCAGCGGTTGCGAAAACCGCTGCTATAACCTATTGCGACGGACCTGTAGCAGCAGTCGCGACTGCCGCTACAAAAACGCTACTATAGGTCTTTTTGGCCTATAGCAGCATTTTTCTGGGCTATAGCAACGATCGGCAACCGCTGCTATAGCCCTGTTTTTTTGTAGTGTGATCAATATAGTATTCCATCTTGGGAAGCTTCCTCACAAGTGGAACCTAAAAAAAAAAATACTTCAGAGGGCAAAATTGTTAAACAAAAACTCCATTCTACCGTGCAATTTTGCACAACAATAACAAAAAATTGCGAAATTTTCTAAATGCAAACATGAATAAACATGAAACAAAATACTTTGCCAAATCTTGGAGGAGATTGAAATATTTATAATTGGAGTGAAGAAAATAGACGGCCAGTGAAAGCCCCGTGACCAAATTAATGGCTTAACGACCTTGTTTTATCAAAAATTCATGGATCTCATATAAAGGGTGATTTAGTTGATGCAATACAAAGCTTCTTCATATACATCAGGTTTTTTGTTAAAATAAATTAATTATTCTTATATTGTGGTTATTCTGAAGAGAGACAACGTACACTACATAGTACTAGTGAGCCACTATTGCCCCATAAGCTTAAGGGTTGTGGTTCCAAAATTGCTTTATGAATTAAGCTGGTTTTATCCCCAGCTAACAGGCTTATACAAGAGAACATTATTTTGGCTCTGTAAATTATCCATACCATGAAGGCCAAGCAAGGTAAAGGAGGCCTTATGGCGATAAATATTGCTATGAAAAGCCTTAGGGTCATGGATACCGTGGACTACAATCTATCAAGACTTAATCCCTCCGCAACCCTTCAAATGTGAAGAATTTTAAACCTTAGATACTAGTTTGATGGGTTTGAAAGTTTATGGACTTATTTTATTTTCGCGCAAATCACATGGACGAACTTTGTATTTTTTTCTTCAAAAAATACATGGAGAAAATAGTCCAAGTGACTGGGCCAAATTGCATGTCAACTAAAATAAAAATCCACACTACACTTAAGCCGAATCATGCACCCTAATGATACTACATTAATTAACATCAGACACGAGCCGAAATCGACGAAAGTTTAAGATGATAACAAATACTCATTTTAACTACAAATATATGCTAGGAATTGGTTGCAAAAATTTAAGGAGTTTTTCTGAGGATTCTTGGCCAAGACAGCAGAACATTTCTACCCGAAAGCCTGAGATTTCATTTGCAGGCCAAATGCGAGCTTACTATCAGGCGTATCTATGGTTGATGTCAACATGGGCACTAGTGTCCAAACTGGGATAGTTGATATTAAGAAAAACCTGAAGTCTTATGGGTCTCGAAGTGCTAAAAGTCAAGTTTCGGTGAAAATTATGGTAATAAACATGTGGAAGCTGGATACATGCTCCCAGTCCCAGATCAATAAAACTTCAAACCGATACCCTTAAAGGAAGGAGGGAATGAATCCACAAGTTGGGTGGCCATAAGCTACGAGAGAGGAGGAGATAAATTCAACCTGCATACCATGTCCATCTATAGACCGCGTAGATTCAATCAACCAAACCAGACGCCATCAAATATCGGAGTAATTTCTTACACAAGGTATTAAAAGACACGATTCACTAGACTGATATAGGTCTGTCCCTTTGGAAATTTCGGCATCAATTTAATTTACCTTATTTGCGTTTAAAATTAATTGGAAGATTCTTTTCCCTTTTTTTTTTTTGTTAGTTTGGCTCGGTTTTGTTGTTAGTTATGGATAAGGTGACTCTTGTGATGTAATCATAGTATTCCTTTATCACAAGTGAGGCCTATAAATAAAACTAGAAAATACTAGGGATTTTCAGACCCAGCCCAACCGAAACCCGATTAGGTTCAGCTGGTGCATATGTGAAGCCCGTTGAGGTCGGGCCCAAAATACTGTAGCTCGACCAATTTCGATTGAGCTCAAGATGCCAGGATCAGATTCGGTTGGGTCGGGTGGTACCGAACTCCCCCATGTCTAAGGCCGCCTGATCCCAACCCCGACCGAGGCCGATGTCCACCATGAAAGTTGCCTCGGCAATTCCTCACCCCTAGGTCAAGCGATTACATTGGTCAGGCAGCCTTAGACTCCCAGCCATGGGGAGAGTTCGGTACCAACTAACCCTAACCCTGACTGAGTCATGTACAGCCTAAAAGAAACCGTCCTTTTCCATTAAAACAAAAAACAAAAAGAGATTAAGAGACAATGAAAATTAATAAAGATATAGCCATCGGGCTTTGGACTGTAATGGATGATGAACAGCACACGGCTTCATAGCTCTTGCCCTAGTTGATTGAAGCCGCCTTTTGAGGAAAGTATAGGACTATAGGTTCCATAACATCTGCATTAGGCTGAATGACTCTCCCCAGAGCTTCTAAAAGGAAATAATGATTTTCCTCCATATCTCAATTAACAAAACAGAACACAAAAACAGAAAAACCCCTGTAATTGTAATCAAGTAAAACCATTTTCTAGATTCCTTTGTCGCGACTGCGAGATCCGCGAAAGCAGGCGGTGACAAGTCATATAAGTTATAATTTATTAAGGCGGGGAAATGGACCAAGAAGGATAAGAAAATCATTGGGATATAATTGGGCCGATACCTATCCATCCAACTACTCTGTTGTACCTGTTCTATCATGACTTCGTGCTCCCGACGTATAAGGTGTTGCTTTTATGCTTTCGCTTTCTTTTTTCTTGGTGATTAGATAAATAAATATATATAACCAGAATAGAACACAAAATAAAAAGCGAAATTGAAGATAAGCTGGTTGGTCAACGCCAAAAAAAAAAAAAATTAGCTGAATATATAGCACAACGTAGAGTCATTCCTTTATTTATATATAGTTTTGCTCACACAGAATTAACCGCAACTCCAAACACAAGTACACGAAGAAACTAGAGAATTAGGTACATGCAGGTTGAAAGATATATCTGTTGCTTGGAGGCAAAAAAGACAGATTAAGAAGTAGAATACATGCATCCATGGATGAGAAGAACCAACGCCATGAAAGCCTTAACGATTCATGGTCGGTGCAACAAACGGAGGTGCTGTGGCAGCAGCAGCATTCATCTTGTCAGCATTGGCCATCCAACCTTTATCTCGGAAAACATGTACAAAAGAAGATTAAGATTAGAAAAAGATTGAGATTTCACTCTTAAATGCATGTGGTTGTGGCTGTGAAGCTCTACTATACGGAAAATGATATTCTCTGTAATTGAAGAAGGTAGCCAAGCATGGTGTTCTACCTATGGTAGGGTCCAATCCACGCGCTTTGAGCTCGCGGTGCTCCTGACAAAGAGCGCAAGTTTCACACCAGAAATGGACACAGCAATCCCCGCACGGATCTTCTGGCAACGAGTAGGAGCCTCTCAGTTTGCTTCGGTATGTCATCGAGTATAAACATTGACAGCCGACATAGGCAAGTGCGACATAGATTAGGCCCGCCATAAAACAAGCTACAAAAAATCACAGCGCATGCAGAAAGAAAACTCATAAGCTAGCATAATCGTTCTAAGAGACTGAACGTTTTAACTCAAAAGAATATGACTACCCTTTGTAGTTGAGGTAGTCTGCATGAAAAGAGCAATAAGTAGGATATACTCACATGTTTGCCCCCTGTCCGTGACCTCAGCGATGCGGCCAAAGGTGACGCAGGGACAGCACCAGGTAAGACAGCCTTTGGAACGAGAGAATTCCGAACAAAATTTGCAATGTATTAACGATATTTGCCGATTAGAAGTCCGAACAAGATCATATCATCAAAAACAAAAAAGGAAAGAGTGATTACAAGAAGGCCTTACAATTGGAGGGATCGTTAAAGCAATCACAGAGACCAGAGGACCATTGCCCTACAGCCTGCGAAGCGTATGGAGGTGGCGGGTATGGAGGCGGTGCTTGAGCAGCTGCTTTTGGGTCGTAGTTAGGATACATTTCAGCTCCGAAAGGATCAACAGGAACAAGAATTCTAATAGAGAGCACTGTATCACTATATCTCCACGAGGGAAGCCATGGTGCATCCCGTTTTTATATATATTGCAGATCAGCTCCACATAGTTGACCTTGACTTCGTGAAAAGTTTGCGTACATATATTATTGGCGTGGCGTAAACTAATAGTTTGAGTCATGCTGTATCAATTTGATTCTTTCATAGACGGAAGGGTGGAAAGAATTTCTCGTGTTTCATATTACCCTTTCAGATTCGAATTTTATACCCACAATTAATTAACCTTAATATCTGCAAATGGTAACGAACCAAATACAGTTATATATGGCCTTAGCTGCATCATACAAGCCCCGGCCGTGCCTCAAAACCTAGCAGACAAGCCTCTATAATTAAGACAATATGCCTCCACATTATATATATGATTAATTTAAAGATTAATATTGGAATCCCTATCTATACGATTTGTTTAAACTCAAAAGAATGGTAGGTTCGATTCTTCATTAATAGAAAGGGTACATTGGTTGACTTGACTCTGTCTAGGTTACTTTATGATTAATGGTTACCGAATTAAGTAAATAAATAAATTTTTGGTGCTAATTTACTCACTTAAGATCTTTTTATTATTATTATTTGAAGTAATCCTAATTATTCACTTTTCAAAAAAAATGCAAAATATTGTGTTCTTCCTGATCTGTGTTTGTCTCTCTGTGGCCAAGGCTCATCTTATCCTAAATACCATATTCATGCGTACACATTTTGGCTTATCTCAAATATATATGCCTCTTTGTCTGACCGGAAAGACGAAATGTCTTGTCCTTTATCTATATCGAAATAGGATATATCAAGAACAAATGCTACATAAATTAGTAATTTTTACATGACCCAAGCAGAAAACTTTAGCCAAGTTAAAGTATCTTAATTAACATATTTAGAAAAGTCTTGCTAGAATCTTATTGCTAGCTGTATCCGAGCTAGCTGCAGTCCAATTCAAACCACTTATATCTTTGTCTCTCCTTACTCTTTCTCATCTCCTATCTACATTATCTTTCAACTATGCAATGCATTTAACTTAGGTCCAGGTCTACCTTTGTCCGTGGCTTCTGGTCCTTAATGGTGAACTCAGACAGCCCGTGAGCCACAAGCTAACCTCGATTGACTTGTGGATGAAAGAAAAGATAAGGTAGTGAATAATTAAAAGATAATATGGAGAGATGAGAGAAATAGCAAGACAGAGATTTAAATATTTCGGTCTAAAATACTTATATTCACGGTAAAAGTCTTTTATAGTTGTATTTTGTATTAGAAGTTCACAAAACAGCTCTGTTTATAGTGACAATAATTTTCATCATGAAAAAGTATTTTAATATTATTTTTTTTAGTGACGAAACTTTTCATCACTAATAGTCGATTTTTTGTGACGAAATCAAATTTCATCACTAATATTAACTGTTGGGCCGAATTTTGTGGCGAACTCAATTTTCGTCACTAAAAATAGACTTTTAGTGATGAAAATTAAAATTTGTCACAAAAAACTTACTTTTAGTGATGACACCCAGAATTTCATCACTAAGAGTCGAAATTCTTATAATGTAGGTATAGAGTATAAGTTAAAAAGAAAAAAAATACAAAACATGATAAAAAAATATTCCTACATATATGATATAGCGATAATATCGTATGTTAAATCCTATAGATTATTTATGATATTATCTTTAACAGTGGATTCTTGCAAATTTCACAGCTGATGCGTGGACTGCGCTTTTAAAGTGGTGTTTGTATGAGACAAGATGGAAAAGATAAACATAAAAGACATTATATTGCGCAATCAACAAATGAACATATTCTAGTACCTGCATATAATAATATTTCAAAAAAAAAACTTTTTTTTGTTATATATGAAAAGATCTAATCATTTATATATATATATTCCGATATTCAAAAGATACCCCATTAGCTTAGTTAGGTAATCCTTATTGCTCTTCCCTTTATGAAGTTTTTTTTCTTTTTCTTTTTTCTGTTTTTACCAGAGAGCGAACAAGACCTACTGAAAGGATGTTGAATTGAATCTGCTAGGAAAGTACCAAACATCGTCTGCGTCCAAAAGTTGAAGATGAATTCACGAGCAAAATAGTGCGCACAATGCACATCGCTCGCTCGCTTGTCTAAACATTCTTAAAAAGAAAATCCACCAAACCCTGATCTTCTTGTCGTTTTCCCCACCTTTTATATATATTATATTATCTGTCGCCAAGGGAAGACTTTGTACAGTCTACTGCCCTAAAGTCGACACAATATTCAGCCTCATCTCTTATATATATATATATCCTAATCAATACAAGTTGTTCACTTTAGTATGTATTTATTTTATTCTCGTTGTCATATCATTGAATGCCTCTCTTTCTCTGTTTGTAATAAACAAAGAGGGTAGGCGAAGGCTGCTTGTCTTGTCTTATGAAAATGGCCCTACAGCTTCCTAGTGAGTTACAAATACCCTAATTTACATAAGCAAACACCTGATGTACCTATAAATTAGGAAGTCCAAGGCCAACAACCTTTCCCACCCACCAACCACCACTTTTCTTTTTTCTGTAAGCAAATAGTTGTATAAGAGGAAAACGACATTATAGTACGAAAAATACACATGTACGCAAAAGACTCGCTCCAATCAAACCAGAGAACAAAGAACCGGCTAGGCCTACAAAAAAAAAATGAGCTGCAATTGGTGCAAGCGGTGGCGGCGGGTGGGAAAAGATGAGCTGCAAGCGGTGGCGGCGGCCTCCACCAAAAGTGAGGATCAGGACAACCTCTCATCTAACCATCTTCCCATGAATGCCGATCAGGAGTACAGCTGGTGGGAAAAGATGAGATTGTGGAGATTCGTCCTAGACAAATAAACTAAGCAAAGAAAATTGCTTGAAGGCTATATTTACCTCTATCAATCTTGTACGATAAGTACCTACGTGTTGTGCAATTGAATTTCATCAAGTTCATCTTCAAGATACAATGAAGCCCAAATTATCGATGTGTTGTTTAATAACGTTTTTCAATAACAACATTAGAGCAAAATACTTTTAGATTGTACTGTTGTAGCTAAGAAATCAAAATTCCACTTCTCCAATAAACAAAATCTAATAATTTAATTAAGAAATATGTTTTGTAGAAATGTAGAATGTTTTGGTGCAAAAAAAAAAGATCGAGTCTAGAGTAACTTTTCAATATCATTATAGATCATGCAAATAAAGATGCCTATGTATAAATATTCGGACATTTTTTTACCAAGCATGATGACTCTTCGTCAAGAAGTGCATCTTCATCGTGAATTAGTACCTTTTTCATTGAACAAATACCACTTCATCACCAATGATAGCATTTCGAGTGAAAAATAACATTTTTCATGAATGAATATCTCTTAAAGAATAAATGTCATTTTATTAATGGACATACCATTTTTAAAACGGATAGAATCAAATTTCGTCTGTTAGATCAAAATTATTTTAGAAGATAAGAACAAAATTCTGATAGTTAGAGCTCTTTTAACAAATAACGACAAAATATAACCATTGGATCAAAAATCACTTGATTTCGACCATCCACTCTTCAAACAATTTAGAATTTAAATCTGACCGTTGGATTGCACTTATTTTCAAATAGTTTACTTAAAACATCTCACGATCATGATACCAAGCATAATCACAACACCACATAATCACAACCGTTCAAAATATTAAATATTCTCACAAACAATGCATCCACAATTTTTGAAAATTAAAAAATTAAAATATAACATATAATGTATCAATATTTTGAAAATTTTTTACATGGACGAGCCAGCAGAGGAGCACAAAGAGACTCCCGGCAAGAGATGGAGGGAACCTAGGTAACAGCTTTTGAATATATACAAATCATCAGCCGAAGAAGAACCCGACCGCGGACAGAGGTGGCAAAAAAAAACATGCATTTTGCTATTATCCTGTCGGATAAATAAGATGTTCTAGATTTTTAAGAAAGATGGTACTGTAGAAATACTAGGAGATGACTTATTTATCTTATGTTAGAAGCATTTAGCAGGGTATGGAAGACAGTTTCAAATGTAAGTGCTCTGGATTGTCGAATAATGACCAATTATAGGATATGGCCTTTTCTTCTTGTCTGGCCTCTGCAGGGGTTAAGCTGTCGACCATGAGAATCTTAAGGTCATGTTTAGTTTGGTTTTGAAAACGGTTTTTCTAGCTCCAGCTTGTTTCCTTGTTCTTGTTACTGAATGTACTTATTACAATAGGTAATTTGGCAAAGGTTTTGATAGATGAGGAATCAATTGTATAATTTTCAGGATAAAAAGGGAAACATAACTTTGTGGACCGAGTTTCAAATATGAAGGCATCAAGTTTCAAATATGAAGGTATTGGCCATATCACTTTCACTCTGTAAATTGGTCCTCTGCTTGCATTTATTTTGGATGCTGAGGGAAAATCAAGTTTCAAATATGAAGACTATGTATTGGCCATATCAATTTCACTCTGTCAATTGGTCCTTTGCTTGCATTTATTTTGGTCGCTGAGGGAAAATCAAGTTTCAAATATGAAGGCATCAAGTTTCAAATATGAAGACTATATATTGGCCAGATCACTTTCATTCTGTCATGAATTGGTCCTTTGCTTGCATTTATTTTGGTCGCTGAGGGAAAATCAAATTTCAAATATGAAGGCATCAAGTTTCAAATAGCATAGAATCTGTATCACAAAGGCAGTGGTACTTCCGATGCAAACTTATTGGCCCGGAAGTGAGGTCTTTGCTCACAGCTGTCATTTATAAGAAACAGCTGAGATTATCCAATGCTGCAAGGTTTGATGCATTCAGGAGAGGAGATAATGAACTATGTTACGATTGATGCCTACAGGATTGGCAAGTTCCCATTTTGGTTCCATCAAACTTTGACAACAAGCCTCCGGCTCTGTATTGCATTAGTAATTCTATTTCGTGCAGTGGGACTAGCTACAATTGGAGCTTTGGTGGTGATAGTCCTGTGCTTTGCAATGCTCCTCTTGCAAGAGCATACCAATAATTTCTTACCAGCTATCCTGACCAACTTTCCTGAAGAATCTGATGAAGGTGTCACATTAAAAGGAGCAAAAAAACCATAAACACAGATTAAGCTCCAATAAAGTGCATCATTAGACACCATCATATTTGTCAAATATTTTCATCTCACCAGATCTTTTCGTAGAAATATTGGTCTTTAAATAAAACAAAAAGAAAATGAAGAAAGAGGTTCACCACGTTCTAGAAGTACAAAATTATTCCATAATCAGTCAACTGTTAAACTCCTAGAGACTTCACTTGCTAAAATCTCTTCCTGTTCTCTTTACTGAATTTACTTTTCATTTAGACTGTGCACCTCAGTCAAGCATATTGGATAGTTACTCAAAATGCGTCCCCCAAAATTGCATCTTGCGGATTGTTGTGAGATAAGAGACCACTACAAGAAATTTGGGCTTTTGAGACGGAGGGAAAGCGTCCCAAAAGCCCAAAAAACTGTCACTACAAAAAAACAGGTTTATAGCGACGGTCTCTAAAAACGCCTCTATAGACCCCTATCCCAGCGTTTTACTTTAAACGCGATTAAAAACACCCCTATAGCGGCGGTTTTTATAGCGGCAGTCGGTGACCGCCGCTATATACCTCATGTAGCGCGGCGGTTTTGTCAAAACGCGGCTATAAGGCCAATCTCTAGCGGCGGTTCTGACCACCGCTCTAGATTGTAAATCTACAGCGGCGGTCAGTATGACGCCGCTTATCTTGTACCTTTAGCAGCGGTTTTTTTTAAAAACCGCTGCTATAGGTATAGTTGGAAAAAAATTTAAAAATCCAAAATTATATGTTATTTAATGTTAATAATTATTTTTATAGACTATTTTATTCCTTTTAATACATAATTTTATTTTGTCACGTGTTTAAAAAAATTTTAGGAGACCTACTTAATAAAATATGGAATTAAAAGAGTTTTATGAAAATTGAAGTTGTTATATGGAATTAGAAATAATGTTATGAAAGTTATATCTATGATTGTTATGGTAATTGTATTTTTATTGACTAAATCTAAGTAGTTTAGACATCTATTATCATATGCTTATAATGAGCATATTGATGCAGGATGCAGGGGGAGCGAGTCGGACGACGCTGAGTTGTCAGATTACACATTGATGGCGCTGAATTACCTTGAGCGGGTAGATCAGTGCAAGGATGGTAAGAAATCGTAATCTAACCTAATTGGGGTAGTTTTCGTGCACGTGTCGGTTTTTTGGTCATAACTTTGGCTACGAGTATCCGATTCGCGCCCATGACCCCAATTCGGAAAGCTCTTTTCGGCGCGCACGTCGTGGTCACCAAGCTATGCTTCGGTGCGCCTCGTTTCGAGCCCTAAATCCGCTGTTTTCCCTCTCAAAAACCTATTTTTAGTTATGATTTTCTTTCCTTTACCGTTTAGGAATTATTTCTGAACCCGATTTGGGCCAGTTTTTGGCAGTCTATTTATTTTGGTAAAACCCATTAGGGATGAGATTTTAGTTATTTTAGCCCGGCTTGTGGGTTGTTTTTTTTGGAACATGCATGATTTAATTATGACATATTATTTAATTTCAAACAAAAATATATTGTGAGATTAATTAGCTTATGCAATTAAAGTACATAACTTAATATCTGCTCATAGTTATTATGGTAATTGAATATTTTATTGATTATAATTAACAATTATATTTCAATAATTTGTAATATAAGACTAATTACCTAAAACGCTCATAGTTATTAATTACCTAAAACGCTGTCGTTCCCCCTCCCCCTCCCCCTCCCCCTTTCTTAAAATCTCCCCCCGTGCCCTAAAACGCCAAAATTCCCCTCCCCGCGCGCCCTAAAACGCGAAATTCAACCCCCCCCCCCCCCCCCGGCACAGCCCTCACCCCGGTCCCCCGAGCTCCCTCTCCTTGCCGTCACTCACCACCCACCAGGCCACCCTCTGGCCTCTCTCCCTCTCCCTCTCCTCTCTCTCTCTCTCTCTCTCTCCCCCTCTCTTTGGCATTATCTTGTTCTTTTCGCAATTTTCCTATTTAAGGTTTTTTTTTTTGACAGATCTCTTTTGATTTCAGTTGGGTTTCATTGATTTTGCAGGTAAGCTTCTTCGATTTCAGTTGGGTTTCTCTGTCGCTATGGGTAGCAATTTTCTGCAATAGTCAATGCACGAGGAAGTTAATTTACGTGTTTTTCGTGTTCATCTTCTAGATGTTGTTTCTATCAGTTTTCCGAAATATTAACCATGATATGTGATCTTGCACTTAAATTTTGCAATAATATGTTTTCCACATATGACGCCGATATTTTACAGTAATGTATTTTTCGTAGATGATAACGGTATATATGTCAGTTGCCGATCCTTAAACTTGAATGATTAAAACTGTTACGATTGTCTTCTTTCTTATATATGCTAAGATAGAGTTTTAGATAATACCATGCTGAGTTGTATCCCGTGAGATTCGGGATCAAGAAAAGACAGTGAAAGGAAGTTGGAGTCTGTTTCCAAAAAATGAGACTTTGATAATAGACCCAATTTCTTGTTGATGTGTTGAAGTAATGGTTTTTGACATTTTGTCCCATTTCTTATGTACTGCAGACACGGGAGATTCATCAATAAAATGTCGCTCTCAAACCCGTTAAAGAAGTTAGCATTGTGTGTTATCCTTGATTTGGATGGTACACTTTTTAACACAGGTCAGCTTGTGCTCTTGGCGTCCTTTATAATTTGGAAGTCTATGTTAAGTTATCAGTCACCATGCGTGTTGATGTGTGATATTTTCCACTTTCATGAGCCAAAGCTTGTGAAGCTGATAGGCAGAGTAAGATATTTGTTGAATGCCCGAATTTTGCCCTTTTTTTTCCATCGCCATAAAAAGGTTGGTAATAGGAACTTTCAAACTTAGGCCTACATAGCACAGGGGTACAATCTATTTGGGCGGCTCTGATATTTAAGGAATGACTCATCCTGATTCTTATTGTCCTATGTGGGTGCAACCATATATTAAGAAAATAGCTTATCACTCTCTGTTGATGTTAGTTCCTATTTGTTTCACTTGAAATATTTTCTGAGTTAATGGAAGATTATATTTTCTGATCAATGCAGATGCCCTTGTGAGTGAAGTTTTAAGAGGGGTATTGGGCAAGTATGGAAAGCAATGGGATGGGAGAGAAGTTCATAAAACAGTCGGAAAGACACCATTGGAAGCTGCAGCTGCTATTGTGGAAGATTATGAGCTTTCCTTGCACAGCAAATGAATTTATGTCAGAAATTAACCCAATATTTTCCAAGATGTAACTGTCTATTACACTCTTTAGTGCGTGATACATGCTTAGATAGAAAAACCAGAAATGAAATTTCTGGTTACTAAGCTCTTGGCAATCTAGTGTAGGATAGATTATGTTATCTAGTACCCTAAGGCAAAAGATGCATGATAGTCAATAAGTTGACACTGGTTCAAATCTCAAGCTTGCTAATCTTTTTGGTTTGAGTTGTTTTCCCCATTCATAAGTTGCACTTAACATGCTATCTTGAATCAACCACACTCTCTCCCAGGTCTCATGGCAGTACGAGATGCATTTTTATAGAGCTTATCGGCCTTTTGATTTTTATTTTTTTAATATTCAACTGAAAATTAGATCATTTTTCAGTGTATTTGCAATGGATTGTTCTTTATTTCCTTGCAACAGGAAAATGTATTTGCTATAAAATTGAGAGCCTTGAGCTCCATAGTTTGAAAAAGTTGTGGTGTGTGTTTGTGATTGGCAATGGGGGTTTATGATTAACAAAGGAATCCAATATAATGTAAATTCTTGTCTGTTTAACAGTTATTCAAATATTGACAGTTCGTTGATAAGTAATTCATGTCAAACACGTTAGTTCTTTCCTCCACACTGTTCACTGTTGGCATCTTGGCAATTTTCTACTGCAAGATATAATTTCTTTGTTGCTTTTTGTGTAATTACTCTTGTCGTCTTTGTGTCACTGGTCTGTATTTGAAATGTAGATGCTGTCTAAGTAAAAGGCTCAAACATATCTTCTTAGCATCTTTTTTTTATTATTATTTAACTTTCAGTTGTTCTTGGTCAAGTGGTTATTAGGTATTATGATATGATATGCTATAATAAAAATCCATTTGAGTCGGGAATGTTATCTTTCAAGATATTGTGAATATTAGGCATCTATTGGGGCATTTTAACTTTTATTTCACATACTTTGGTCTCTCTTGTGCCATTATTTCTCGTACTGTTATGATTTTCTGTAAGAGCCACTTGTTTTTCACCAGGTTTCTGGTTTTTGAACACTACAGCTACACATTTTCTCATGATAATGTGCTCAAGCATTTGAACTCTTGTGGCAACATTTTGAGTGTCTTACAACTGTCATTGTAGGTGCTCCAACATCAAAGCACTTCCAGGTGCCAATCGTTTAATGAAAAATTTTGCCGGTCATGGGGTCCCAATGGCATTAGCTTCAAATTCTCTAAGGGCAAACATAGAGAGCAAATTTTCTTCTCATCATGGTATAATTCAAAAAAACTTAAAAACTTTGTGCAGCCCTATTGGGAAAATTTCTCAGGTATTATGTTTTATGTTCTTGATTTGACAGAGAAATAGATATTGGTGTTCCAGATGAAGTTGGACGTCTTGAGGTTCTTCGTATTCACACAAAGAACATGAAGCTAGCTGAAGATGTTGATTTAGAAGAATTGCCAAGGACACACATGGTTATGTTGGTGCTGCTCTGTGTACTGAGGCTGCACTTCAGTGTATCAGAGAGAAGATGGATGTGATTGACTTGGAAGATGAGACAATAGATGCAGAGATTCTTAATTCAATTGCAGTGATTGACTTGTAAAGATTCTTGTGTTTGTTGTAAAATATTATTAATCAATAATAATGAAGTATATTTTGTTTTATTATCCTTGTTTTTAAATTTTTACATCCAATGAATTATGATTATTAAAATAAATTTGTATTACCGATTAAAAAAGCATGTATAGAAAAATATAGGAAAAAATTAGTGGTGATTTGGAAATGCTGGCTAAAAAAAAAAAAAAAAGAGCTGCCACCTATAGCAGCGGTCGGTGACCGCTGCTATAGGTGGCACCTGACCGCTGCTATAGACATATAACGGCGGTCATATTAGGTCTGTAGCAACGGTTTGTGACCGCCGCTACAGACCTTTAGTGTCAAAACAGTGCAATTGCGCTTGGGTATATAGCGGCGGTTTCGACCGCCGTTAGGTGACCGCCGCTATAGACCTAAGGTCTTCGCTAGCGGTCACCAGAACCGCCGTGATAGACCTATGCCGATGGGTATATGGCGGCGATCTCGACCGCCGCTAAAAAACCGTTGCTATAGGTCATAGCAGCGGTTTTTTGACCTATAGCAACGGTTTTCTACCGCGGCTATAGGTCATTTTTTTGTAGTGTGTCCCAAAAGAGCTTTTGGGATGGTTTATGGCGTCCCAAAGCACCATCCCAATAGCCGCATCCCAAAAGGTTTTCTGGGACACTAAACCTGCACCCGTCCCAAATTCGACAGTCCGAACTAAAAATATCATAGTTTGGACTGAAGGTCCAAATTCGTCCCAAAAGACTCACTTCCAGAGATCCGCGTCCGAACTACAAATCAGTTTGGACTACTATCAAACGGGTAAACAGTTTGGACATGGATAGACCAAACCCAAACTTAGTTCGAACTTCCGATAGTCCGAACACTCATAAACGAGTCTGAACTTACATAAGTCCGAACGTCACAACATAAGTCCCAACTAACATTCAGTTTGAACCTGTATAAATTCATCCGAACTTAATGTAAGTGACAACATTAAAAACCGAAGTCCGAACGAACAATGGTTCGAACCCGTAAAACTTAGTCCAACTATTATGAAGTTTCAGCTGCTCGAGTTTAGTGCGAACTGAAAACAAAGTTTGAATGGCTCAAAGTACAGTTTGGACTACTGCGTGTTCGGACTTATGCTCGAACTTAGTATGTACTGGTTGTAACTAATAAAATGATGTTGGAACTTATCGAGTTTGGACTTGTAGAGTTTCGGTTCGAAAGTTATAATTTTAGCCCGAACCACTGGTTATCGGACCCGATAGAAGTCAGTTCGAACTTATATTATATAAGTCCCAACTAGGACTTATAATTTTATACATGTTCGAACTTGGAAAACGTAGGTTCGAAATGAGACCTGTAATTTATAAGAATCTCAAAAAATTAAAATCAAAATACCTCAATAAACCCATACACAAATATGCTACAATAGATTACAAAGTACTATCATCCATACAAGAAATCAATACAGGTTTTCATAAGTCAAAGTTACAAAAATAACATCATTCTCCAAATGTTAAACATTTTTTATAATATAATGGTACTAGACAAACATAAATCTAAAATAACATATGTCCAAAATAAGCATCAATTTAAACTAACATAAGTCCAGCATAAGTCCAAAACAATATAAGTCACATTGTCTAACAATGGATATGGGAATAGGGTCTACAAACCGTGGGAGGAGTTTGCCATGAAATCATTCATGTGCTCCCTCATTTCCTCATCAATCTGTCCTCAAACTCCTTCATTTCTTGTTGTCGCTCAACTTGCATGCGCTCCATCTCTGCTTCCCGCTCTATTCTCATCTGCTCTACCTTAGCTTTCGTTCCGCTTTCAATCTATCTATCTCCAGCTGTGCCTCTCTTAATTGTCGCACTACACTGGTGGATGATGAACCGAGGTTCTTGGAGGCTTCACTGCTCGCCCCAACCCCCTCACATAACCAGGCTTTGGGCCTAGGACCTGATGGAGGATATCAATGTCGGTGTAGGACCTCCCATCTAAGATAGCTTGCTCTTGCAATTCTCTCATCTTTTCCTGCAAAAAAAGTGTCACAAGATGAATAATTAATATTAATATTACATTCATTTGATATATATATATGACAAATGAAAAGGACTCTACAAGTGATAGCTGTAGTAAATCCTGCAGCATAAAGGCTATAGTAGAGACTATTCCTGAGTACAAAAATGCCATATAGCTACCAACACAAGCAACAAAGTATTCCAATAACTTCAAGAGAACCACTAACCAGCACAATCAAGTACCAACACAACCACCAACCAACAGATCTATTACCAAGTACAACCACCTAGGATGACAATAACTATTAACAGTTTGAAACAAAAATCATACCAAATGGGTCAATGTAAGTGTACTCACATGATTGTCCTTAGCAACATCAGACAACCAGTCCCCATTTTTCCGCTTGTGGGATGCAGCATACAATTCAGCAGGCCAATCTCTGAAGTTACAAAGGGGGAAATTTCCTAGAGAATTACGTAACAAGTTAGTAATGAAGTAAATAAACATAGCAATATACAAGTAAGAATTATATCACTTACCAACACTTTTCGATATCGAGCAAACATCCTCGTATTTACTGTGTGGAAAACGTCAAGCCCTTTCTATTTTTAGTGTTTACTTTACACTTTTCCTGGAAACAATTTCATGATAAATGGTTAAACGCGTTCAAAATTACTAATTGTACTCAAAGATATACATGTACCTTATATTTTGATCAGCAAACATGTCGCACAATTTTTCCCAGGTATCTTCATCCATGTTTGGATGGGGGTGTCAAACAATCACTTCCTTATTCCCTCCCACTTCCTTATAAATTCAAAAAACATGTTCTGACTTCAAAGTAAATGTTTAAACATACGTGACACAAGTCCCAACAATAATCTCATCAGTTCCCACCATATATCTCATGCAATAGAATTCAATTTGAACAATATATTAGGAGTTGACAGAGTTGCAAAGCACAATTACAACAGATAAATATTCAGTTCGAACCAATATAAATAAGTTTTAACAAACAAATATTCAGTTCGGACCAATATAAATATGTTTCAACAGACAAATATGTAGTTCGAACTACAGTAGACAGACCCAAATTCTGTAGAAACCCAACGACTAAACAACCATAACAAGGACCCCCAACCACGAAATAACAAGTTGGAAGCATGTAAAAGACATAGAGATTTCATTCAGACACCAAATCTGGATGGGGATTTCAGCAAATCATACAAATTCTTGAGGTTTCCTCCCAAAATAGCTCATACAAAATTAACCTTCGAATCAACAACATTCAAAGGAGAAGAGAAATGGAAACTACCTCCCCAAATGTAAGATGTGAAACGAACATACTTCAATGGAACTTCTGACCAAAGCTTGGCCAGAAACAACCTCCCCAAATGCCTCACACCCATGCTCACCTACAACGCCTCAAACCCACAAAACCCACGAAGATATCAAGATCTTCAGAGCCACCCAAGACCCTAATCTCCCCCACAAATTCGATTACAATGTTCTCTTCGGTGTTCTCCTCGGTCACCACAACCCTAGAATCTCCCTGCCCAGCCTAAAGTTCCCCTTTTGTTCAGCAGCTTCGTGCACAAATGGGTCTGCACGAAGCTACTAAGTTTTTTTTTAAGTCTGTGTTCCAGTTCGAACTAGAATACATAAGTTCAAACTAAGCTAGTAAGTTGGACGACACCATTTGGTTCCCATTAGTTCATGTTCGAACTGACCTCACTTTGTTCGCACTTACATAATCCATGGTTCCAACTTAAAAAACTCGGGAGATGATATTTGAGAGGTCATTCGAAACTCAACAAAATATTTTTTTTTTTTGCCTCCACTCAGATGAAATATATGTTCCTACTAGACATATATATGGTTGAGAGTGTATATATATTGGTCCGAACTAATCATTACGGCGCCCATTTGTAGATATCTTAGTTCGAACTTTTTCTCAACTTAGTTCGCACAGGACATTACGAAGACGTAACTTGTGTTTGGCCCAGTTGGAACGTAATATTCGCAGTTCGAATGTTAAACAGACTACAATCATTTAAAAAACACGTACCAATTTACAATTCAATCACAATTTGATTAACACTTTCTAATGATAAAAATAATGTGAACAAAACATGGTAGGTACATCAATTTGAGTTAGCACTCCTTAACACCTTAGAGTGTAACACATATTAACACACGTACTACACTTATTACTAATGTGCCAACTCTAACATACATTTGCTTAACACGTCTTGCAAATATATACTAATGTGCTCATAATATCATCAGGTTATTAAACTGTATTAAATACATTCTAACAAAATGAGTTTATCACACATTAACTCACATGTGCTACACTTATTATCAATGTCCTCAAATTAGTATAATGATCTTCATCACTTCATTGGTGTACATATGATCACAACATGGTAGGTACATGAAATAAAGACGACATTTAACACACATTAGTGTACATGTAATAAAAATATGGTAGGTACATCGTATAAGCATAATGAGTTTAACACACATTACATAATGTAATCCAATATGAATATATAGTTCGCACTAACATATATGCATTCGCACTAAAAACTGATATGTTCGAACTAACATAAGGTCGTTCGCACTTACCTATACCAATTCAAACTGAAAATGCCGGGAAACAAAATTTGTGCGGTCACATGAAAGTCAAATGAAATACATGTTCAAACTCGAACATATAAACGTGTGAACTCAATATACAGTTCACACTTAGAATGAATGTCACGGCAAATTAAAGTGATTAGGGTGGTCCAAACTAAGGTAGCCTCAGTTCGAACTGGTTCACGCAACGTCGTTTTGATGTTTTAGTTTCAACTTAAAACGTTCATTTTAACGTGGCGGAAGAAGCCCATGAAAATTAAAATTTGAAGTTCGAACTATGTACAGAATTCATGTGACTTAGTTCGATAGAAAAACAAGTCCAAACCCATAAAATAGAAGTTTGAACTAGTAAGTACGACATCATTTTTATGTTTACTTCCATATAAAAACGTAAACTTTAACATGGCGGGAAGAATCCCGCAGAAAAAAAATTTAAAAGTGCGAACTAGTAAAATTAGCGGTCTGAACTTCTGTCTGTTCAAACTAAATTATCAACATCTGAACTGTGCTGTAGTTTGAACTCTAACTCTGTTATTGTTCGAACTTGAGAAATGTTAGTTGGCACCGAAAGTTTCAAATGCACACTGAGTTATAGTAAGTGCGGACTTAAATTTTTCAGTTGAAACCGAGTTCACTCTAGTTTCACTCAAACTCCCACAATATTTAAGTGTTTGGAATTTTTATGTGTTCATTGGTTAAAATTGTATGTTTTGCAAAAATTATTCTTGGCTTCTTGGGTTATATAAAGTTCCATTAATACTTTTTTACCTTGAACGCTTTCATTTGATAACGTAACTTAATTAAAAAAAAATGAGACAAACATAAAAATTAGTACAAACCAACAATATGATCATAAAGATAACAATTGTCCATAAAGAAGTGTCCATCATATCCAAAATAAATACAAAACCAACAAAATAAACATATCAAAGTGTCAAAAATAACATTATCCCAAAATAAGTACATAACCCAAAAGAAGAAATAAAATAAAAATTGGACTACTAAAGTGAATCAACCGTCCTCTGCATCGCATCGACCGAACCGCTAAGGCGCTCGACCTTGTTCCCCAACTAATCTATCTTGTCCTGCTGCCGGTCGAACCTCTATCTAATGAGATCCTCAAGCCAATGAAAGCGTTCAAAAAGCTCAGTGGCCCCGGCAGGTCGAGCTTCACTCTCTCAAAGCTCGCCTTACTGGTGCACTAGCGAGGGTCAATATTGTATGCGACTATCAAGTGTAGCATTCTGAAGAAGTCCGTCATGGCACTATGAGGGATGTTTGGCAAGTGGTTTGGGACTTTCTCCTTCTCAGTCAGCAATTTGTACAGCTCATTATTAGATAGCATCAGACGGTTAGCTATCTCCTCCTCTCGGTCGGGGTACGAAGGGCTCTCAGGTCGGGCAATACCCAAAAATTCTCTGATCTTGTTGGCCAAGAATGTAACCGACACCCCCTTAGGGTGATGTTGTACGATGCCTGCAAACAAAGAAAAATATTAGAAAAATATATCCATCCACATGTGTGTATCCACTAACATAATTAGAACTTACCATTTTGTAGTTCGCACTACAATAACTTTAGTTAGCACTGTTATCCCAGTTATACAAGTTTCAACTGATATTTTTGAAGTTCGAAAGGAATTGACTAATTTAATGAAGGGTCACATCACATCGCATCGATCTGCTCTGTCTGAATCGTTTGAACTAGGATATACCTAGTTTGAACAAGTTTAAATAAATCAAATTTTAGACAGGTGTCGAACAAGGGGAATTTAACAGTCAAATACCACATTAGTTCGTACCTACAAAAGAAAAGTTCTCGCTAGTCTAGTTAGTGTCAACTTGATATTTTGTAGTCCCAACTTGTACATTATTGGGACGTTTGTTTCCCGTCCCAAAAGTGTAGTCGGAACATTTATTATAATTAGTGCAAACTTGTTTCTTTATTGGGATGGTTTATAACCGTCCCAAAACCATAGTTTGAACAACCATATATTAGTCCAAACCCAAAGTATTTTTGGGATGGAATGTTGCCGTCCCAAAGTTTTTCCCGCCAAGTTCCCGCCAATTTATTTGGGATGGATTCTGAGCATCCGTCCCAAAAACTTAATCTTTAGGGACGGAAAGAGGTACCCATCCCTAAAGATATTCTTTGACACCCCTTTTGGGACAACATCATTGTTGCGTCCCAAAAGGCCCCTTTAGGGATGGTTTTTTGGTCGTCCCAAACAAAATCCGTCCCAAAAGGCCGAAATTCTTCTAGTGGACATAATAGCAGAAATTACAGTAGATGAACACTAGATGAACACTAGATGAGTTTGCAACCTGCCAGCAACAGTTAAATATGCGCAAATTTCATCTGAAATATATCTGCCAATAACAGCATAATATGTGCAAGTTACATCTGAAAAACATCTATCAATAACAACATAATATGTGCAAATTACATCAGAAAGACAACATGAGTTTTCTGCCAATAACAACATTCCACAAAAGATATGATACTCCATCGAGATGAGTTTGCAACAAATGCACCCAGATGCAATTCTCCAACCAATACACCCAAATTGCATCTAATTGACGACGAGATGACGTTAGCTTCTCACAACAGCGTCGGTGGCTCCACCCGTTTCCGACAAGAAGATTAGGAAGAGACGGAAATGGATATCCGCTTAAGTCAAGAGATTTGGGGAAAAATTGGCTCGGGTGGTCTGTTGGGTGGGGCAATCAATTTGGTCATTAAGTTGTTTTTTTCTTTTCAAATTTCCTTACTGTATATACTAACGACTGTCGTGTTTGGCTTTTTTTTTTTTAATGCTAAAGTCTGACACGTGGTGGCTTCTTATTGGGTACGACGTGTTAAGCCCTTAGCAGACTGTGCATGTAAGTGACGGAATTGGACAGAAAAATTAAATTGATAAACAAAAATAACTTAAAGACTGATTTGAACAAATTTAAAACCTAAGGACTATTTTAAAAAATGGCAAAAAATCCAAGGACAAAAATGGTCATTGTCTAAATTCCTTTGTTGCGACAGCCAGATCCACCAAATCCCGCAGTGACAAGTCATATAAGTTATAATTTATTAAGGCGGGGAAATGGAGCAAAAAAGAAAAGAAAATCATTGCGAGATCCGCGAAAGCCGGCAGTGGCAAGTCATATAAGTTATAATTTATTATCCAACTACTCTCTTGTACCTGTTCTATCATTACTTCGTGCTCCCGACGTATAAGGTTGTTGCTTTTATGCTTTCGCTTTCTTTTTTCTTGGTGATTAGATAAATAAATATATATAACCGGAATAGAACACAAAATAAAAAGCGAAATTGGAAGATAAGCTGGTTGGTCAACGCCAAAAAAAAAATTAGCTGAATATATAGCATAACGTAGAGTCATTCCTTTATTTAAATATAGTTTTGCTCACATAGAATTAACTGCAACTCCAAACACAAGTACACGAAGAAACTAGAGAATTAGGTACATGCAGGTTGAAAGATATATTTGTTGCTTGGAGGCAAAAAAGACAGATTAAGAAGTAGCTACATGCATCCATGGATGAGAAGAACCAACGCCATGAAAGCCTCAACGATTCATGGTCGGTGCAACAAACGGAGGTGCTGTGGCAGCAGCAGCATTCATCTTGTCAGCATTGGCCATCCAACCTTTATCTCGGAAAACATGTACAAAAGAAGATTAAGATTAGAAAAAGATTGAGATTTCACTCTTAAATGCATGTGGTTGTGGCTGTGAAGCTCTACTATACGGAAAATGATATTCTCTGTAATTGAAGAAGGTAGCCAAGCATGGTGTTCTACCAATGGTAGGGTCCAATCCACGGGCTTTGAGCTCGCGGTGCTCCTGACAAAGAGCGCAAGTTTCACACCAGAAATGGACACAGCAATCCCCGCACGGATCTTCGGGCAAAGAGTAGGAGCCTCTCAGTTTGCTTCTGTATGTCATCGAGTATAAACATTGGCAGCCGACATAGGCAAGTGCGACATAGATTAGGCCCGCCATAAAACAAGCTACAAAAAATCACAGCGCATGCAGAAAGATAAACTCATAAGCTAGCATAATCGTTCTAAGAGACTAAGCGTTTTAACTCAAAAGAATATGACTACCTTTGTAGTTGAGGTAATCTGCATGAAAAGAGCAATAAGTAGGATATACTCACATGTTTGCCCCCCGTCCGTGACCTCAGCGATGCGGCCAAAGGTGATGCAGGGACAGCACCAGGTAAGACAGCCTTTGGAACGAGATAATTCCGAACAAAATTTGCAATGTATTAACGATATGCTCCGTTAGAAGTCCGTATCATCAAAAACGAAAAAGGAAAGAGTGATTACAAGAAGGCCTTACAATTGGAGGGATCGTTAAAGCAATCACAGAGACCAGAGGACCATTGCCCACAGCCTGCGAAGCGTATGGAGGTGGCGGGTATGGAGGCGGTGCTTGAGCAGCTGCTTTTGGGTCGTAATAACTGTTAGGATACATTTCAGCTCCGAAAGGATGAACAGGAACAAGAATTCTAATAGAGAGCACTGTATCACTATATCTCCACGAGGGAAGCCATGGTGCATCCCGTTCTTATATAGCAGATCAGCTCCACATAGTTGACCTTGACTTCGTGAAAAGTTTGCGTACATATATTATTGGCGTGGCGTAAAAAAATTACGATATATCCTCAACTTATGGAAGGACCATGGTGCATCCCGTTCTTATATAGCAGATCAGCTCCACATAGTTTGAGTCGTGCTGTATAAATTTGATTCTTTCATAGACGGAAGGTGGAAAGAATTTCTCTAGTTTCATACCCCTTCAATCATTCGAATTTTATACCTACAAAATAATTAACCTTTTAATATCTAAAAATGGTAATGAACCAAATACAGTTATATATGGCCTTAGCTGCTTCATACAAGCCCCGGCCGTGCCTCAAAACCTAGCAGATCACAAGCCTCTATAATTAAGTACAATATGCCTCCTCATTATATATATGATTAATTTAACGATTAATATTGGAATCCCTAACTATACGATTTGTTTAAACTCAAAAGAATGGTAGGTTCGAATATTCTTCATTAATTGAACGGGTACATTGGTTGACTTGACTCTGTCTAGGTTACTTTTATGATTAATGGTTACCGAATTAAGTAAATAAATAACTTTTTGGTGCTAATTTTATTATTATTTGAAGCAATCCTAATTATTCACTTTTCTAAAAAAATGCAAAATATTGTGTTCATCCTGATCTGTGTTTGTCTCTCTGTGGCCAAGGCTCATCTTATCCTAAATAGCATATTCATGTTTTCACATTTTGGCCGCTTATCTCAAGTATATATGCCCCTTTGTCTGACCGGAAAGACGAAATGTCTTGTCCTTTATCTTTATCGAAATAGGGATATATCAAGAACAAATGCAACATAAATTAGTAATTTCACATGTCCCAAGCAGAAAACTTTAGCCAAGTTAAAGTATCTTAATTAACATATTTAGAAAAGTCTTGCTAGAATCTTATTGCTAGGTGTATCATCACCCCTAGCTAGCTACATTCCAATTCAAACCACTTATATCTTTATCTCTCCTTACTTTTTCTCATCTCCTCTCTACATTTTCTTTCAACTATGCAATGCATTGAACTTAGGTCCAAGTCTACCTTTGTTCGTGGCTTCAGGTCCTTATGGTGAACTCGGACAGCCCGTGAGCCATAAGCTAACCTCGATTGACTTGTGGATGAAAGAAAAGATGAGGTAGTGAATAATTAAAAGATAATATGGAGAGATGAGAGAAATAGCATGACAGATATTTAAATGGTTTGGTCTAAAAGACTTATATTCACGATGAAAGCCTTTTATGATTGTATTTGGTATTATAAGTTCATATATATAGAGTACAAGTTAAAAAGAAGAAAAATACAAAGCATGATAGAAAAGATATTCCTACATATATGATATAGTAATAATATCCACTACAAAAAAAATGACCTTTAGTAGCGATCAAAAACCGCTGCTAAAGGTCAAAAAACCGCTACTATATTTAGTAGCGGTTTTTTAGCGACGGTGCTATAGCTCCGTCGCAATAGATCTATAGCGCGGTTTGCGCGACCTGGTGAAGACTGGATCTATAGGACGGTCTCTTAGCAGCGGTCGGGACGGCCGCTATAGACCAAACCGCAATTGTGACTTTTTTTGCAACGTTTCAAGAAACGCCGCTATAGGTATTTAGCAGCGTTTTTAAAAATGTTGCTATAGGTCAGCTCTTTTTTTTTTTTTTTTTTGTTTGTGCCAGCATTTTTAAAACCCTAAATTTTTTCACATGCTTTTTTAATCGTAATACAAATTTATTTTAATAATCATAATTCATTGGATGTAAAAACTTAAAGAACAAGGATAATAAAACAAAATATACTTCATCATTGATTAATAATATTTTACAACAAACATAAGAATCTCTACAAGTAATCTAAAAAAAATTTCTAATATAAAATAACAATAAGCAAGGACCAACTAAAATATTCAAATACAACACAATAAGGAAGGACCAATTAAAATCTTCCTCCTTTGACACATCAACGTCCTCTTGAATTTCCAAGCAGCCCTAAATGTTCCAAAATGAGGAAAAGATTAGTTAACCTCACTAGGAAGCAATGCAGAATATGACAATTAAAATATGCTTAATAATAAATGACAGAAAATAGTCTATCAAAATAATAGGGCCAATAATGGGATTGATAGCAAGATGCACACGTATGTGGATGGATATATAAGCTTTACCTCACAAATTGTATTCTTGATTGTCAAGATATAAGCTTTACCTCGCAGACTGTGTAAAAAGCAGGACAGTCCAATGAGAAACCAATCTTCACCAAAGCCTGTAAACCAATATCTCAAAAGTTGAGATAAAAGCATATTTTGGCAAAGAAGAGGGGAATCACAGTGTTTCTC
The DNA here is from genome assembly GCA_003952965.2 of Morella rubra. NCBI lineage: Eukaryota > Viridiplantae > Streptophyta > Magnoliopsida > Fagales > Myricaceae > Morella > Morella rubra. The sequence goes on from CM025853.1 coordinate 9,700,542, forward strand.
ATCAATAGCAACCAACAGAGATACGAGGACACCTTGTTTATTCATCCAACAAATTTTGGATACATATCTAGAAGGAAAAAAATTACCTCGTACACATCATTGGGAACAATATATCCACGACCCCTGTAAAAATGAACAAGGATGCCTAAATGGTTGAGGCTTGCTGATGAAAGAGTCTAGCAAGATTAGTGCAGACACATTGACATGGCATATAGTCAATTGGGATCAATTTAGAGACCCTCAAACAGACACCAATTGTGAGGAGCATGTATATATATCTAAGAATACAATGCCATACACATCTAGGAAAAAGCTTCGATGGCTCTGACACAGAAATTAGAGCTGCAAAAATAATTCCATGACGTTCTTTTGTAAATTTGATTTCAAAGTTGCTGTTGCACAATATCTTCCAGAAGCATTTATTCTACTTTTATCTATTAAATTGTTAATCTGAGATTCAATTTATACCATGAATTAATGAACCCAGATTTTAAGTCTAGTTACCCGTAAATAGAAACAGAGTACTGCTGCTTTCTCTCTGTTACCAACAAGAGATGTCAATCTAAATACTACAACCAAAGCTTCTGAAACGAAATCCAAGAACATAAACAAATAAATAAGGAAAGTGATATCTTGGCAATGTCTAACACCTTAAGAAGGAACTTGTTGAGTGCAACGAATTCTGTGAAAGAGCCAAATTCAAACCAAATTAGAACTCAAGTCTAAGCACGCACCAAAACCAATCAAAGTGAAGAAGATTGTCAATAGATATGAGATTTCAAATTCGCTTACCATCGAAGCTCATAGTGCCATTTCTGTCAAAATCGTACATCCTGCAACAAGCCCCATACAACGTCAGTGATCACAAATCTTCTGCACGGACTTCATACACGTATAGAAAAGACGAAATGGAGAGAGAATGCGGACGTGATCATCTGCTAAACGATAGTGAGAGGGAAGTCGAGGTTCCCAACAGCAAGAGCTCTCTGGTAATGGGGAAACGCTGGCATTTAGACTAAAATCGAAATCAGTTAGTGTAACAAATGTTTTGGAACAAGGAAAAAGAACCTTGAGCTGAGGAGCAGTGACGCTTCCAGTTTTCTCCGTATCCACTCGCCCGAACCACTCCCTCAGAATCGTCGTGTTCTCCATTTAGATTGATCTACCTCTGCCCCTCTGTCCTCTCCCTCCGCTGTTTAGTGAATATTTTAATCTAGCTCTGCTTTTGATGTCGTCGTTTCGGAAGCCACCGGCTTTTTCTTTTTGTGTTTTCCGTTTCTATTTTCTACTTTATAATACGAGTCCAGGCCAGCGAGTCAAAGGACTGTACAGCGTCTTCGACGATGGGCTGCCGGTCGCCGGAGGAGGAGCTGAGAGGGAGTGAGAGAGAGGCTGAGACCTGGAGGGAGAGGGAGAGGGAGAGGGAGAGATAGAGTGCGAGATTTTTCAAAGGGAGACTTAGAGACACGGAGACTTAGAGAGAGAGAGACAGATGATGGGAAAGGGGAAATTTGGCGCTGTTCGGGAAAGGAAAGGAAAAGAGGGAAGGGGGGGGCGGGGGGGTGTTGGAGTTCACGAGAACAGGTGGTTTTAAAGTTTTTTTTTTTTTTTTTCAAATTTTTTAATAATAAGTTATATTTTGTAGTGATGGTTTTTAGTAAATTAAAAAAAAGTTGTAAATTGTAATAGCATTTAAAAATTTTTATACTTAATATTAAATACATAGCAATGTATATTCTTTATATTTTTTTTAATTAGTATAATAATCTTAATTAAAATAGTAGTAATAATATATAATACTTATAATTTAAAAGTATGTGTTTATTATATAATTGATATGTGCTAATTAACCTAAGTACTTTATATATATGTACCTATCTAATGACTAAATCATAGCCTCTAAGACCATATAACAACTTCAATTTTCACAACACTTTTCTAATTTCATATTTTATTAAGTAGGTCCCTTAAAATAAAATTTTTCAAATACAGGACAAAATAAAATTATATATTAAAAGGAATAAAATAATATATAAAATAATTTTAACATTAAATAACTTATAATTAATAAATAAATAAAAATTTTGAATTTATACCTATAGCAGCGTTTGTGTAAACAAACGTTGCTATAGATATACCTTTAACAACGTTTTTGAAAAAAAAAACATTGTTAAAGGTGAACTCTACAGCGGCGGTCATTGGGACCGCTGCTGTAGATACCTAATTTTTAGCAGCATTTGTGGACAAATGCTATTAAAAATTAAACCTATAGCAGCGGTCACAGTGACCGCATGTAGAGTACACTTTTAACAGCTTTTTTTCAAAAACGCTGCTAAAAATTAGGCATTTAGTGGCATTTATTTAAAACGCGCTAAAGGGAGTCTATAGCGGCGGTCAGTGGGGTCTGTAGCAGCGTTCAACGACGCTACTAAAAAAACCACGCTATAGACCATTTAGCAGCGTTTGTTGCAAAACGCCGCTAAAAACACCCTTTAGCGGCATTTTTGGTGATCACTGCTAAAAAGATTGCCGCTACAGACCTTTTTTTTGTAGTGATCATATATTAAATTTTATAGATTAATTATGATATTATCTTTAACAGTGGATCATGCTTGCAAATTTCACAAATGGTGTGTGGACTACGCTTTTAAACTGGTATTTGTACGAGTCAAGATCGAAAAGACAAACATAAAAGACATTATATATATTGCCGATCAAAAAATAAACATATTCTACTACCTGCATATAATAATATTTTTAAAAAAATTGTTATATATTCAAAAGATCTAATCATTTACATATATATAACATCCGAAGATATTCAAAAGATAAATCCCCATTAGCTTAGTTAGGTAATCCTTATTGCTCTTCTCTTTATGAAGTTTTTTTTCTTTTTCTTTTCTCTGTTTTACCAGAGAGCGAACAAGACCTATTTGAAAGGATGTTGAACTGAATCTGCTAGGAAAGTACCAAACATTGTTTGCGTCCAAAATATGAAGATGGATTCATCACGAGCAAATTAGTGCGCACAATGCACATCGCTCGCTTGTCTAAACATTCTTAAAAGTAAAAATCCACCAAACCCTGATCTTCTTGTCTTTTTCCCACGTCCTTTTATATTATATTATCTGTCGCCAAGGACTAGACTTTGTACAGTCTACTGCCCTAAAAGTCGACACAATATTCAGCCTCATCTCATATATATCCTAATCAATACAAGTTGTTCACTTTAGTATGTTTTATTCTCTGTCGTATCATTGAATGCCTCACTTTCTCTGTTTGTAATAAACAAAGAGGGTAGCGAAGGCTGCAATATTCTCTTATGAAAATGGCCCTACAGCTTCCTAGTGAGTTACAAAGACCCTAATTTACATATGCAAACACCAGATGTACCTATAAAGTAGGAAGTCCAAGGCCAACAACCTTTCCCACCCACCAACGTCCAGCTCTTTTCGTTTTCTGTCAGCAAATAGTTGTATAAGAGGAAAACGACATTATACAAAAAATACACATGTACGCAAAAGACTCGCTCCAATCAAATCAGAGAACAAAGAACCCGCGGCTAGGCCCACAAAAAAATGTATTCAAGATCAATATAAGTGAGCCCAAGGGTCGAAGACTAATTACTAAAAAGCTGCAAGCGGTGGCGGCGGCCTCCACCAAAAGTGAGGATCAGTGTCAATGAAGATTCCAACTCTATGTGACATGGATATCAAGCAAGCTCAATCTTGTTAGTTTGCACTAGTTTGTTTCTAAAAGAGAGAAAAAAAAATGAATGGATTATCCCGAAACAGTACAGTTAATCAAGCCCAGTATTCAGAATATTCCAGAAAATATCGAACTTTCCATGCTAAATATGTGCACCTAGGTGAACTAAGTTTCTCACCATTACTTAGAAGAAGGAAAAAAAAAAAAGAAGAAAAGAAAAGGTGAACTAAGTTTCTCGAAGGTAACCTCACACATTTGTCTATGCAGATATTTCCATGTACATATTGAGGATCCAAGCATGAACAAAGATGAGCAAGGCTCTAAAAGGATGATTGAGATAAAGTAAACTTAACTAGTCATTTCTTAGTTAAAGTGCAGATATAGTTAGTAGGGCTAGTTTGGAAAATGGTTTAAGTTTTGATTTTGGTTTTAAATTTTAAGATTAAAATATTGTTTTGTTGTAAGGGTTTGTTTGGTTGATTAAGATTTTGAATGATTTATGTTTTATTAAATAAAATATTATTATTATTATGATATTCAAAAATAAAAATAAAAAAATAGAAAAAATATATAATCAAAAAATAAGTAAAAAATGGTTTTATAAATATAAAAATTAAAAAATAGATAAAATATCAAACTAATAAAAAAAAATAATAAAATTTAAAAGATAAGATAAAAATCGTGCAAAATTTTATAAAACAAATAAAATTTTGTTTACATCAATGCTTGTCGTGTAATGAAAGCAAGATCTTGCGTGTCCTCTGCACATCTTTGACGAACGGCTATGAGTTTTCCTTTTGGCCTTCCGCAAACAAACACAATTGCAGCTATCTTTTTGCTACAGTGCAAATCTATCCCCCTGCTATAGCCTCTCCTTCACGCAGCGCTTTAGGGGACTTCATGCGTGGAGAAAAGGGTGAGGGGCCCCTCCCCCACGTATAGCACTCTTCCTCCCCCACGTATAGCACATTACAGAGCAAATTAGGAGATTCCTTGACCCCATGGATCTATTGTGAATACTGATTGAAATTTACTACCGGAAGTGTAGCACTGATCATTCGTTGGTGGACGAACATGCATACAAGCTACAGCCGAATCTTTCAACTTTAAGATATGCAAGAAACATGCTCAAACAAAAAAAATATATATATATATACAACATCTTGTTTATTCATAATAAAATAATTAAAACATCTTAGTTTTTTGTGTTGTTTTATAATAAATTAGAACCGTGATTGTACAACTATTTGTTGCTTTTAAGTTAGCTCATTGGATGCTTTAAATTATTGTAATAATTTTGATAATGATTATATTTGCTTTGTTAAGTTTTTATTTTTGAAAATTTTAATCAATTTTTTTGAAGTTATAGCTTTTTATTATTTTTGTAAAATTTTATTTGTTTTATAAAATTTTGCACAATTTTTATCTTGTCTTTTTATTTGTAAGAATATTTTTTTATTAGTTTGATATTTTATCTATTTTTATAATTTTGATATTTATAAAACCATTTTTTACTTATTTTTTTAATTATATATTTTGTCTATTTTTTATTTTTGAATATCATAATAATATTATTATTTAATTTAATAAAATATAAATCATTCAAAATCTTAATCAACCAAACAAACCCTTACAACAAAATTAAAACCAAAAAAACCAAACTTAAATCTTTTTTTTTTTTTTTTTTGGGTCATTACAGTTTAGAAAACTCATATTACTGCAACAGCATCAGGCGAATGTGGCTAGAGGCAAAGCGAAGATTGGATCTGCTGCCATATGCACAATATCATTCATCTCTGATGTAACACGTAATGTATCCTTCAGACCTTTGCAAGTAAAATAATAAAGCTTCATATTTATTTTTATTTTCTTCTTGTAATCAAATAATGAAATTTCATATTTATTGATTTCCTTATAAATGCACCCCAACTCATCCATTCCTGATTCTTTTTCTTTTCTTTTCTTTTTTTTTTTTATGAATAAGCCATTCTCATTAGAAAAAGTGAAGACAGTACAAAATTATATCGAAAACACTAATCCAAACAAGCTAGAAAACTAACGAAATCTACGAAATCTAAAAAAGGGCAGCCAAGCACCAAGTTGCCCAACCAAAAAGTAAAGATAAGAAAACACCCTGCACCCTATCCAAAGACAAAGCACAATCTCAAAACATCTATTATTACGCTTCCACCAAAGGCACCACCAAATACAATGGGGTATCATTCTCCAAATAGCCTTAGCGAAAGGGTTTTTAAGCCTCCTTTTCCAACACCATAGCACATCTTCCACTTTTTCTGGCATAACCCATTGAAGATTCAAATACAAAAACGTGCGACCACAGCCCACTCGCATAAGGACAATGCAACAAGACATGATTAACTGATTCCCACCACAGCGGTATAAGAAACACCAATCAACCATGATCATACCCCTTCTACAAAGATTGTCAATAGTTAAACTCCTACCATGAGAAGCCTCCCACACAAAGAAGGAAACTCTCATAGGGTACAACGACCTCCAAACACCCCTCCACGGGAAAGAGAGATCCCCACCTCAAGCAAACCATACATCGATTACAGAAAACACTTCATCCTAGTACCCATCCAATCCATCACATCATCCTCCCCTCTTCTAACAACAAAGCAAAGAAAGAAGCAAAATCCTCCATTCCCAATCATTAGCAGCTCTAGAGAAGGGAACATCCACACCACATTAACACCATCTCCACCAAACAATCCGCCACCAAGCCTATTTACAACGAGATAAGGAGAAAACAAAGGGAAAGGCAAGACTCAAAGGCTTATCTCCACACCAAATATCATGCCAAAGCTAACTCTACACCATTCCCCACCTTAAACCGAATATGCTTGCTGAAAAGTGCCCCACCTCTACTAATGTACCTCTAAAACTAACCCCATAAGAGCCACAGGCAGAAATCGTACTCCAACCTCCCACCAAGCAACCATATTTTTCAGCAATAACGTCCTCCACAACCTATCCCTTCTTAGCAAACCGCCATAACCATTTACTTAATAATGCCATATTAAACATCCTAATATAGCGAAGGCCCAACCCTATCTTGCTACGGAGAACACACCTTATTCCACTTCACAAGATGAACTTCTGAACATCATCATCACTACCCCAAAGGAAATCCTGCTGAATTTTCTCCATCCTATTCACCACCCCCACCGGAATAGGGAACAAAGAAAGGAAATAGGTAGGTAAACTCGAAAGAGTAGACTTGATAAAAGTTAACCTTCCACCCTTAGAGAGGTACATGCACTTCCATCCCACCAGCCGACGTTCCATCCTCTCGATGATCCAAAAAATAATAATAATCCATGTTCTCCCCAATCAACTGGATCGATTTAATCCAGCAATGCAGCTGATCAGTATAGTATTCCGTTTGGGAAGCTTCTTCGCAAGTGAAACCTTAAAAAAAAAAAGCTTCAGAGGGCAAAATCGTTAAAAAAAAAAAAAACTCCAATCTGCCACGCAATTTTGCACAGCAATAATAAAAAAATTCAAAATTTTTTCTAAATGCAAACATGAACTAAACATGAAACAAAATACTTTGCCAAATCTTGGAGGAGATTGAAATATTTATTGAAATGGAGAAAATAGACAACCTGTGAAAGCCGCAGGACCAAATTAATGGCACTACAAAAAAATTGGTCTTTAGTGGCAGTCGTTTTAGTGGCGGTCGCCAAAAACGCCGCTAAAGACACCATTTTGCAGCGTTTGCGTAAAGACGTTGCTTAGAAACTATCTATAGCGGCAGTCTTTTTAGTGGCGGTCTCGACCTACCTTGCACAAACGCTACTAGAAATTCGGTACCTACAGCGGCGTCACGGTGACCTCCGCTAAAGCACCCACCTTTAGCAGCGTTTGTGTCAATAAACGTTGCTATAGGTCTAATGAAAATAAAATTTTATTTATTAATTATAAGTTAATTAATGTAAATAATTATTTTATATCTTATTATGTTCTTTTTAATATGTAATTTTATTTTGTCATGTATTTGAAAATTTTTATTTTAAAGGACCTACTTAATAAAATATGAAATTAGAGGGAGTGTTATGAAAATTGAAGTTGTTATATGATATATTTTAAATTATATATGGTTGTTATGGTAATTGCATATTTATTGACTAAATCTAAGTAGTTTAGAAAACATCTATTATCATACTTATAATGAGCATATATATTTTGAATAATTAGTAATATAATACTATTTAATTAGGACATATTATTTAATTTCAAACAAAAATATATTGTGAGATTAGCTTATGCAATTAAAGTACATAACTTAATATATGTCTTAGAGGCTATGATTTAGTCATTAGGTAGGTACATACATATAAAGTACTTAGGTTAATTAGCACATATCATGTATATGATAAACACATATAACAAATTATGCAATGTTATATAGAAAGCATTATACTTTTAAATTATAAGTATTATATATTATTACTACCAACTTATTTTAATTAAGATTATTATACTAGTTATGAAAAATAGTGTAAAATAATATGCTATGTATTTAATACTAAGTATAAAGATTTTTAAATACTATTATAAATTACAACTGATTTTAATTTACTAAAAATATGTATATAACTTATTATTAAAAAAAATATGAAAACGGTGAGTTTAGAGTGTAATAACGAAATCAAAGTTTTCCCTCCCCGTTAAATTTTCATCAAAACCCCTAATTTTTTTTTTCGATTCTCAGTTGAGAGAGATGATGTGTTGCATCGACCTGAGAAAGAGGAGGGTTTCGTCCTTACTCCATTTCAAATAGAGACCAGAAACTTCCCACATTTCAAGCGACAGACACACGCTTCAGAGAACGAACGAGAGAGAGAGAGAGAGAGAGAGAGCGAGTGCATTTGGTGGATCTCGATCCCGCGTCAGCCATGGCGAGAGGACCTCTTGCTCTTCTTCGATGGACCTGTCTCAGTCTCTTGCTCTTCGTCCATGCCGCTCACTGCTTCTATCTCCTGGTGTTGCTCCCCAAGATTTCAAAATGTATGTATGTGTATATGTGTGTATGCGTTTGTGGTTGGATTTCAAGGTTAGATCTTGGATAATGTGTTTGGGATCTGGGTTGGCTTGGTCCTTGGGAGTGATTATTTCATATGTAAAAATATAAGCTTCTGTAATTGTTGCATTCTGGTATATAATTTGTGTGAAACTATGATGTTTTGCTTATGGTCGGAAGCTTAGCTAAATGTTAATGGATATGTCCCCTTGTTCAGGTTTTTCAAACAGTTCTTGGCTTTCTTTGGCATACATCAGATGGCACTCTGCCTCTTTCGTTTCATTGCAGCCCTCGGAAGAACAGAAGTTGTTGGAAACACACTTGGTACCTTTACATTACTGATGTGTGGGGTTGCTCTAAGATATGAAGATTTTGGCAACTGAGGGACAAATAATAGCTTGATTATTGGTACTTGAACTTTGTGGCAGGTGGAGTTGTAGTGGCTATTAGTTTTTGGGTTTCTGTCCCTGTAGCGTTTGTTAGTATCGTCATGGTTCAAGCTTGTCTATTTCAGGATTTTGTGCCGATGGATGTTCAGCAATTGCTGACTCTGGAACATCTTTGTTGGCTGGTCCGACGGTATGTACATCTCTCCATATGTAGCTGCAAAGATGTGTTATGGATATGCAATAATTTTTATGCATTCTACGTGCTATCATGTGCACTCTAAGTGTTTGTAATTATGCCTGAGGATGAAAAGGTTTGAATTACCTGCTAATTAGATTGGTATTTCCCAAAGAATAGAAAACATATGAGTTTGTGTGGATTAGCAAGACCACAAACTTGAAATTATGATGGATTAGCTTCAGTTTTTATGCTTTGTTAGGTGCTGTCCAGTGCAATAGGTAAACGATTTTGTGTATGTATTATTTTTTTGAATAGTGTAATTTGAGACTTTGATGTTCTTAGTTCGTAGTAGTCATCAATGGAAGTTAAAAGGCGCATTTTTATAACATGGTAGGTGCTGTCTACCGAGTGTTTATTGTTGGTTTTGGAGTTTTTGTCAAGTTTATCACGGGTTTTGGGTAGCCTACTACGATTTAGTAATGTTCAGGGAGACAATTGTGGTAGTAGTTACTCTGGCTCTAAGTCGTGGTTTGCAAGTTGGGGTACCAAAGGAAGTACAATGTGGAAAATCCTTTTGATTGGATGGAGTTCATTTCTTTTGCAGCATCTGATGGGATTTAGTTTGTTCCTCGCATGTATAATTTATGTTAGGCTATGTAGAGCTTGGTTTTTTATATCCAACCCGGATAGTACCTAACCTAATTTTTGATGAAAAGTGTTTACGGTTTAAAATGAGATTTTTTGTGAGGCTTAGTCCTTGCTTATTGTGTTGTATTTGAATATTTTAGTTGTTCTTGTTTATTGTTATTTTATATTAGAAATTTGTTACTTTTTAGATTACTTGTAGAGATTCTTGTGTTTGTTGTAAAATATTATTAATCAATGATGAAGTATATTTTGTTTTATTATCCTTGTTCTTTAAGTTTTTACATCCAATGAATTATGATTATTAAAATAAATTTGTATTACCGATTAAAAAAGCATGTATAGGAAAAAATTAGTGGTGTTTTAAAAATGTGGCATATACACAAAAAAAAAAAAAAAAAAACGCTGGCACAGACCTTTAGCAGCGGTCACAAAAACGCCGCTAAAGGACTGTACCAGCGTTTTCATGAAACACTGCAAAAAAAGGTTGAATTGCATTCGGGTCTACCGCCGCTAACCGACCGCTGCAATAGACTGGCGGTCTTCACCAGCGGTCGCGAAAACCACCTCTATAACCTATTGCGACAGTGATAACCGCTACTAAAAAACCGTGGCTAAAAGCTTTAACAGCGGTTTCTAACCGTTGCTAAAGATTTTTTTTTTTGTAGTGTGGCTTAACGACCTTGTTTTATCAAAAATTCACGGATCTCATATAAAGGGTGATTTAGTTGATGCAATACAAAGTTTCTTTATATACATCAGGTTTTTTTGTTAAAATAAATTAATTATTCTTATATTGTGGTTATTCTGAAGAGAGACAACGTACACTACATGAGTACTAGTGAGCCACTATTGCCCCCATAAGCTTAAGGGTTGTGGTTCCAAAATTTTTTCAATCTCGCTTTATGAATTAGGCTGGTTTTATCCCTAGCTAACAGGCTTATACAAGAGAACATTATTTTGGCTCTGTAAATTATCCATACCATGAAGGCCAAGCAAGGTAAAGGAGGCCTTATGGCGATAAATATTGCTATGAAAAGCCTTATCATTAGGGTGCATGGATACCGTGGACTACAATATATCAAACTCAATCCCTCCACGACCAGCCTTCAAATGTGAAGAATTTAAACCTTAGAGACTAGTTTGATGGGTTTGAAAGTTTGTGGACTTATTTTATTTTCGCACAAATCACATTGACGAACTTCGTATTTTTTCCTTCAAAAATACATGGAGAAAATAGTCCAAGTGATCGGGCCAAATCATCAACTAAAATAGATCCACACTACACTTAAGCCGAATCGTGCACCCTAATGATACTACATTAATTAATAGTTAGACACGAGCCAAAATTGACGAAAGTTTAAGATGATAACAAATATTCAGGTTTAACTACTATAGGGGGCATTCGGGAGTGAAAAATTTTGGGGTTAGAAATTTTGGAGATTTTGGGATTTGTAAAAAAATAAAGATATTTTATAAGATTTGATGAAAAAGTGAAGAAAGATAAGATTTAAATGAATATTATAATAAAAAAGAATATATTGAGGAGGAGAGAGAGATTATTTTATAATTTTTTTAATGTGGGTAGAAATTTTGGGGATGGAAATTTCCACCCCCGAACACCACCTATATATGCTGGGAATTGATTGCAAAAGTTAAGGAGTTTTTCTGAGGATTCTCGGCCAAGACAGCAGAACATTTCTACCCGAAAGCCTGAGATTTCATTTGCAGGCCAAATGCGTGCTTACTATCAGGCGTATCTATGGTTGATGTCAACATGAGGGCACTAGTGTCCAAACTGGGATAGTTGATATTAAGAAGAAAACCTGAAGTCTTATGGGTCGAAGTCCTAAAAGTCAAGTTTCGGTGAAAATTATGGTAATAAACATGTGGAAGCTGGATATATGGCTCCCAGATCAATAAAACTTCAAACCGATACCCTTGAAGGACGGACGGAATGAACCTACAAGTTGGGTGGCCATAAGCTACGAGAGAGGAGGAGATAAATTCAACCTGCATACCACATCCATATATAGACCCATACAACCTCCATATAGGGCGTAGATTCAATCAACCAAACCAGACGCCATCAAATATCGGAGTAATTTCTTACACAAGGTATTAAAAGACACGATTCACTAGACTGATATAGTCTGTCCCTTTGGAAATTTCGGCATCAACTTAATTTACCTTATTTGCGTTTAAATTAATTGGAAGATTCTTTTCCCCTTTCTTTTTGTTAGTTTGGCTTGGTTTTGTTGTTAGTTATGGATAAGGTGACTCTTGTGATGTAATCACACTATTCCTCTATCACAAGTAAGGCCTATAAATAAAATTAGAAAATATTAAGGATTTTCAGACCCAGCCCAACCGAACCCGATTAGGTTCAATCGGCGCATATGTGAAGCCCGATTGAGGTCGGGCCCAAAATACTGCAGCTCAATCAATTTCGATTGAGCTCAAGATGCCAGGATCAGATTCGGTTGGAGTTGGGCGGTACCGAACTCCCCCATGACTGGGGTCTAAGGCCGCTCGATCCCAACCCCAATCGAGGCCAATGTCCACCATGAAAGTCGGCCTCAAGCAACTCCTCACCCCTAGGTCAAGCGATTATATTGGTCGGGCGGCCTTAGACTCCCAGCCATGAGGAGAGTTCGGTACCAACTAACCCTAACCCTGACTGAGTCATGTACAGCCCTAAAAGCAATGGCGGATGCAGGGGGTGGCCGCCATCCATTTGACAGGCCAAAAAAATAAAATTTTAGAGATAAATTTTTTTTTTTTTTTTTTTTAAAAAATTTTGTCTTAGGAGTTCACCCCCCTTCAAATTGGGTCCTGGATCCGCTACTGTCTAAAAGATACCGTCTTTTTCCATTAAAACAAAAAACAAAAAGAGATTAAGAGACAATGAAAGTAAAAAAAGATATAGCCATCGGGCTTTGGACTGTAATGGATGATGAACAGCACACGGCTTCGTACCTCTTGCCCTAGTTGATTGAAGCCGCCTTTTGAGGAAAGTATAGAACTATAGGTTCCATAACATCTGCATTAGGCTGAATGACTCTCCCCTAGAGTTTACAGGTTGTTCTTCGGGTACAGAATGATTTTCCTCCATATCTCAATAACAAAATAGAACACAAAAACAGAAGAATCCCTGTAATTGTAATCAAGTAAAACCATTTTCTAGATTCCTTTGTCGCGACTGGGAGATCCGCGAAAGTCGGCGGTGACAAGTCATATAAGTTATAATTTATTAAGGTGGGGAAATGGACCAAAAAGGATAAGAAAATCATTGGGATATTGTGCCAATACCTATCCAAGCATTCAACTACTCTGTTGTACCTGTTCTATCATGACTTCGTGCTCCCGACGTATAAGGTTGTTGCTTTTATGCTTTCGATTTCTTTTTTCTTGGTGATTAGATAAATAAATATATATAACCGGAATAGAACACAAAATAAAAAGCGTAATTGGAAGATAAGCTGGTTGGTCAACGCCAAAAAAAAAAAACTAGCTGAATATATAGCATAACGTAGAGTCATTCATTTATTTATATATAGTTTTGCTCACACAGAATTAACCGCAACTCCAAACACAAGTACACGAAGAAACTAGAGAATTAGGTACACGCAGGTTGAAAGATATATTGTTGCTTGGAGGCAAAAAAGACAGATTAAGAAGTAGATACATGAATCCATGGATGAGAAGAACCAAGCCATGAAAGCCTTAACGATTCATGGTCGGTGCAACAAACGGAGGTGATGTGGCAGCAGCAGCATTCATCTTGTCAGCATTGGCCATCCAACCTTTATCTCGGAAAACATGTACAAAAGAAGATTAAGATTAGAAAAAGATTGAGATTTCACTCTTAAATACATGTGGTATGTGGCTGTGAAGCTCTACTATACGGAAAATGATATTCTCTGTAATTGAAGAAGGTAGCCAAGCATGGTGTTCTACCTCTGGCAGGGTCCAACCCAAGCGCTATCAGCTCGCGGTGCTCCTGACAAAGAGCGCAGGTTTCCAAGCAGACATGGACACAGACATCCCCGCACGGATCTTCAGGCAACGAGTAGGAGCCTCTCAGTTTGCTTCGGTATGTCATCGAGTATAAACATTGACAGCCGGCATTGAAAAGTATGCCATAGAGTAGGCCCGCCATTAAGCAAGCTACAAAAAATCACAGCGCAAGCAGAAAGAAAACTTATTAGCTAGCATAATCATTCTAACAGACTGACGTTTTAACTCAAAAGAATATGACTACCCTTTGTAGTTCAGGTAGTCTACATGAAAAGAGCAATAAGTAGAATATACTAACATGTTTGCCCCCTGTCCGTGACCTTAGCGATGCGCCCAAAGGTGACACAGGGACACCAGCAGGTCGGACAACCTTTGGAATGATAGAATTCCGTACAAAATTTGCAATTTATTAACGATGCACCGTTAGAAGTCTGAACAAGAAGACAATCACCGAGAAGGAAATATAAGACGGCCTTACAATTAGAGGGATCACTAAAAGCAATCACTGAGACCAGAGTGTTAAAAATATTAAAGTCTCACCTTGCTAGAGCAACATGGGTTATTAAAATTAAAGGTTTATAAAAAGTCTCAATATAACCTTATCAAAAATATAAGTGAAAAAATAAATCTGCCCAGTTGAGCTTTCCTACAGTGGATGTAGGTCTATGGATCCAACCACTTAAATCTTTTGTCTCACTTATCTATTCTCTTCCTCTCTTAGTATAAATAATTTTTTATCAGTTTAAATTTTTTTTTTTTAAGATGGTATCAGAGCTATTTCGATCCTTTGGCCCATGCTGGCCAGCACTCTTGTTGCCTTAGCTTGGCCTAGTTTAGGCCCAGTCCAGTTTGGACTGATTTAGTTCTTTTCTTAGGCCTTCCGGTGACCTCCCAGCATCAATCCGGCGACCCTCCTGCTTCATTCTAACTTCGGTCCGGCGACCTTCCGGCTTTAGTTCAAACCTCCGGCGACCTTCCGGCGTTTTTATTTTCCCTTGAATTATTTTTTGTAAGTCCAAACTCAACATGTGTCCACCTTGAGTTTGCAGGGGAGTGTTAAAAATATTAAAGTCCCACATTGCTAAAGCAATGTGGGCTATTGAAATCAAAGGCTTATAAAAAGCTCAATGTAACCTTATCAAAAATATAAGTGAGAAAACAAATTTGCCTAGTTAGACCTTCCCACAGTGGATGTAGGTCTATGAACCGAACCACTTAAATCATTTGTCTCACTTGTCTATTCTCTCCCTCTTTTAGTATAAATAATTTTTCTTTCCAATCTAAATTTTGTTATTTCTAACACAGAGGACCATTTCCCCACAGCCTGCGAAGCATATGGAGGTGGCGGGTATGGTGGCGGTGCTTGAGCAGCTGCTTTTGGGTCGTAATCACTGTTAGGATACATTTCAGCTCCGAAAGGATATTCAACAGGAACAAGAATTCTAATAGAGAAAGAGAGCACTGTCCCTATATCTCCACGAGGGAAACCATGGTGCATCCCGTTCTTATATATATAGCAGATCAGCTCCACATAGTTGATGACCTTGACTTCGTGAAAAGTTGGCGTACATATATTATTGGCGTGGCGTAAACTAATTACGATATATCAATTTGATTCTTTCATAGACGGAAGGTGGAAAGAATTTCTCGTGCTTCATACCTTTTCAATCATTCGAATTTTATACCCACAAAATAATCAACCTTTTAATATCTGCAAATGGTAATCAACCAAATACAATTATATGGATAACTGCATCATACAAGCCCACGTGCCTCAAAACCTAGCAGACCAGCCTCTATAATAATTAGTGCAATATGCCTCCTCATATATATGATTAATTTAAATATTAGTATTGGAATCCCTATCTATACGATTTGTTTAATTAAACTCAAAAGAATGGTAGGTTCGATTCCTCGTTAATAGAAAGGGTCCATTGGTAGACTTGACTCTGTCAGACAGAGACGAAGCTACGGGGGCTAGTGGGGGCCATGGCCCCCACAAATTTTTACTAATATATAGGTAAATTTTAACAAAAATTTTTTTTTTTAAATAGTCTTTGTAATGGGCCCCCAAAATTTTTGAAGAAAAACAAGTGTGAGGAAGTAAGAAGCATCAATAGTAAGAAAGAAAAGAGTAGTGGGTCCCCAATTTTTTTTAAAAATAGTGCTAACTATCAATAGTGTCTTTTTGAATTTTTTTTTTCTCTCCCCTTATTTTCTATGCGTTTCAACTCTTCTTCTTTTTTCTTCTTTCTCACGATCTCTTCTTCCTCTCCTAGGTTCTCTCTTTCTATTGCTACTTCTAGATTTTCTCTAATTTATCTCTCTTCCTCCCTCTCATAATTTACATTCTTATCTTCACAAATTTGCTCACATTATATCCCCATATTTCCATCGCCACTCTCTCTCTCTCTCTCTCTCTCTTCTCTCTCTCTCTCTCCCCTACTATTTTGCCCCATATACAAAAAATCGCAAAATCCTCTTCAAGGTTAGAATTCTTGATGTTATTACATTTAATTATTGTTGTCTAATTAAAATAGTAGTGCTCTATGTTTATATGTGATAAACAAAGAAAACAATTTGTCCGTTGTGATTTTTGCCTCTGTTAATTTGGCTAGATTTTAAAATTGCTTTGTGCCTTTGTCAATAATTTATGTGTCATATTGCTTACTTTTATATTGCCAATTTAGGTTGTATATATGGGTAGGCATAACAATATTGATTTTCTTTTCAAGAGAAAATAAATTGATACTTCACAAGCTGAAGAAGTAGAAACTGTTCAATGTTCTCCTAAAGTACCTAGAGTTGAACTTGAACTTGAAAAACATATTACTTCTAGAGCTCGACCTGAAGAAAGTGAAACACCTAGAGCTCGAGATGAAAAAGTTGATTTATCTACTTTAGAACGTGACCCTGGCTTACACTTTCAAATATGGGATTATTCAATCAAACAAGATGATTAAATAATGAATATTTTGATTATAATGAAAGTGCTTATTTTGATTATAATGAAAATTTGAATATTTTTTTATTGCCTACGCTTTTAGGATTTTTTTAATTTCAATATATTTGGCCCCCCTAAGGACAAATTCTGGCTTCGTCCTTGCTGTCATAAGTTACTTTATGATTAATGGTTACCGAATTAAGTAAATAAATAAATTTGTGGTGCTCATTTACTCACTTGGGATCTTTTTTTATTATTATTTAAAGTAATCCTAATTATTCACTTTTCAAAAAAATGCAAAATATTGTGTTCTTGATCTGTGTTTGTCTCTCTGTGGCCAAGGCTCATCTTATCCTAAATACACATTTTGGCTTATCTCAAATATGTATGCCTCTTTGTCTGACCGGAAAGAAGAAATGCATGTCTTGTCCTTTATCTATATCGAAATAGGGATATATCAAGAACAAATGCTACATAAATTAGTAATTTTGCATGACCCAAGCAGAAAACTTTAGCCAAGTTAAAGTATCTTAATTAACATATTTAGAAACGTCTTGCTAGAATATTATTTCTGCTTGTATCCCATCACCCCTAGCTAACTGCATTTCAATTCAAACCACTCATATCTTTGTCTCTCCCTACACTTTCTCATCTCCTCTCTACATTATCTTTCAACTATACAATGCATTTAACTTAGGTCCAGGTCTACCTTTGTCCGTGGCTTTTGTTCCTTAATGGTGAACTCAGACAGCCCGTGAGCCACGAGCTAACCTCGATTGACTTGTGAATGAAAGAAAATATGAGAGGTAGTGAATAATTAAAAGATAATATGGAGAGATGAGAGAAATAGCAAGACATATATTTAAATAATTCGGTCTAAAAGACTTTATATTCACAGTAAAAATCTTCTATGGCTGTATTTTGTATTAGAAGTTCATATGTACAAAGTATAAGTTAAAAAAGAGAAAAATACAAAACATGATAGGAAAGATATTCCTACATATATAATATAGCAATAATATCATCTAAAATCTTATAGATTATTATGATATTATCTTTAACAGTGGATTCTGGCAAATTTCACAGATGATGCATAGACTGCGCTTTTTAAAGTGGTGTTTGTATGAGACAAGATCGAAAAGATAAATATAAAATACATTATATTGCGCAATCAACAAATGAACATATTCTAGTACCTGCATATAATAATATTTCAAAACAAAAACGTCTTTTTTTTTTGTTATATATTGAAAAGATCTAATCATATATATATATTTATTCAAAAGATCCCCATTAGCTTAGTTAGGTAATCCTTATTGCTCTTCCCTTTATGAAGTTTTTTCTCTTGTTCTTTTTTCTGTTTTTACCAGAGAGCGAACAAGACCAATTGAAAGGATGTTGAACTGAATCTGCTAGGAAAGTACCAAACATTGTTTGCGTCCAAAAGTCGATGAATTCACGGGCAAAATAGTGCGCGCACAATTCTTTCTTCTTCTTCTTCTTCTTCTTCTCTTCTTTTTTTTTTTTTTTTTTTTTTTGTAAATCATGCCATCATCCTCATTAAAACAAAATAGTGCGCACAATTCACATCGCTCGCTCGCTTGTCTAAACATTCTTAAGCGTTGAAATCCACCAAACCCTGATCTTCTTGTCGTTTTCCCGACCTTTTATATAGATTATATTATATTATCTGTCGCCAAGGGAAGACTTTGTACAGTCTACTGCCCTAAAAGTCGACACAATATTCAGCCTCATCTCATATATATATATATACTCATCATCAATATAGTTCCCTTTAGTATTTATTTTATGATCTCTTTGTCATATCATTGAATACCTCTCTTTCTCTGTTCGTAAAAAAACAAAGAGGGTAGGCGAAGGCTGCTTGTCTTATGAAAATAGCCCTACAGCTTCCTAAGTGAGTTACAAAGACCCTAATTTACATAAGCAAACACCTGATGTACCTATAAATTAGGAAGTCCAAGGCCAACAACCTTTCCCACCCACCAACCACCACTTTTCTTTTTTCTGTAAGCAAATAGTTGTATAAGAGGAAAACGACATTATAGTACGAAAAATACACATGTACGCAAAAGACTCGCTCCAATCAAACCAGAGAACAAAGAACATGCTAGGCCTAAAAAAAAATGTATTCAAGGTCATTATAAATGAGCCCAAGGGGCGAAGACTAACTAAAAGCTGCAAGCGGTGGCGGCCTCCACTAAAAGTGAGGATCAGGACAACCTCTTATCTAACCATCTTCCCATGAATGCCGATCAGGAGTGCTGGGGGGAAAAGATGAGATTGTGGAGATTCTGAAAGTTTGTCAGGAAAAAATGATACTTATGACAAACGATCTTGAACTTTAACTGCAAATGAATCTTCACTCTTGATAATCTTCAAGTCTTGTTGATCTCACACATTGAGTCTTTTGATTTCACAACTAGAGATTCAAATGTTCTGCCTCTTTCCTTTCCACGCCTCACAGCCATCATAGGATTTCTTAAAGTCATAATGGCCAAATGTCTAGAAAAAACTATCTTACAGTCTTTTTTTGAACCCTAGTTATGATATAGTGTGTGATCGTTAGGGATCTCGGATCTTGGCTGTAAGGTCATATTGAAACTCTTCGTCTTAAATAAATAAACTAAGCAAAGAAAATTGCTTGAAAGCTATATTTACCTCTATCAATCTTGTACAATAAATATCTACATGTTGTGCAATTGAATTTCATCAAGTTCATTTTCAAGATACAATGAAGCTCAAATTACCAATATGTTGTCTAATGACGCTTTTAAATAATAAAATTAGAGTAGAATACTTTTAGATTGTACTGGCTAAGAAATTAGAATTCCACTTCGGCAATAAACAAAATATAATAATTTAATTAAGAAATAGATTTTGTAGAAATGTAGAATGTTTTGGTGCAAAAAAATGAAGGTCAAGTCTGGAGCAACTTTTCAATATCATTATGGATTATGCAAATAAAGATGCCTATTTATAGATATTCAGATATTTTTTTACAAGCATTATGACTCTTCGTGAAGAAGCGCATCTTCTTCGTGAATCAGTACCTTTTTCGTTAAACAGGTGCCACTTCATCACCAAAAATAACTTTTCGAGTGAAAAAAAATATTTTTCATGCAAGAATACGTCTTAAAGAATATATGTCATTTTATTAATGGACCATTTTTAAAACGGGTAGGATCAAATTTCGTCTGTTAGATCAAAATTCTTTTAGAAGATTAGAAAAAAAATTCTAATAGTTATAGCTCTTTTAACAAATAACGGCAAAATATGACCATTGGATCAAAAATCACTTGATTTCAACCGTCCACTCTTCAAACAATTTAGAATTTAAATCTGACAATTGGATTGCACTTATTTTCAAATAGTTTACTAAAAACATCTCAAGATCATGATACCAAGCATAATCACAACAGTTCAAAATATTAAATATTCTCACAAACAATGCATCCACAATTTTTGAAAATTAAAATATAACATATAATGTATCAATATTTTGAAAATCTTTTACATGGACGAGCCAGCAGAGGAGCACAAAGAGACTCCCGGCAAGAGATGGAGGGAACCTACAACCGTGTCGGGTTGTTGTTCATGTGGGATGCACACGCTTCCATAGGAGGGCGTACAACCTTACGTTCCGTCAAAGTAATGGTGGGATATCTGGAGCAGCGCAAATACGAGACCATTGACTCCATCTCCAAGGCAACAGCTTTTGAATATATACAGATCAGCCGAAGACGAACCCGACCACGGACAGAGGTGGCAACGGGAGGAGCTTTGGCCTATAGCTGGGTACCCCAAAGAGATCAGATGCTGAAAAGTGGAGAGAAGCTCTCTTCTCACTCTAGAAAATGCTGAAACCGGTTTAACCCGCCACCTCAATCAAAGAAGGTTTATCTGAATTTCATCCCCGGACTTCTCTCTCTCTCTCTCTCTCTCTCTCTCACTGAAAGCCGTCGACGGTTGATCCTGTGGACTATACAATGGGAGATACCTCTCAATCTGACTTCAAATCTCTCAGTTCCGATGCATTACAGGTAGCGTGGGACTACATAGTTCTTGTCAAAGCATGGGACCACCGCGTTTTTAAGTGTCTACATTTGCGATGCCGCATGCAGATGTAATCATAATGTTTTATTTATTTTACCCTTTTTCAAAAAATAGTATACAAACAGAAAGAACAATTATCCACAAGGATGTGTTGACGACCCATATATTTGTTTAACAAGTTCCAAGACCAGCTCTTTTCTATAAAAATTCGAAGAAACAACTAAAAAATCACGAGGCAATCTAAATTTACACAAATTTTTTAATGCATTTAGAAATACCAAAAAGAAACTGCCAGACACTTCTAAAACAAAACAAAACAAACTTTTATTACATGACTCACAATCTGAGTTCCTCAATATTCTTTCCACTGGGAAAGTTTGTATGTTTCTACACTGGCATTTGTATACAAGAATAACCCAACAGATTCAAACCGGAAAACTAAAATATTACACCCAAGCAAGTTCAAATATCTGTGAAGAGAAGTCTGTCATAACCATTTCTTCTGTGACCTTTTGAACACCTGAACAACAAATATACATGAATACAATTCAAAATTAAATGTTGATAGTGGCTTCCCAGAGCCTGAGCAGTCCATTACGACCACCACTGCATATTCTTTTCCTCTCAAGGTCCGAAGCCACACATCTTACCTGGATACCACATAATGGACTGAAGTCAAACAAGAGAAACAAGTAGGATGAATTCATATGTGCAGTATCTTCTTGAAAGATAGCAAATTTTGACAATTATTGGATTTCTTTTGGTATTTGTAGTCACTACAATATAATGCGTTAAAGGATACCGTCACTATGAATATATCGAATCTGCATCCAAAATTAGTGTCAATGAAGATTCCAACTCTATATGACATGGATATAAAGCAAGCTCAATCTTTTTAGTTTGCACTAGTTTGTCTCTAAAAGAAAGAAAAAAAAGATTGAATGGATTATCCCGAAACAGTACAGTTAATCAAGCCCAATACTCAGAATAGTACAAAATCAGCGCTTGTAATTTCAGCAGTATGAACCAATGCCAGAAAATATCGAACTTTCCATGCTAAATACGTGCACCTAGGTGAACTAAGTTTCTCAACATTACTTAGAAAAAAAAAAAGGGTGAACTAAGTTTCTCAAAGGTAACCTCACACATTTGTCCATGCGGATATTTCCATGTACGTATTGAGGATCCAAGCATGAACAAAGAAGAGCAAGGCTCTAAAATGATGATTGAGATAAGAGATGATTAAGACAAAATGAGACCAATTATGTGATACCTCGAGTCCCTCATTGGATGAGAGAGAAAAAATAATGGGAGATTAGTTCTATAACGGTCAACTCTCACATTGAGACTTTTCTAGGTGCTGAGCCTTATAATTTTCAAGGAGCTTCTAAAGCAATCTTAACTAGTCCTTTCTAAGTCAAAGTGCAGATATAACTAGTGTTTTTTTTAGGTCATTACAGTTTAGAAAACTCATATTACTGCAACAGCATCAGGCGAATGTGGTTAGAGGCAAAGCGAAGATTGGATCTGCTGCCATATGCACAATATCATTCATCTCTGATGTAACATGTAATGTATCCTCCAGACCTCTGCAAGTTAAATAATGAAGCTTCATATTTATTTTTATTTTCTTTTTGTAATCAAATAATGAAGCTTCATATTTATTGATTTCCCTTATAAATGCACCCCAACTCATCCATTCCTGATTCTAATAATTTCCATCTTGAATTAAAATTCTTGAGTGCTAAATTTTGAAACCTATAATGGAACTACACTCTGGTTTCAACCTGAACAAAGCATCTAGTAGGAATTATGCAGCAAGAAAGGAAAGACACACAACACATACCACAGCAACTGTCCTTGGTGGCGTACGGTAGAGTTGCCACTTTGCCATTTTCGAACCTGTGCTAGAAAGGCCACCAAGTCTCTCTTGAGGCCGATGAAAAAGAGACATAGAATTATCAGCTGCTCCAATACCTAACCAGTGATCACCAGCACTGATAGATAATATAGCAGCAGTATGTATAGTAACATTCTTCATGGACCTTATACTGCCTGCATGCAACATAAATTGATGTTAATGGTGAATGCCTGGTAATTAGTTAAACTTTTTTTTTTTTTTGATAAGTACGTCAATCTCATTAGAACTAGTGAAAACAGTCCGAAGACACTACTCCAAACAAGCAAGAAAGCTGAGAAAATCAACAAAATCTAGAAAAGGGCAACTGAGCACCGAGTTCTCCCAAAGAAAAAGAGAAGACAACAAAACGCCTTGCAACCTTCTGACAATGATATTGTAGAAGAAAACATCCATTTCTTTAGACTAGTAATTCCTCAATTATTCAAATTGCTACAGTAGATGTTGAATCAACAAGCTAGCACATTACCATCTCCTTCCACAGACCAAACACTAACAATACCCCCTTTAAGCTTCATTACCACGTTTCTGTTAGATCTTTGTTGAAAGTAGTGTATGAAACTCGAACAAAATCTCCACTCCTTGGGGGCCAGAGCTCCAAATAACATACAAATCAGGTATGTCTGGAACAGACTCATAACAAACACCGGAACTGAAACCAATGAGTAGAGCTTGAGGGAATCTAGGCTGACCTCTAAAACAAATCTGGCTTTGATACCATGTTAATGACCATCCTAGAGGTTTAGACTGTTAGAAAGTGGCCCGACAATGCAATCAAGGTATAGCCCCATAACAAATTGATTTTCTCTGATTTTTTTTTCTGTTGATTGTGGAACTACATAGATCTAAGATTCCATCATCTCGAAACATAAAGCATATGTGCCCAAGAATGCATCTACCATCAACGACAACTCACCCCCCCCCCCTTCTCTCTCCTCTCTCTTTATTTTTCCTTTCTCCAAAATAAAAGAAAAATCCTATGCTGCATATTTTGCTTACACTGTTACGTTATAAACTCTAATGCTTGCAATGTGTCAAACGTCCACCTACTGACAGGTCATAAATCTGACACTCCAGACTAAATCAATCACATTAGGTAACACAAAAAGCAAACAGACGATGCACCTCCAAGGAATGGGGTGAAAGAAAGGATCAGCTAGTCAAGAAACCATAATTCTCTTACCTTCGTCATTCTCCCAAAAGCGCAGCAGCCCATCAGTTGAACCTGAAAAGAATGCCATTTTTTATTTAACAAACATTGGACCAGCACGGCATGTTAAGCAGCAAACAGACAGGACACAGCTCGGAATGGGTGACAAGGTTCAACCTGTGATTATTCCTCTGTCCATTGGGGAATATTCAACACATAATATTGGACCAGCATGGCATGCTAGAACAGCATCACAAGTTCCACGAGAAACGGACCACATTCTTGCTGTCCAATCGTCACTACCAGTAATTAAAGTATCTCCAACCATTCTAATTGACCTGCATAGTTTACACACAAAGTAACGGTGATCTTAACAAGAACACCCTATCCCTAACAAAATACAGGAAGAGCAAGAAAATAAATAACCCTTTAGCTCACCGAATCCATTTTGTGTGCCCTAACAGCTTGTGCATCTGCCTACCAGCACGGATATCCCAGATATTTGCAACCCTGTAATGCAAGTATTCACAAAGTTGGTTGTTAAGGTACAACAAGGATATGAAAACCCAATCACAATCATTTGCAGCAGCAATCATAATTGACTTTCAATACACTTACGCATCTCTGCCAGCAGCAGCCAAGATCCCTGTTGAGTCATCGTACTCAATGCATAGAACTGCACTAGAACAACGGCCTACTGTTGCCACACAAGTATCAGTTCTAACATCCCACATCTTTACAGTACCATCATGGGCAGCTGTGAGGACACGTTCTCCAGACAACATGCGCACACAACTCACCTACAAGAATAAAATAGAAATTAATTCAGCACAATCATCCACTGCACTTATCTTTACTATAGCTCTTCATAACGTCTTCATGACTCAGAAGGAAATAGAGGGAAAAATAGAAGCTAAGATTTTTCTTAGGAGGCATTGTACATGTAAAAAGGAAATCAACGCTTTTCATAAAAAGCTTAAAAACATCCAGGGTAAGAGACGAAAGTTCACAGCAATCAACATCATGTATGGGAGTCCTTTTCTGTTTTTCTCTTTTTTTTTCCTCATTTTGTTGGGTGTTGAAATTTTCATTGGTCCTAATCTAAATTGGATTGGTTGCAACTCACGTACAGTCCACATATAATATGCTATACCATCTTTAAAATATAAAACAATGCACTGAGCACACAAACCTGTCCATCATGGCCTTTTAGCTCTTCTAGAAGCTGAGTTGTTTGTTTGTCCCATACTAAAACGGACTGGTCATCTGAACCTGATACCACCTTTCCTCGATCAGAACTTATTGCACGGATGGTTCTGCATGTAAGCAACAAAGCGAGGACATTAATGAAGCTGAATTAAATAACCAAATCAAGGCCAGGGGGTCGATTGGCTTCAATACATCCGTGCAGAAACAAGCAAACCTTGTATGTCCCTTCAAAGTTGCCCGAAGTTCAGAACCACGGAGACTAGGATCCCAGATCTTAACCTGCACGAGCGTAGATATATAATATAAATCACATCACTAAGAACTGCATAACATAACCCTCTCAAGCAAAGAAAAAAAGTTAGAAGCAATACCCAAATAGGCAAACTTACCAAGCAGTCTGTGCTTCCACTAATAAAAAAACCAGCATCTTCACGGTCACCCACAAGATCCCACACCTCTCTTCTTGTCACACAATGTAGAGCAGTAATGGCACCACTATGACCCCTAAGGACACGAACATTGGTTTGAATCTTTTTCTGTCCAGAAGGCAATGGATCCTGTTTGCGAGGAGACCCACCCTCATTTGCGGCTGAAATCGAAAGACAAAAAACCATGTTGATGTAGTTGGATCAACTGAAAAGGAAAACAATAGGAGTTAGATCAAACCATGTAATGTTAACAGAAGAGGTACCTGAACCACCAGCATCAGCACCCCATCTACGAACACGACTAAAAGAGTTGGATTTGGACGCCGTATCCCTGCTGAACATGCTCTGAACCCAGTTCCTTCCAACACCAGAAGCCTCGGTAGGTGGCTGATTTTCATCTGCAGCATCTTTTGAACGTGGGGAAGGCAATCCAAGAGACGATGTGGATTGGGCCTTTATAGAAGTGATTCCCCAGTATGCAACGCGCAGTTGCTGGGTATGTGATAGAAATCCTCTGAGCTTTATCTGCAGCAAAAAATAGAACAAAGATTTTCAGCTACAGTAGTCATATACAGAATTTATAGAACCCAGAGGAAGGAAAAAACATAAACCAGATTCCAAAATGAAAGAGATGAAAAAGTGGCCAAGAACTATTAACCTAGTCACTCAACAAGAAAAAAATAATGGCACAAGAAAATAAGAAAAATATTGACCTAATTCCTTATCTAATTTCATTTCATGACCATCAAAGCCCAAGGCGATAAAATACATATTCATCAAGACTGACAAGAAATTGAATTCCTGCACATAGCATCATCAAGAAAAAAAAAAGGATAAAAGAATGACTCCGGGATACATGCCTTTCACGAAAGAGCGGTTGGCCTATTTATCTTTTCATCTATTTTTTTGATGATTTTCATGAACTGGAGAGCTGGTTCTCCAACTTTTTGGCAATGATTCTTTCTAAATCACCACTAGATTTTGGTATCAAAGCTTAGGTTCCAATGATTGGTCATCATCTCGGGGCCATAGACATTAAAAGGGCAGTCCTGATGATGACGTGTGAAATATTAAAATGGATGGATTGAGGACACAAGTACAACAATTCCACTACTGTCTAGAGGACTAAAAACTTTTGGAACGTGATGATTCATGCCATGGCTCAAAGGATAATCAAGTAATAAAGTGACAGATCTATCCTTCCCATCGTGTTCGCTGTCCAAGGTCAAATGGAGAGGCTTCCTTTTGTTTTCATGCTTCCAGGAATTATTTTTTTTGATAAGTCATGCTTCCAGGAATTATAAATTCTTATAGAACTGAGTTGCCGCGCATTAGTTCATTAAAAAGCTATATTAATATGGACGCAACTGAGAAACTAATAGGAATAAAATCATGAAATCCAGTAGCATCAAGAAGAAACACTTACAGATGACAACAATAAATTAACCCCCAAGATACGAAGTCCAAAGAACATAATTCCTCATCACAAAAAGAAACTAGCACAGAGGAAAAAGGTAACTTACAAACTGCTTATATCCAACGTTGTTTTTATCTGCTATAGTTTCAATCATGTACCAAGCATCAGTATCAGGAAGTCCCAATCCAGCCTTTCCAAAGAAATAAAACAAAATCAGAGCTGAAGAAATGAAGAAATGAAGAGATACCAACTTTCACAGGGGCAGGGTAGGGAAAATGGTGAAAGGAAATAAGTACTAAAAAAACACAAACTACCATGTGTGATGCAACCACAATCAGCTGCGCTGACACCAGGGATGCATAATTCGCCGCACTGACATAAAACAAGACAATAATGATACAGAGCGATTCTTGTTCAAATAAATCACCTCTCCCATCTCCCGTGGTTTAATATTAAATTCCCTCTCACCCCAGAGAGGGAGGAGAAGAAGGGGGGGGGGGGGGGTTCTCCCAAACACAGCAAAAAAGAAAGAACACACTAGAAATGAACAAAAAGGTTTCAGCATATAGTATTTACATTTTTAGCAGTAAAGAAAGAAAAGGAATAAAAAGTTTCACAATATAGTATTCATATTTTCAGTAGTGCTGTTTCCAACAAACGAAAGGAGTTGTTTATTGATTCCACTAATATCTTAAACAGTGAGGTACATAATAAATGACTTACTACATACAGTACCAAAGAATTACTGCCTAACAAGACTCGTATCTTCTATCTTCCAGCTTAGATATGCCTTACCCCCTTCTATCTTTTTCTCCTCAAATCTCAGTCTAATTTTTTTTTTTTTTTTGATAAATAAGCCAATCTCATTAGAATTAGTGAAATAGTACAAAGGATTATACCAAAGACACTAATCTAAACAAGCAAGAAAATTGAGAAAGTCAACAAAATCTACAAAAGGGCAACTAAGTACCGAGTTCACCCAAAGAAAAAGAGAAGACAACAGAACACCCTTCAACCTATCCAAAGACAATGAACAATCTTCAAAACATCTACTATTCCGCTCCCTCCAAAAGACACCACCAAATACAATGGGGTATCATCCTCCAAATAACCTTGACGAAAGGATTGTGAAGCCTCCTCTTCCAACACCATAGAACATCAGCCACTTTCTCTAGCATAACCCTTGATAATTAACAATACAGAGAACGTGGGACCACAGCCCACAAGCGAAAGGACAATGCAGCAAAACATGATCCATAGATTCACCACCACCCCGACATAAGAAGCACCAATCAGCAATGATCATACCCCTCTTACGAAGATTTTCAATAGTAAGAATCCTACCTCCCACACAAAAAAGGATACTCTCATCGGGCACCAAAACCTCCAAACACCCCTCCAGGGGAAAGACAAACCAACCCCTCCCAGAAGCAAACCATACATCGACTTAACTGAAAACACTCCTTCCTTAGTGCCCATCCAAGCCAACACATCATCCTCCCCTCTCCCCAAAACCATACCATACAACAAAGCAAAAAAGGAAGAAAAATCATCCAATTATCAATCATTAGCCACCCTAGAGAAGGGCACATTCCACACCACACTTTCGTCACCATCCACCAAACAATCCGCCATTGTAGCCTCCTTACACTGAGACAGAGAAAAAACAAGAGAGAAAGCGAGACTCAAAGGTTTATCTCCACACTAGCTATCATGCCAGAAGCTAACTGTGACACCACTCCCCACCCTAAACCGAATATGCTTACTCAGTCTAATTTTGCAACTCATTTTCATTTTCATAGGACTACTCAGGTCGAGACATTGGACATTCATAACAAAACTATACTATCTACTTAGATAAATGTACGATCCATCCAAAATAATGGCACAAATGAACTAAGTCCAGTTCAAAGAACATTGAAGCTGGTCCAATTTGACCTTCCTCGAGTTAAGTTGACGTAGGATGCTCCTTCATAAATCTGTTTCTTTTCTTCCACCCCCACCCCCGCCAAACAAAAAAAAAACACCGGGAGACTAAATAGACTAAATAGGCATGGTAGATTGCCAAGGATAATTTTCATTCTTTGTTTGAGGTTTGATGACTCTTTTAATGAAATATAGGATACCATTTACCTCTCTCTCTCACACATTCAAAATTCCTCCCATAAAAGCCTATCATTTGCTTACCTATTTATGTGGATGTATCCTCTTCACCTCTCAAGAAGTTTACCTCATTCGCATCATGTTTGCAATACCCTCATTTGCATCATGTTTAAAATACCTAGGAACAGATTCGTCATCATGGTCCACAAATTCCAACATCCATTCACATTCCCTGGTTGGAAATATGGGGGTGTGTTCGCTTTTTCATTTCAAAATGAGTTTCATTATGAAGCTCCTTTCAATCCAAACATGTCTTAGACACCAACAAATTTGAATCTCCTGAAGAAAAGTTTTGGCCCCACTTTCAGTGACAAAAAGAACACATAAACCCAAACCACTTTCACAAAAACCCAAAAACACATCCCTAACAAAAATCTTAATTTTCCAAATATATCTTTTAGTGGAACTCATAACTTTCACAAAACCCAAAAAAATATATCTCAAGAATTCTCTCCTTTCACACATGTTCTCTATAGACCCCACCACTTCCAATACATCTAAAGAACACATCTCAACAAATTTTAAAAAACATTACAAAAGTGAAAACAAACTTCAGATACAAACCTACCCATGAATTCCAATAAAGAGCTCAGTTCAAAACAAACTATGCAGCATCTCCGGAGCCAGTAACAAAATGAAGAACTACTATTATTTTCAATCTCTTCTATTAAACCTAAAACAAAAGTAAGACAAATTTGATGTGCAGCTACAAAGTATAGAATAGCTGTGCATACAATGCAACCAATAGCAGAAGACAACTATTCACTAGTAGAATGTCTAAGCCAAATAAACGAAATAAAGAGACAACTCCCATAGACTCAACATAATTGTGGAATTTAGTATGAGAAAAGGTTAAAATAAACGTAAGAAAATAGAAGGAAGGAATCCTTACTTGCTTGAAGACCGCTCCATTAGATAGTCAAAGTATCCTTCCCAGAACCTGTAAGAAATCATAAAGAGTGCAGGTAAATTTCACATCAAAATTCATACCCAACTCGTTACAACCTAAAGGAGTAAAAGTTATTTTATGTAAATGAGGGTAAAATTAGATTTTCGAGGTCAATAACAGCCGAAAACTATTTTCTTTACCTAGAGAAGTTCAACAGTATAACTCAGGTTGAAGCAAACAAGTGGTACTTTAAGAAGTTAATTGTACAGAAAAGCTAGCCCCGCAGCCTTCATACCACCAAAGTATTTTACCCAACATAAAATACGGCTTTTGTCACCCCCTCAAAACCACAAAGCCAACACAGTCCTGAAGATAGCATTTTGATATACAAATTTTGGCTCCCTAACATTCCCTAGATATCTACCACTCTCTCCGTCCATAAGAGAAGTGCTTTTTACAAGCTAGAATATCAAGTAGTCTATGACTATTTTTTTTATAAGTAAGCCACAGTACAAAGGACTATACCGAATACACTACTCCAAACAAGCAAGAAAACTAAGAAAACCAACAAAAGGGCAACTAAGCACCGAGTTCGCCCAAAGAAAAAGAGAAGACATTAAAACCCCCTGCAATCTAGCCAAAGACAAAGAACTATCTTCAAAACTTCAATTGTTATGCTCCCTCCAAAGGCACCACCAAATGCAATGTGGAATCAGCCTCCATACAGCCTTAGCGAATGGATTGTGAAACCTTCTCTTCCAACTCCAAAAAACATCAGCAACATGTCGAGGCATAACCCACTAAAAATTCACAATACAAAGAATATGTGACCACAGCCCTAGCGCATAAAGACAATGCAGCAAAACATGATCCACAGATTCAGCATCACTCCGACATAGGAAACACCAATCAGCAATAATCATCCCCCTTCTGTGAAGGTTATCAATAGTAAGAATCCTACCATGAGTAGCCTCCCACACAAAAAAAATACTGCAACAGGGCATAAAGACCTCCACACACCCCTCCAAGGGAAAGACAAACCCTCCCCACCCAAGAGCAAACCATACATCGATTTAACCAAAAACACCCCTTCCCGGGTTCCCGCCCAAACCATCACATCCTCCTCCCCTCTCCTCAAAGCCATACCATACAACCTAGAAAAGAATGAGGAAAAAACCTCCACTTCCCAATCATTAGCCGCTCTGACAAAAGGGACGTCCCACACCACACTCTCACTACCATCCACCAAACAATCCGCCACCAAGGCCTCCTTACAACGAGACAAAGAGAACACAAGAGGGAAGGCAAGACTTAAAGGCTTGTCTCCACACCAACTATCGTGCCAAAAGCTAACTCTATTACCAATCCCCACCTTAAATCGAATATGCTTACTAAAAGCATTCCACCCTTTGCTAATGTACCTCCAAAGGCTAACACCATAAGAGCCACGAACCGAAGGAGCAACATATTTTTCAGCAATGACCCTCCTCCACAACCTATCCCTATCATTCGCAAACCTCCATAACCATTTGTTCAAAAGTGTTGTGTTAAACATATGAATACTACGAAGGCCCAAACCCCCATCCCACAAAGGCGAGCACACCTTATTCCACTTCACTAGATGAAACTTGTGGACATTATCATCACTACCCCAAAGGAAATCACGCTGGATTTTCTCCATCCTATTCACCACCCCCACCGGAATAGGAATCAAAGAAAGGAAGTAGGTAGGTAAGCACGAGAGTGTAGATTTAATGAGAGTTAACCTACCACCTTTGGAAAGATACATGCGTTTCCAACCAGCCAATCTACGCTCCATACATTCAAGAAGACCATCCCAAATAGAAACGTTCTTGAAGGATGCACCAAGAGGAAGACCAAGATACGTCATGGGCAAAGAGGAAACACCACATCCTAAAATACCCGCCAACTCCCCCACATTCTCCACCCTACCAATAGGGATCACCTCAGATTTAGATAAATTAATTCTTAGGCCCGACACCGCCTCGAAACAAAGAAGAAGACATCTGAAGACTACAGAATTGACTCACTTCCGCCCCACACATCACAAGAGTATCATCAGCAAATAGAAGATGCGAAATAGAGATCCCACCTCCCAAGCCTCCACCAACCTGAAAACCATCTAATCCACCATGCAAAATTGCCCTCCCCATCATGCAACTAAATGCCTCCATAACAATAACAAACAAAAAGGAGAAAAGAGGATCCCCTTGGCAAAGACCATGAGAGCTACTAAAAAAGCCTTCAGGAGACCCATTAACAATCACAAAAAACTTCACTGTTGATATGCAAAAGAAGATCCATCTACACCATCTTTCCCTGAAACCACATCTCCTCAAAAGATACAAAAGAAATTCTCAATTCACATGGTCATAGGCTTTCTGAACATCTAATTTGCATATCATTCCAGGAACACCCGTCCTCAATCTGGAATCAATACATTCATTGGCCGCCAACACTGAATCCAAGCTTTGTCTCCCCTTAACAAACTTTGAGAAGGCGAGATAATTTTATCAAGAATGAGCTTCAATCGATTAGCAAGAGCCTTAGCTAGTATCTTGTACACACCTCCCACAAGACTAATAGGCCAAAAATCTTAAGATCAACCGCACTCGGTCTCTTAGGGATAAGGACAATAAAAGAGGCATTCAAGCTTCTAACAAACTTGCCCTTCCCTAGCAAATTCATCGAACATCAACAAAACATCCTGCTTCACCACATCCCAACACGATTGAAAGAAAGCAAGAGAAGAACCATCAGGCCCACAGCCTTATCCCCATTAAGACTCATCACCACTCCGAACACCTCCTCATCATTAAAAGGCCTCTCGATCCACCTTGCTTCCTCCCTTGAAATGCTATCAAACTCCAATCCATCCACCAAAGGGCGCCACCCAAACAGTTCCGTATTCAAAGAAGAGTAATAACTAACAATCGTCTCAGAAATCATCAACGGGTCCTCCACCACATCACCCTCGAGCTCCAAAGTGGAAATCAAATTGGTTCTCCAGTTAGAATTGGCAACTCGATGGAAAAACTTGGTACAATGGTCCCCCTCCTTTAGCCAAAGAGCCCTAGATTTCTACCTCCAACTAATCTCTTCCAACTCAATCAACTGATCTATCTCCCCAGAGATAACCAATTTCCTCTCCTCACCCTCCACATTCAAAATACCCCCCTCATCCAAATCATCAAGAGACAAGAGCTCTTGCATTAACTCCGTTTTGCGAAAACAAACATCCCCCAAAGACCTCCCTATTCCAAGCTTTAAGATCACTCTTCAACATTTTCAACTTCATATTAAGCACAAAGCTAGGAGACCTCTTATAGTCATAACTCTGCCACCACTCCCTCACCTTGTCCACAAACCCATCAACCTTAAGCCACATGTTCTCAAAACGGAAAGGCATTTTGGAACCCCCCGACCTACCACTATCCAACATAACCGGAAAATTATCAGAATATAGGCGGGGTAGCGTTCTTTGAATAAGATCTGGGAACACATATTCCCAACAAGAGCTCACCAAAAAACGATCAATCCTAGACCAGGATTGAGATGATCTCCCATTGGACCAAGTATAAACCCCACCAACTAAAACCAAATCCACCAAATCACACTCAGTAATGAATTTGAAAAATCCATCATCGCACTCCTATTGCCCCCAACCCCAAAATGCTCACCCGGAAAACAAGTGACATTAAAATCCCCATTGATACACCAAGGAAGGCTCCATAGCGAGCAAATCCCTACCAACTCATCCCACAATTACCCCCTACTCCTATCATTGTTAGGACCATACACTCCAGAAAACGTCCACAAAAAACCATCCTCAACATTCTTAAACATCACCGAAATAGAAAACAAGCCAACACAAGACTCAACCATCTCCAACACCCAAGAATCCCAAAGAATCAAAATCCCACTTGAAGCTCCCTCAGCCTCCAAACTACACCTAACATGAGGCCCACCCCACAAACTCCTCACCAAGGCCCTCGAAATAGATGCCACCTTGGTCTCCTGAAGACACACTAAATCAGCCTTCCACCCTCTCAACAAATTACCCAACCTCAAACATTTAGACTTATCATTCAAACCCCTCACATTCCAACTAATTATCCGAGGCTTCATAAGACACTAACTTGTGCCCTCCCTACGTGAGCTATACACTTTTTTCTCATATTGCAGCAAAGACTCCAAAGCCTTCAGCTCCCTTGCCAACTTGCCACCCGACCTCATCACTGCATTACCACAACACCCCCTCTCTTCTCTAAGGCAACAAACAATGTCACCAATTCAGCTTCGTGACCTTCACATGAGACCCCAACCAACTGGCAGAAAGATGCCACCATATCCAAGACCCAACTGGGCTGAAAATGAGCACCCGAACCTTCACCCACCTCCAACTCCTCTTTGGGCAGCAACATCCTTAAGGGCACAACAGTAAGCTCAGATGCCTCACAATCAACAGCAACCAGCGCCCCACCCTCAGAAATATCATAGTCAGCACACCTGCTCATTGCTGAAAACACCGGGCTAGATTGAACCACATTTGGCTCAAGTTGCGTAGCCCCCTTACCAACTCCACCGGGTCCATAGGTCTCCGTGGAAATCACCCCACCTTCTACAAAGCCTTGGCCCTTCCTGCATCCCCAAACACAACCGGAGGACCATCCAACCCCACAACCAACGCAGAAAGGGACGAGGTAACCTCCGCAGCCACCACCTCAAAAATCGAGCCATCCACAGCAACTTCCTGCAATAGTGGCGACCCAGGCTCCGCGACAGCCCTCAGCGATGGGGACTGAAGCAGATCAAACTCCCCCCGACCCTCGAGACAATCCTATCCAGCTCCATCCATACCAAAACTCACGACAGACATTAGAGGTGCAAAACCAGCATGGGTAGCTTCCGAAACCATTTCAAGGTCCTCATCGGCAAGAATCTGCCCCACGCAACGCAACGCAACGCAACACAGGTGATTCGGGATTGGAAGTCAATGGAAACTCCTTGCCCCCCCTTCCCGCCGGGGCCCCCAAATTGCCCAAAGAACCCGACTCACCAAACTGCAACCCATGAGAAACAATAACTCCAACAACATCGCAAGTAAGGGCAGAGCCCGCCTTGCCAGCTAAAAAATCTGTCTCAGGCTCTATGATAGCTTGGGCCAAGCCCAACCCACAGGAAGAATCAGCATCCAAAGCCATATGGGTCGTCACTTGGGTCGGCTGTTTGGTCACCAGCTTGAATCCACAAACCAAGCAAGTTTGAATTAAGTATGGGCTCTGACTTGGGCTCCGAGATCCTCTTCTTATGTTTTACCAGCCTAATAACCCGATCCAACTCAGCTTTTAACATCATTAAATGCTGCCACAGTTCTCTGTCAGTATCAGCCACAAACGCAGACTGCCCAGCCAAATAATTAGCATGGGAAATCACAATTTCCTTATCGCGCTTTGCATGCGGCGCTGTGGGAACCCCAACCGACATCTGCTTGTGCTTGCTACACACGTCAACCTGAGAACTACGTAGCTCTCCCTTCCCCTCCGCCTTCTTCTCCGGCAAACCAGACTTCACCATATCTACAAAGGACAAGCCCTTCCCGACCAGAGCAGCCACAGACCCCACTCTCTTGCGTTTGAGCTCTCCAAGTACCAAAATAATTTTTTTACAGGCCAGAGCAAAGGACTGCCACCTAGCACTCGATTTCCCCTCCAGAACCATCACAGTCCCACGTCGGCGTCTCTCCCCAAATTTTGCAAGAGCAACGTATCTACCGCTCTTATTCGAACACAACTGGCCTAAAAACGCATGCAAGGACTCATTAAATTTCTCCGAAAAATCTCTGGAGGCCTTAGACTGTACCAGTTTTCCAAACAGGTTCACCAACCAAACCATCCCATATCTTCCAAAGCGAATGGCACTCTGAGACTTCCTACTTTGTTCCGTTAACGTGACAATGCCATATGAACTCATTGAAAACTGAAACGACTTAGCCTCAATCACCAAGCTACGAAAGAACACCATCTAGTCTATGACTAATGAATCAAGGGTGTCCGCCATTGAGTGATAGCAAGTTAAACGGAAAGAGAAAAGCTTAGAAGGTAGGCAGTAGCTAGTAAAGAAAGAGGCAATGGAAGGTTTCGAAAGTCAAAATTACATTTGGAATTTGAAAAGATAAATCATTATATCTAAAGCTTCTTGACAGTTCTGGTGGTGTAATTTTGGCTCCTATTTAAAAAAACTACAAAATAATCTCTCTCTCTCTCTCTCCGTCAAATTATTCTTTTCTATTATAATATTTATTCAAATCTTCTATCTCTTACTTTTTCACCAACTCCCATAAATTATCTTCACTTTTTCGCCAACTCTCATACCCCAAAATTTTAACACTCAAACACGACCTTTTAATATTCGAGGTGTCAAGAAATATAGAAACAAAGAATGAACAGCTAAGGACATAATGAGACAAATTTATAAAAATCACAATCATATAATCAGAACAGAGTGCACAGAGCCCTGAATGGAGGTTATTTGTTGAAATCATTTATGGTTATCAATCCCCACAACCATTATCTTCCATTTAAAGGAGAAAACCAAGAAAAAGGCCTTTAAAGCACGTCCTTTAAAAGCATGAAAGATAAGATGCATAAAATAAGGCTGCTAAACATAAGGCGTGCGGAAATTTTTGGTCAAAAGTACATTCGTAAATAGTAAAAAGTCAGTAAGAGAGTAAGATTATCGGGTCTACCCTTGCGTTGGCTTCAAATTAGTTACATATATCTTGTTTAGATTTGATATATCCACCCACTATCTAATTCTTTTCATTATTTACAAATATATCCATAGTGGTTCTTGTTTCCAACACCTCAGAGATTACTGACCTTCTAGATTCCTAGTTTCAGAAAGGGAGAAAATCTTCTCGCAAAATCCATAATAATTGCAAGGATACTATTAGGCATTTACATTCAAATTGTTCTGAGGCTCAAATAGATTCTCTGCAATTTTTTTCCTCCCATTTTTGATTGGACAACAAAACTGTATATTTGCTTATCTTTCTGTTATGCTTATTCCTACTTATCTGATAACAATTTGAACAAGACTACGAAACTCAAAAAACACAATACTACAAAGCAAAAAACGATGCATTCAATTTTTCGTATGAAAACCTCCTAAGCAAGTGCAGTGGGATGACATATCTCCGAGATAACTCAACTAATAGCAGCCATGTTGTAAAACAATAAAACAGACACTAAACAACAGAAAAAGCAGAAAGTAGCTTATAAGGAATCAACCCATTTGCACAATGTTTCATCAAACATAATTCTAAAAGTAAAGTGAAGGCAAAAAAGAAAATTATCCAGAAATGAAATGCATGCACTGTTGCAGAAAAATTTTAAATACAATACTTATTAGCACAGTAAACTTCTATTTCCAGGAAGGAAGAAAGATGGTTAGTATAATTACTAAAATCATATACAATTATGGCCTTGCAAGACATACCGTAACTCCTCCCAGATTGACAAAGATACAAGATAGCGTTGGATGTAGTCCGACACATTAGTAGCATCCTTCTTAAACATTTCAGCAGAGACTTCAAGGGCATCTCTGATAGTCATCACATCATTACGAGATGTTGCACGACTGATAGCTGTTTTGAGCTGATTTAACACATCACATCAATTGCATATTGAGAGAGAGAGAGAAGTGTATTAAAGCAATGAGAAAGCCAGAGTAAAGGAAAAATAAGCCAAAGAGCAAAGCAATGCATTGTGATTCTAATGACATTACTTCTTCTATAACCATATAAAAGAGTGGTTGTACTTCTAATGAAGCAATTCCAACAAAATCAAATTGAAAAAGATGAATTTGGTTGCTTGAAGCCTGAATCTTGATACTGATAACTGAGAGTGTGTCATATGATTAATTGAAGAAACCCCATAAAAGCACACACCAAAACCAATGCAACTTCAAAAACTCTCAATCAAATATGCTCAAATATTTTTGCTCCTACACTAGATCAATTTTTGAAAAGTTTGAGTTAGCATATGCCTACTAATTCTTTCACTGCAATGAACTGTTCCTCGGTCAGTTGACAGTGCCACCCCTGAGAGCAGAAATCCAGGGCGAAGTCAGATTGATGCTGCAAATTAGTAGTAGTAGAAGTAATAGCAATAAGAACAATAATACTCAGTGAAAATGCCTACTAAGCCTACATACCGAGTGTATATGCTCCCTTATGCATTCTACAAACCCACTACCGCCAATTCCCTCAGCATCAGATTCGATCAAAGCTGCAAAAATCCAACAAATAGACATTTTTAGGACTCTTTGAACCATGCAAGTAGATTGAATTAGCAAGCAATAGATGTGACGAGTTTGTCTAAAATGCTAAAGAAAAAGTGTCTACTGGAACCTACCAAGAATAGTGCCATACTCAAAAGATGAAAGAGGATCTTCAGTTGCTCCCAATTTCAGGAGACGGAGCCATAAACCCTATTAGAAAAGAAAATCACAATGCTTGAAATGGAAGTGTAAATGACAATGACAATAAAACATGAAACAGTTTTAGAATCAGAACATCGGCATCAATTCAACCAAAATACATTTTTCACCTTTAATTAAAGAGAACCAACATGAAGTTGTCCGTAATACTAATCCGCTAATGATTCTTGTAGCTCATAAAGTTATTCCGATGCATACGATGGTCAGGTCGCATATACTTTCTTTCTTTTTTTGCTAAATTACTTTGTACGTCCTTGGGGTTTGACTTTTTTCCAATTTGGTCCTCAAGGTTCGATTTTCCTTAAAAATATCCCTGGGGTGAGGACCCATTACCAAATCGATCCTGCCGTCAACTCATTGGATGGAAATGCACACGTGGCTAACGGCTTACACGTGGGAATTGACAGCTGGATTAAAAAAATAATTCCACCCGATCACAGTGTGACACGTGTCAGTAAAATAAAAAAATATATATATATTTTTTCTAAAAAAAATTTTAAATTTAATTAAAAAAACATAATTTATTTTTTTTAATGTTAAAAACAAAAAGAGGACCGGATCGGGGACCCCCGATCCTTTCCCTGGAGGCCCCCTCCACCGGCCGCCGAGGGCGGAGGGGGGAGGAATCCCTCCTCCACCCCGGGATGGGGTGGCTGGGGGACCTCCCCCATCCCACAACAGTGGTTGCAGGATGGGGGAGGTCCCCCAGCCGCCCCAGAGCCTGCCCGGGGTGGGAGGGATTCCTCCTCCCTTCACTGGCTGCCCAGAACCCCCAGCGACCGGTGGAGGGGACCTCCACCAGGACCGGATCGGGGGGCCGGCTGGGGGACCTCCCCCATCCCACTGTTGCGGGATGGGGGAGGTCCCCCAGCCACCCCATCCTCGAGGTGGAGGGATTCCTCCCCCCTCCGTTGGCCGCCCAGTTCTGGGCGGCCAAACTCCCCGGCAGCCGATGGAAGCCTCCACCAGAAAAGGATCGGGGGTCCCGATCCGGTCCTCTTTTTTTTTTTTTTTAACATTAAAAAAAATTATGTTTTTTTATTAATTTTAGATTTTTTTTAGTTTTTTAAAAAAAATATTTTTTTGATTTTACTGACACGTGTCATACTG
The DNA here is from genome assembly GCA_003952965.2 of Morella rubra. Taxonomy (NCBI): domain Eukaryota; kingdom Viridiplantae; phylum Streptophyta; class Magnoliopsida; order Fagales; family Myricaceae; genus Morella; species Morella rubra. Next base: position 9,740,360 of record CM025853.1, read on the forward strand.
TGATTGGGTGAATATTTTTTTTTTAATCCAGCTGTCAATTCCCACGTGTAAGCCGTTAGCTACGTGTGCATTTCCATCCAATGAGTTAACAGCAGGATCGATTTGGTAATGGGTCCTCACCCAGGGATATTTTTAGGGAAAATCGAACCTAAGGACCAAACTGAGAAAAGACCAAACTCCAGGGACGTACAAAGTAATTTAGCCTTTTTTTTTTAAGTAGTCGGGTCATATACACCGCATGCAACATATGGTCATGTACATACCCACACACATTCATTACATACATTCATAATGGAAAAAGAGATAGACACATATACATGATGCAGCAGTTCTGTCGTGCCTCAAGAAAGTGCTATGTCTCAAAGCTTAAGTTTCAGTTTAGTGTTTTTGAACCTTTCACTTACAACCAAGCATTTCAGAAACCCATCTCATGTTTCTGAGTTGAGGGTGGTTGAGAATTTACTTCTACCAGCTTTCAAGAGTACCGTTTGCAACATGGAACTAAAAAATATTTCCTGCTCACTTCTTGAGAGCAAAATGGTGTTAGTGAGCCCAAGCATCAGGATATCACCGAGACGGGCCTTAGCCTTCAAGAGTCTAAATGTACATAATGCAAATATATACAAGTTATGAATATCAGGTGTTGCAGCAAAAAGGAAAACTTATTATCTCACTTCAAGTAGTGAGAATAAGCAACAGGGTTGAGACAGCTAACAGTTATCCCTCAGAAACCCAGCATATCAACATTTAAAACTCGAATGGCATATACAGGAATAAGGTAACTAGATAAGTTAACTATTAAAGCATATGGTCCTCGGTAATCCAAAATACACCAAATTCCAAGCACAGACATAACTGCTGCATGTTTATCAACCAATTCAAATGTAAATGTAGAGAACCACTAAAACATGAAATTAGCTCAAGACAGAGATATTTCATCCATGGGAAAACTTAAATAAAAAAGTAAGAAAACATATGGATTTGTACAGTACATGTGGAAAAACACTAAAAAAATTTCACCTGCAGCTTAACCTTTATGTCCAAAACCATGCGCTCCCTTTCTGCCTGTAAAAACAGAATAAAAATAGTCGATTTAATTAATGCTAATCCTAAGTTCAACCAAAAACCTAATTGGGGCATCTCTCTAATGGCATAAAGAACTTACAGCCCTTTCTCTTGGACTGAGACTCGCTTCTTTGGAATCCTTACCCACTAGCGTGGAAGGTGAACTGATGAAGATAAAGACAACTTAACGTTTCCAGAAACAGGAATGAGAAACTACAAACACCACTATCAAATAAATCGAGCGCTTTAAACCTGTCATGGACAGACATATATACCTAGGAGTATGCTTTCCGGAGTTTTCAAAAACTCTACTCACTGCTGCAAGAATCTGCCTCCTTTTTTCTTCTTGCTCTTCTTTTCTAATGTTCGAAGGAAACCTATCGTAAGTATATTTGGCACCCTGTCCTGAAGCACCAAACGAAAAATCAGCATATGAATATCACCATCTCCAATTTGAAACATCTTTGCTCTTCATAAAAAGATTGTCTATATGAATGGCACTTGCAAGAAACCAGTGATATCAAATATACCTGATATTCCCACATCAGGATCTGCTATTGTTATAATCTCAGGCTCTACCAAAGATGAAGGAAGTATTGAAAAAGGATTTTGACCCCTTCCAATCGCATCTTGTAACTTGTCAAGGAGATTATTTTCACCAGAACCCTGACCTCTTTCCAGATAATCCAAGAAACCATGAGAGTCTAGAAACTGTATCATCTGCAAAAAAAAAACAAACACACACACACACAGAGCTAAGCATAGCTCAAGGACACTAAGGTAGTGTTTGCAAACCCAAAATACTGGGAAAAGTTTTTACTCATCCAAAATTTTTGAATGCAAACATAACTAACTCAAAATTTTGGACGAGAATAATGGTAAAAAAAACTTCAAAATCATCTCTCTCCCCCATCAAATCATCTCTTTCTATTACTATAAACATAAAAAATTCATTCACACCATCTCTCTCTTCACTTTAGAAAAGGCTAATTAAGTCGGAAATTGGAAGAGAAAAGTAAGTAGAGTGACATGACATCACCATGGGTTCAGGTGGTTGGTTGGTTGCCCGGGAGCGCTTCTTTAGAAAGGCTTGATTGTTGAACATTTGACTTGCTGTATTTTCCTGAGAAACATATTTTAAAAATAAATAAGTAAATAGAAATGACAGTTATAGACGATTACAAACTAGATCCATATTGCAAGAATTAGTTATGAGTTTCATACAATGAAATTGCGGTAGCCACTTAAAAGTGAAGCAAAGAACTTTAGGAATATAAACCTGCACATACATGGAACATAAAAATCAGACATTTCAAGTTGGGTTTGATCAATGCTGCAGTTTTTTACATGATGAAACAATTTACATCGACAAACTACAAGCTAGCAATCTTACTTTTTTTCATTAGAGTGGACAAAAAGTACGCAGCATCCATATCATAAAGAAAAATGAGAAAATAAAATCTAATTGGTAAGCATTATAATGGCCAGATATCGAATTTCTTCAAAATTTAAACTGTGGACATTTATACAATTAGAATATCTCATACGCACGATTTTATTCCTCAGCGGAAATCATTCTGAAATAGGACCATGAAAAAAATAAATCAAATAATTATGGAAGGAATTGAGGTGTGACCCACTAGTAGGAACAGACTGAATTCTTGAAAAAGGGAATGAAGCTAAGACTTGGTAAAAATATGACCTAATCACCATGAGAGCCTTAACGTGCAAGCCAATACACTAATGTGTTAATTATAAAATATCTGTATTGTTAGCTAACAATCACTACTCTATGAGGCAATGGATCTTTCACAAAAAACACGTCACTACAATCAGCTTATCGAAAAGATCATATAGTAAGAATGCAAATGGGTGAGATTTAACCTTATACAACACAGCTACATCAGACATATAGTCCAAATTTCTAAGACAGAACACAATTGTCAAGCAATTTACCACTTAGATCACAATTGTCATAGCACAGAGAACTGAAGAATTCAAAAGTCCACTACAAATGAAAACAAGTAAACACCTCACGTTCTCCTGAAGCTCTTATGAGCTTCAAGAAAAACCATGAAGCACGAATTTAGATCCAGGCATGTAGCAGAAACAGGATTCTAGGAAAATTATCAAGGTAGTTGCTACAAATCTCTCTTTTCCTGAACAAAAAGACATTGAAAAATTTCAATCACCTCTATAAAAGCTTAGATCTTTTATCATAGAGCAAATTATTCCGCCTTCTAGAATAAAACTGTCAGACATTAAAAGTTGGCAAGGGCAAGAAAGCCAAAGTATCACCAAGACAATACATTTATTTAAATGCTGTAAAACTAAAAAAATTGGTTCCAGGAAAGCAAGAGTATTCCATTAACATTTCACGTGGCATCCAAGTACAACCTAAGTTGAAGGTCATGATCCTCTCCCCATGGCTTGTTGCTGCATATAGGTAATTGCTCAGGTGAACTACAAAGACCGCCCTTCATCTGATCTATCCCCACAACATTTGGATACAATAACTTCATGATCTCACCACGCAGACAGCTTAATTCTGGCTCTGGAACAGGGGGAATTTCCTCTGATGTGGTGACCCTATTATACTCAAGGTCTACCACAACTACCTACAACAGGGAAAATACAGCCAACTTAAACAGAGCTAAATTCAAGAAAACATCGGGGAAATATGAGCATGTATCTTAGACATGCTATTGATATTTCATCACCACTTCCAAACCTAAGCCAAAAAATAGAAACATTTAAAAATTCAAAGAACCAATACAAAGACAAATAGGGAACAAAGGATAGGTCAGAAAATAGTGGGTTATGTGAAAAAAAATATGAGACTCAGCAACATTAGTTACTAAATACAATTGCCAAGACACTTTTCAAGCTTAAAGATTGATGACGCCTTTCAGAGTAGGCAAAAAACAATATTATATGAACCAAAAAACAGTTTGTGTTGCCTAACAATTCCACAACAATAATTAGGAAACATATTCTTCACAGTACTATATGCCAGGTGTTCCAAAAGCCAAAGACAGAGGATGCGAGTAAATAATGTTCCACCTCCATCTCTCGCAATGTAAGTCCCCCTCCCAGTTTTTAATGTCCCAAAACAGATGCCCAATTTGAAAAGTCAAATGCATGAAACTTCTTACTTTCTTACATTACCTCTTGGAGGGAGAAGTTTCTAATGTTCTACTAAAAAAGGTATAATAAACATTTGAGAAACGAGTTACAATTATTGTTTACCATTTGAGAGTTACTGTTGGTAAAAATTATGACTATTATGTTAAAGCAATTTTCCTTGGTGAAGCTAGAGTACCTAAAATAAGCCAACAAAATGGTATAGGAGTGAATCAACAATACAGTAGGCCACTAAAACCCTTGCCCTGCATGCACAACCAAACTGCATGCGCATCCCAAAAGGAAGCAGAAATAGAGTCAAACACAGACCAAGGATTCAAAACGGAGATTACAAAAGATTAACCAGAGTACCTTCTAGATCTCTCTCTCTTCCCTCCACCCTTAATATTTCAATGAATTCTGTATATTTATTTGTCATTATTAATTTCCATATGCATCCCTGAGCAAAACAGCTAGTTTAAAAAAAAGATAAATTAGATTCAGAAGTCATTTGATAATTAAAACCTCTTCATTCCCAAAATATGGATGCAAAATTTTTGGAAAATCTAAATATCACTGTGTTTTGATGAGATTTTTAAAAACTGTTTTGAGTTTCTAAAATTGCAAATCCTATTTCGATTTAAGCCACTTTGAAAATCACTTCTTCCATCACATTTCCATCCAGTCCACTAACGGAATTGATAATGTGGCATAAATTATAAATCATAAATTGAATATAAAATATAAAAAAAATTGCAACATGGAGGGTCCCCACCCGCAAAAATAGAGGGGGAACCCCTCCACCCAGCACTGCTTAGGCAAACACGCTAGAGGGGGAGGGGAAGGGCTCCCCAACCACCCAAGGAATCGCAAGGCTGGTGGAGGTGGTGGGGTGGAGAGGGTCCCACCCTGTTGCAAGGTTTTTTTTTTTTGAAGTTTTAATATTTTCATTTAATTTATGTTTCTTGTTTATTTGAGGTTTCAAGGTTTTCTTTTAAGTTCTAATATGTTTAGTTTATTTAATTTACATTTTTTTGTTTATTGTAGGTTGCAAGGTTTTTTTCTTTTAAGTTTTAGTATTTTTTATTAAATATATGTTTTTTGTTTATTTTTAAAATTTAGTATTATAGGTATAGATTTTTTAAAGACACATGACAAGCCATATACGAAGACGTGGCATGCCATGCCATCAGTTTCATTGTGTGACGGAATGAGTGATTTTCAAAGTATCCTAAACCTAAGCAATTATTTGAAAATTCAAGAAACATAGGCAGTTTTTTAAAATCGCAAAAAAAATTTAGGAGGTGATTTTTAAATTTCCCAAAGTTTTATTTTGAAAGCATAGGTTGTGGCATATGGTTGCCAAAAGAGAGACTGGAAAAGATAGCAAGACCTGTGGTTGAACCTCATCTATGGCAAGAATGGCCCAACAAAATAACAACTCTCCACAACCTAAACCATAAAAAATTAAAAAAAATATATATCTATTTATTGTCCAAAGAGCAATGAACCAAATTCATGAAATACGAAATGCTTCTAAATGTGGCAATGGAACAACCTTTTTCAGGAAAACTAAACAACAAGACGTGTCAGAATCCATTTGAAAGCTTTTTCCATATATCCTAAGGCAGCATGGCATACTTTCTTTTTTTTTTGATAAGTTAGCATGGCATACATTAGGAAAGGTTTGTAATATATTCTGAGATAATCATATCAAATTGATAACACTCAATGACTTCTCATTGCTTGTAAACACTCACATATTGGAATCAAAAGGGTAATTTTGGATCACCAATTTATCATGAAACTATCATTTACTAGACACATCAGGTACCAGTCAAAATTCAACTGCTTTTCTGAATTGTTCCAAGATATGAGTTTTTTGTGCATAATAATTCATAAGAAAGGAAAAAATAAAAGGGAGTGAGCTGTGCAACAATGACTTGTTATTAAGTGTTGCCTAATGCAGCCAAATCAATTGGACTGTTTCTGATGCGACAGAAAAGGGAAGAAACACTGCCACCTCAGACTCGAACACAACGTGATAAAAACCAGAAAATGGCAACAAACAAAAGGACCAACAAGCAAATTAAACACACAGGTATGTATGAGATAACTTACACCATCCATTGCCAGAGTAGACGTATCAACACCTGAATAGAGACCCATCATGTATGGTGTAGGAGCATCAATATAGTCTACTCCACTGAAAAATAGTAACGGAATGTAGACATGCTTCAGCACAACAAACATACCAAGATTAGATGAGAATCTATAATAATAACCACAAAAGGAATCAGGATCACTGTTGATATTCTACAATTAGATGAATAACGTGTTAACTGCCATTTCCAGCCACATTAACTTATATGACATGAACCAGCAGAATAACAAAAACCCATAAAGCATAGGTGGGGGAAACATTCTTTTCTAGTCCATCTAAAAGAGCAGCTGACTTCAAAAAATCAAACCTTACCTGCCACCGAAATGGATAAATCAGATGACATATGGCCTCTGATACCAGAGTTAAAAGTGAATACCTGGCAAAGACAGATAGAAGACAACTTAAACATAGGACATGAACAGCTAGGATTATAACAATCTAGCCAAATCATTATGAAATTGGTCAAGCTAAATGCAAAATGTCATACAACTGAGACATAATAAAAAGAATACTAAAATATGATTTAGAAGGTGAAAATGAAGAGTTATTACCAGAATAGGCACTAGTTTGACATTACACAAACAACTGCTATAGTTCAAACATATTGTTCATTTAAAAATAAAATAAATGAATCCAAAACTAACGAAACAAGTTTTGGGTTCAAAACCAGTTCTAAACGTCAGAATTTGAAATTTAAAATCTGAATCCAAAACTAAAATTAAATCCTAACCCACTTCCCAAACAAGCCCATAATCATGAGCAGTATCTCAAGGAAGCACACCATTTCGTACAGGTCAAAGCCTGCAGGGCAGGAGGGTAAATCTCAGGGGAGTGAACAAAGTTTAGAATTGAAAATCTTTTTCATGCAATTTTAGGGCATATAAGCAAACAAGTCAACCGCACGTTGTAAGGAATAGATAGCTCCTAAGATGCATCCATGTCCTACCAGCAGTCTTCGGGTGGGTTCTTATATCCAATTAAACCAAAAGACAACATTTATTAGAAAAGACAAATAAACCAAATCACTCCTTATAATGGACTCAATGGGATCACCACTCCACATGACAAAACCCTGGTTATCATAATTAGGACTGCTATTGTTGGAGTGCACCAAAATAGTTTGATATTAAAATGCAAGATACACAAGTGCAACATAATCATTAAAAGAAAAATCATTGAAGGAATGCAGAAAACTACTTATCAAAAAAAAAGGAATGCAGAAAACTATCATATGGTAATATGCATTAACTATGTTAAACAAGCCTATACTCAAGGCAAGTGTTCAACAAAGTAGGACTTGCACCAAATTGTGTTATAAGTATTCCTTATACTAGGTAGTTGACAAGTTGTACTGGAAATACATATAAATATTTTCAAGCAAAGACAGGCACTATAACCCATGCTCTTTGTAAGAGCTCTCCGTGAAAGCATTTCACAATGGATAACTAAAGACATGTAGCAATTTACATCCTATTCACCAAGACCTCAAGGAAGATATGGTGATCTAAACACAAGCACGACACCCTGTAACACTTCTTGAAAACGCACTTATTCATGTGCCACTTCCTAAAATCAAGCAGAATAATAAATAACAACTTGCAACTACAGGAACAGTGAAAATAATTCGTAATTTTCTATAAATCTCGAGGTATGGTATCATACAGAAGTAATTTATGCAAAGAACAAAAACAAATGAAACCTAAGGCAACCAAAGGCAACAGCATGTTATCATCAGTGAAAGCAACAATAGATCAAAAGTATAATGATCATGCACAGAAAAAAAAAGTATAATGATCACAACTTTGCTTTTACCAAAAACAATGTCAAGTCTTAAGTAAGAGGGGTACTTGGTTGATCGAAGCAAAATCCTCCTTTCAAGCAGGACAGCTGTAAACAGTTTAATCAAGTTGTCAACATCTAAGCACTGTACAAGAGGCTGAAATGATATCTGCATCCATAAAATAGAAGCGGGTTAACCAAGGATAGCTTCTGTTTCAACAACTTCTCAACCATATGGGCAAAAGAAAGCAGCACACAGCTAATGAAGAGAGTCCATACCTCAACATGTGGGAGACCATCCTTGGGTGGAGCCTCCACAGAAAGCAGACAATTCTCTACAGTAAATAAAACCCGATTCTCTCCAGGGATAGGCAAAGGTACATTTGATACCATATGTGCTATAACATCCCATAATGGCTTGCTGAAATTGTTGCAGAGCTGATAACATTAACTAGAGAAGAATACCACAAATCTCATGTTCTAAATGGAACATACAAAGAACGTCTAGGTTACCCCTTAACTGCTGTCTGAAACATACAATCACAACTTTAGCACTAAAGGACACATACCTACTTCCATCTGGGGAAAAGCAAAGTGAAAATAGTTCCTCAAGTACATTTCTGAGTAGATGGAAACTGGGCAAGCGAGACACAAGACAGATACATTTGTCAGCAAAAGAATTTGCCGGTATATGATAAGCCTCAGCAATATCCTCACAGACTGGATCCCGAAAAGCAACGCAACTAACATAAATCTTTGACCCATCACCCTCTGCAGAAAGTTTGACATTCCAAATAGAAGAAGAATATCTTTCAGCAATTTTATCAGCCATAATAACATATAATCACGAAATAAAAATCTAAAGAAAACAATAAAAGGTTAATAAAGAATTACACCAAAGTAGAACTATCAATGATGAAAACCAAAACAACGTTTGGTCTAAACCAAACAGTAATTACTTCTTCACTTCCTTAAGAAAGGGCATAAACTTTCACCTTTTAAAGTCAGCTTTCAAGCATTTCATCCTCCCCCTTCAAATAGCTTTAGAATTCAGAGACAATATACAATATTCATAACGCATTAAATGAAGCCATTTAAGAGAGAAGATAATTTTCTGCCTAAAACAATAGGCCCAGCTGATAAAAAAAAAAAACATTACAAGACATATTTGCCTAGAGTTATGTAGTTAAAATGCAATGAGATGGAAAACCAGTCATGAAGGGTTTCCCCAATGGAAAAAATAATTCGGCCAATTTTGTATTCCCTTCATAGTTCCAGTTTTAACATGCAACTATTGCATCCGACATACAACGCCAGAGGAAGATGCAAGTTTGCACTACCAGATTGCTAGATAGTAATGCTTATAAAGTTCAATGGCAAGGCCTACTAGGGAATAGGCAGGACAGCGATAAAGTACTTCCTGGTCTAGGTTGTGGAGGATGACTAATACAGTTTCTAGAGATAAGGTTAATCTTCCAAACAACATAAAAAATTGAAGGTAACCTTGACAAAATTATGGAGAGTACAGCCCAACATCTACCTCTAGGCTCAGGAAATTACAATTGCTGGAGAAAAATATAAGTTATAGATGAAAAATATCGATGAGAACTGAGTAACAAAGTGCACTTCTTAAAACCCCAATAGCAGCATTGATTGAGGAAAAGGTAAGAAACTTGCAGTCAAAGTGATTGAAGGCCATGGCCAGTTTGGACCTGACCAAGGATATATGGGCCAAAAGAAGCTCTGGAATGAGCAGTTATGACTCACAAAAACACAGAATAGCGGGTGTAAAGGAAATATGAATCGTGAAAAGAAGACAGGGAATTGGGGAACTTTGAAAAGTGGTAGAGGTTAGAAAAGACTATGGACCAGAGCAAGCCCTTAAAAGACTAGCTGCGAGAGGAAAGACTGCAGATTTAGGCCAAAAATGGGTGACAAAACAACCATTTGATTTGCCCAGGCCTGACTACTCTGCAACGGGAGTTTATAATAACAAAGCTTAGTGCATAAAAATTTTCACGATGAGGGATAAAGGAGGCAACAAGGAACTTAAGAGATCAATAGAGGATCTTAAACAACATGAGGACTAAACAAAAAATGCCTAGACATAAGAACAAGAGAGTTGCACATGCACATTGACGGGGGTAGTCACTACCGTCAAGGTAAACAGACTGCACATCTCCACCTACAAAGATAAAATAAAATAAACAAAACAAAACAATACACCATAGATGGCATGCCACAACCAAGTTTTGTCTCTTTACAGTTATGACAGTTCGTCAGCCAGACAATGTAGGGGTATATGTCATTCCCAAATTGCAAGTCCTATAACCAAAACTAAACAGGGAAGTAAATTTCAAGAGAAGCGTAAATTATATTTTATGTGATATAAAACCCCTAAAAAGCTATCAATTCATTGAACAAGCGAATTAATAAGCTTCGAGCTAATTTCAGACTCACCGGTTAAAACGATTGGGTAGCTCCTCGGAGAAGTTGAAGCATCATTCGCATCAAAGCCCGGTGGGAAGAACTCAACTCCAGCTGGTAGAACACACTGCAATCCGCGGCGCCAACATTAGGTTCAAAATCCCACTAAAAGTTCTCAAAAAAATAAGAACATATCTAGAACAAGTAAACATTGATTGGCAGCAGAAGCCATGCAAACTACCATCACAAAACGCTCCTTTATTTAAAAGAAGAAAAAAAAAAGGGAAAAGGAAAAAAAAATGGGCGAAGTCTACTAGCGTTACTTTTGGCGGTACTTACGGTGGGGAGCTGAGGAGGCGGAGGAGGGTAAAGAGAGTGGTTGGGCGGAGGGTACTGATCCAGCAGAGAAGGCAGGTACATGACGCCAGTTCCATGAAAGCCCTTGTCTCCGTCCAGGGTCCGAATCTCCGGGCCGATTCCACACACTACAAAGTACTCAAAGATCCGGGCCATTATCGTTAAAGCTGATTGGTATCTGCAATGAATGTGTTTGGGAGTGTGACTCGTAGATCTCGTTCTACATGAATCTAAATTTGATGGATTGGTTGAAGATTTGATTGGGATTGAATTGCATTTTCCATTGCCGCGGATTTGAGTTTGGGCTGTGGAGATTCGGGTGGCGGAGTTTGAAGTGGTAAGAGAAGTTTGCTAGGAAAGGAGGAGGAAGATGTTTCCGGAATTGGAATAGAAATTGTCGCTGTGTTTGGCTAATTCTCGAAAAAAAAAAATTAAAATTCTTTACAATTACTTTTTTATTAATTTTAATATTTTTTTATAAATGTTAATAATTTTTTATAAATTCTAACAATTCTTTATAAATTCTAACAAATCTTTAATTAATTCTAAAAAATTTAGAATACTTCAAACAAAAATAAACACAAAAAATATTTCCAAAAACAAACTAAACATAACCGGCCTATTTCCGTTTTTGGTTCCGGAGGTTATTGATACTCCCTGGCCTGAAAATAAAATAGGCTCAATTTTCTATCCCTTTTGTTTCCAATTTTTTTCTGTTTTCTGAGAAAAACTAGAAGGTGAACACAGAGCACACTTTTTGAAAACGAGAAATTAACTGAAATCTGTCCAAAAAATAAAAAGAAGAAACTTTAAATGAACTCGTTTTAGCGAATTCTTTTTTGGGGCAAGGTTTCTGCGCATCCACCAAGGTTTGCGGATGTTTTGGTACATGCATGCTTTTGGTGCACGCCTAAGAAAAAATCTAAAAACAATTCAATTTATTCCCTGTAATGATTTTTTTTTTTCGAGTTTACTAAAGAAATTTGTTGCACCTGAATTATGCATTGGGCTTGAACAAACCTGACTCAGTTGAGAGATGTACTAATTAAGTTGGGAACATAATGAAAACTTATGCGTTTAGTTATAAAATTTTAATAAAATTTTATTAAAATTTTGTGTTGGTGTTAAAAACAAAATGTATTAAAATTAGTAAATGAGTGATAAAAGTAAAAATAAAATTTCGAAGTATATTTGATAAAAATAAAATTTTGTTAAAATTTTAACAAGCCAAACGCCATGTAACACTCAAATTAGCCCAATAACTTAAATATTAATTTAGTTAAAAACTCATTCGCATATAAGATATGATTCAAATTCACGTCTATTCACTACATATAGTTTGTCTAAATCCCTTCTTCCAACTGAGGCTGTAATGATAATTGTTGCCTTTGAGATCCTAAAAGCTACATATATATTTTCACCTCTGTAAACGGTAGTAAGAAGGATGCAGCCAAAGCAATCTTGAACACAAAAGATCCAACCATTCAGCATGTAACTTTGAGAAAATTTTAATTTGTAACTAGCACATTCGTACATTAAAAACGTGTAGTGTTTCTATTAGCTGACGATTGAATCTAAGTTCCCTATCAAAAAGGCAAAGGCTATATTTTTATGTTAAAATGCATAAAAAACTTAGGAGTACGGTAAATTTTATTAAAATGTTGTGAAAAAGTGTAGAGATGATTTGATAGTATTTTTTTAAGCTTAATTATATAATCAGTCATTATGGTATAATATTTTGACAAAAAGATCCATGTGTTAAACGTTTATACAAATTCATCCACATGATCAGTATATAGTAACAAAATAGTCTATTTGATTCAGTTATGTCATCTTTCTTAATGTCGGAACTCGAACAAAAGGATCATTTTATTACTCTATATACTGACCACATGAACAAATTTATATAAACGTTTACCACATATATCTTTTTGTCAAAACGTTATACCACAAAGATTGTATGTATAATTAAGTCTTTTTTTTATGAAAAAAGCTGTGCTGGAGTTTAGGATGAATTGTGGAGAGAAATTATTTTATGATTTTTTTTTCATGAAAAGATAGTGGAGTTTATGAAAAAGGTATTTGTGAAAAAATGTGCAGACATTTTTTGTGCTTACCATAACAATTGGATGCTTTTATCTCGTCCCTTTTGGTTTCACCGTCGTGTACACAATTAGGGGCATCATCATGTTGATAGGTCAGAAAGATACTGTGCGTAGGATCTGAAGTTGCAGAAACTTGCTCTTCCACCCACGACACCAGTGCACCACCTTGATGGTTGGGATTTTTCATCTCTTTTCCTCTTTGCACTTGCACATTGTTCCCACATCGGTAAATCAGAACAAAAAACACCCAACATTAAAATCCCAGTGATTTCTAGCTAAAGTAAAATATACTATTTATAAGCTTTTTGTTGTATGATAGAAATGTACAGAAATGGGCACACAGCCTACATAGAGACTAGAGAGAGTATAAACTACTTTCCCTCCCAATCACACGTAACTTACTTCTCTTTCTAAAATACCAAAACAAAATGATTATGTTTCTCGTCGAAATCATGCCAAAACAATCCTGGCACTTCACAAGAAAACACACTTATTTTGGGATGGGAGAGTCCAGATGCTATTCACAAAAGATGAGCTAACGCTAAACCGCGGTTATGTACAGAAGAAGAAACCAGCATGTATGCCTGTTGCCATGGTGAGTTAAAAGAAGGGGAGAGTCTTTGATCTTGGTGACGTGAGACAGTCTGATCGAGCCCACCCAACTTTCTGGTTCACGTTGTCATATACGAAGAGTTGCCCTCGCAACGAGACATCTGCAGAGGTCATTCCATTTAGTAAATTTTGTAGACATCTCGGAGAAGAAAATTCAGAAAACCTTGCTTTGGTTATAGGAGGTCCCATGAAGAATGACATTGGAGTGGAAGGAGAGCTCAAAAACAAATATCAGTAAGACTGAACAAAGTTTTTCATGTGTTTCAAGACTGATCATACCTCCAAGTATAATTGTTGATCCATCATGCACTTTGCTTCCATCAAGGATACCCAAGCACACATTGCCTTTGTTCTAGAGAACAGGGAATCTTGTTACAGAATGGGCAACAGAATATCATATGTTCCAACAATGTATAACAAAATCTGTTGTAAAGTAATAGAAATACTTACACTAATGATCAAGTAGCCCTCTGGCGGAATTTGAAGCTTTCTGGAGACAATCCACCATTTGCTTCCGAACTGAAGGGTTAAAGTCTTAAAGAAATGCTTTACATCCGCCACAGATCTGCAAAAATACACGTGCAGATTTTAGAATTTTTGTGGAAGAATGAGGCAAGAGAATCTTGTATTAGCCATATGCTTTGCATGATATAGGGCCTGTTTTATCTATTTTTACATAGAGAAGAAAGACTGAGCAGAGAAAGTGTTTAATATACGGTCTAGTTATAACAAGGTCTCTGTGCAGTAAATAGCAGTACACAGAAAAGCAAAAACTGTTGCTTCTATGGAATTTTGTATTTAAGCAAAAGCAACTTCCTTTTCCTTTTTATTTATTCACAGTGCAGTACCAGATGAACTTTTCTTCGCTCAATCTTCATGGAAGGAACCAACATAAACTTGGAGAGTGATTGGTAACTTGGTCAAGAGAAGGTCAGAGACAAAGTATGCTACAACAAGCTCAATTATACTTGAAACGAATACAAGGTGCAGCCCACCCAACTACACTCGCAGAGATACCTGAATGGAAATTCAGCACGCCAACACATTGGTAATGTTGGATCTGATGTATCTTCAACGAGTCCTGAACCAGAAACCTCTTTAAGCTGCATCAGTAGGTAACAAGTGACAGTAGAATCAGTGGAAGCGCTACGTGCTAGGATTTATAAAATTTTCCAGGAGGTTCTGGATCACACTTACGGAAGCAACTAAATCAGAATATGCTTGTTGCGTAAAATATGTGTAAGAACTGCCACTATCAAAAACTGCTCGTCCTACTCGGCTCACAGGCACACCTAATCTGAGAAGCCTGCTTCCATAACTTATTCTTACGATCTCTGTATCATAGTAATCTCTGCATAGGAAAGCATGGCAAAGCAAAAATAAAAAATGGAGCAGAAAAAAACTGCATGGTAAGACGTATAAAATATTTTGCAAAATAAGAAGAAGAATAAAACAAAATCCAAAGATGCAAACGGTACAACTATCAAGACAATCAAAATACAAGGTTACAAATCTTGGAAGTGCATATGAGCATTAAAATCTTTGATTATTGCAGGACTCTTTCTTCAGATTCACAGGAAATAGAATAGTTTTTCAACTAAAGCACAAGATGGGCAAAGATATTAACAATCAAACACATGTAATTTCTTACAGACTGAACCTTCAGATATGTCTTTTCTTCGGCGAAATATTTGTCTCCTTATAAGGGAAGCAAACATATTTAAAGTTATAGGAAGAAGAGGAGCAACGAATATTCAGATATGTTTACTCACAGGGAAGGGCTATTAAGCATGGGGACCCATGCCATACCCCATTGCGGAACAAAGTCATCACCTAAGAACAAATATCCACCACCAGCATCAGAGGTAAGGCAATGACCAACCACATTGTTGATGATCCCCTTACTTGCCAACTGGGACGGTAAGCTAACTTTAGCCCTGCTTAGTCCAAGGATTCCATCCGTCTTTGTCAGGGTATCTAAAAGTAAGCCTTGCTGATCATATGCACACCTTACATACAAAACAAAAGTGCAAAAATTAACGCCAAAAGTGTGAAATTAAACACTTTAATCCAGAATTTCAGGGTGGGGGGAAGGGAAAAGAGACCAGCAATACCCGAAAACAACATTTAAACTGGTCCATGATCCATTTGCCATCCTCAAACGAAACTCATCTCTTGCAAGAACCCCTAAAGAGGAGCTTTGATCTGCATACTGAATCTCATAGTCACATTGTTGGCAAGTTGCACAATATCCAGCCTCCTGATTTCTCTGAACTTCTGTGCACAGGGTGTCCCTGGGAGGAACTATGTTGCCTTTTGTTGGCTTGTACAAAGCATTTGCTCCCTATATCAACAATATACATCAGAGTAAAGATAATTTCCCCCAACCTCTAGATTAAAGATTGGAAACCATATCTTCAATAGTTGTCTGCTGTCTATGCTGGCCTACTTGTTCAAGAGCCTCTGTCTCCCATTTTCTCAAACTAGAAAACCAATGCAGAAACATACTATGCGCGGTATCAAACATGGCTCCAAAGACTAGTTTTCTAATTCAAATAGTTAAAAGATGTGTAAAGAAAAGTTCTTTCCTCAATCAGATCCAGGGTTAATGGAAACCTTCCAACCTTTCCTTTAACATACCTATCTATAACTGGATACAATTAACAACAACAAAAATCCAATATCACACATTCCACATATCAGACATTTGGCTTGAGAAAAGTTGGCAACGAAATGATAGTGTAGAAAGACACGAGGGGCAATCCGTTCCTTTTTCTCTGTGTGTGTGTTGTTGGGGGCGCAAGTGCGATCTTATCTGAAAACTGAAAACTGAAGTCTATCCTTACCTCAATTCTCAGAAAAACTGTGAAATATTAGTGTAACAAATTCAAATGATTCATTGAGCATTGATATAGATTAGGGCATTTGTAAAAATCGAACTGTTCATGAACAACTCGAACTCGATTCGTATAAGCTCGACTTGAGCTCGGTTCGTTTAATAAACGAGCAAAGTTCAAACATTAACCCATTACTAGCTCAAATATTAAACGAGCCAAACTCGGTTAAACTCGGCTCGGCTCTCAATTTAAGCTCACGAGCTAAAACTTATATAAGTTCAACGGCTCAGGCTCATTTGAGCTCATTTAAAAGCTCGGTACACCTTATATGTATGATTTATAAGTTTTATTTATTTGATTGGTTTGTATATTTAGTAGTCACATATTAGTAAAATATGCATTTGATTATATTGATATATGAATGGATGAGTATTATCCATAAGGATTAGTTATGCCCTCTATATATTAAATATATGTTGTAGGTCATTTTTGCCAATTAACATAAGATTATATATGAATCTAAATATTTTCTAAAATAAATTCGCACAAATGTCAAGTGTTTATGATATGTTGTGTATAATGTACTATGACACCATATGTCGAGACTTGATTTGAGTTTTGCTTGTGTATTTGTGTCATTTCTAAGCTCATATTTTTTTAGTTGGTTTGAGTTTGAGCTCGGCTCGAATAAGCTCGAACTCGAATCGTGTATATATTTTTAATCAAGCTCAAGTTCGTTCGAACATGAAAAATTTTAAACAAGCCAAGTTCGAACACCCTTGCAAAGCTCAATTCAACTCGGCTCAAGCTTGAACTCGCATATATGTCTAACGAGCCGAGCTCGAACAGCCAATACTCGGTTAACTCGGCTCGAATACAGCCCTAAGATATGAACACAAATTTGGGTATACATAGATACATAAAGAGGGATTTTGAAAACTAACTGGACCACCAGTAATGATTAGGCATTACCTTGGCACAGCTAGCACAAGGAGCATCACACTGAATCCATGTTAAGTCGCTCCCAGTATCCATGTCAAGAAAATAACGCTTCGGAGGACTCCCGACAAGCATGTATGTGTAGTACAATCTGAAAGACCATAAGAAATGGTTAGCATCAGGACTAGTATTGCAATAATGGCCGGAGCTTGATGGCTATCATGATGATAAGAAAGCTATCGGTTACCCAGGGATAATGGGTAACACTACAATCAATAATATTCCAGCTCTATTCTGGTTTTTACTAACAATGAAAAACTTCATGACCTAAAATGATGGTAGATATCCTCAGTATGCGTGAGTAGCTTGGCCAATCATTCCTATAACTACTGATACTTTTCTCACATTTTTTTCTTCTTTTTGGTTTTTCCATGTCAAAAAGATTTCTTCATCCAATAGTTGAACAGTGACAATAGATGGCCAGTACCTTATTGAATTGATCGGTCCTGGAGGAACATGGTTAAGTCTACCGGTCTTTTTGATGCAAAGTAAAGGACCATGACAGGGGAAAATGAGATGGAATGTAAACATATGATTCTACTCAATGCAGATGCAAACAATCCAAATAGATGAGAATGAATTGTTAGGGCCTTCATCAATCAGGAAAATCGTTCAGTTGAAGCGTAGCAATCAATGGTAAAATAGAAATATAGCAAAAAACAATGAAATTGACCGTTCTCATGCCTCCACTCCCCCCCCACCCCTCCTTCCGCATAAGCTATGGTCTATATGGTATAAGAATTTTGATAGACAGGTTACATGGTAAGTAGGCTTGATATGTCAGTGGGAAAACTAATTGTTAGCAGAGGGTCACAGATTGGGCCCGGTATATTTGCTCACGCAGTTTCATAACTAGTACAGACCTTCAAGACACTGAACGAGATTCAAACTTAAGTGCATTTCACCCAAAGGATACTGGGTCTTATATCCTGTTTATTGGTTACTTATCCTCAGTTATGCGCTAAACCCTTATGTACAGCTTGCCTTTGCCAAGTCTTTGATTTGGACCTCATCAGCCCACCAACTTTTGGTTCACGTTGTCATATACTTGCCCTTCTTCATTCACGGAGAAGAAAATTCAGAAAACCTTGCTTTGGTTTCTGAAGAATGACTTTGGTTATTTGAACAAAGTTTTTCATGTGTTTCATGATCACACTCCACAGATCAGGATTCCATTCTCTAAGATGGAATTGTTAAGAAGACAGAATAGATAGTTTGTGAGTTTGACCTTAATGAATACAGTATTGGGGTAATTTGGCTTTCAGTTGTTCGAAACCTAAATAGAATTGTAAGATTGGCATACAGTCCTGGAGCTTTGCACAATGAATTAGCAAGTCTACAAGGTCTTTTTTGAGGCAAAGTTCTTTTCCTTTTTTTTAACAGTGACCATGCTACAGAGGGAGACGAATTGCTAGAATGAAACGAATAAACATATGATTAATCACTAAAATAACTTCAACGAGTCCTGAATGAAACCTCTTTAAGCTGCATCAGTAGGTAAAACAAATCAGTGGAAGCGCTACGTGCTAGGATTTATAAAATTTTCCAGGAGGTTCTGGATCATTACGGAAGCAACTAAATCAGAATATGCTTGTTGCGTAAAATATGTTAAGAACTGCCACTATCAAAAACTGCTCGTCCTACTCGGCTCACAGGCACACCTAATCTGAGAAGCCTGCTTCCATAACTTATTCTTACGATCTCTGTATCATAGTAATCTCTGCATAGGAAAGCATGGCAAAGCAAAAATAAAAAATGGAGCAGAAAAAAACTGCATGGTAAGACGTATAAAATATTTTGCAAAATAAGAAGAAGAATAAAACAAAATCCAAAGATGCAAACGGTACAACTATCAAGACAATCAAAATACAAGGTTACAAATCTTGGAAGTGCATATGAGCATTAAAATCTTTGATTATTGCAGGACTCTTTCTTCAGATTCACAGGAAATAGAATAGTTTTTCAACTAAAGCACAAGATGGGCAAAGATATTAACAATCAAACACATGTAATTTCTTACAGACTGAACCTTCAGATATGTCTTTTCTTCGGCGAAATATTTGTCTCCTTATAAGGGAAGCAAACATATTTAAAGTTATAGGAAGAAGAGGAGCAACGAATATTCAGATATGTTTACTCACAGGGAAGGGCTATTAAGCATGGGGACCCATGCCATACCCCATTGCGGAACAAAGTCATCACCTAAGAACAAATATCCACCACCAGCATCAGAGGTAAGGCAATGACCAACCACATTGTTGATGATCCCCTTACTTGCCAACTGGGACGGTAAGCTAACTTTAGCCCTGCTTAGTCCAAGGATTCCATCCGTCTTTGTCAGGGTATCTAAAAGTAAGCCTTGCTGATCATATGCACACCTTACATACAAAACAAAAGTGCAAAAATTAACGCCAAAAGTGTGAAATTAAACACTTTAATCCAGAATTTCAGGGTGGGGGGAAGGGAAAAGAGACCAGCAATACCCGAAAACAACATTTAAACTGGTCCATGATCCATTTGCCATCCTCAAACGAAACTCATCTCTTGCAAGAACCCCTAAAGAGGAGCTTTGATCTGCATACTGAATCTCATAGTCACATTGTTGGCAAGTTGCACAATATCCAGCCTCCTGATTTCTCTGAACTTCTGTGCACAGGGTGTCCCTGGGAGGAACTATGTTGCCTTTTGTTGGCTTGTACAAAGCATTTGCTCCCTATATCAACAATATACATCAGAGTAAAGATAATTTCCCCCAACCTCTAGATTAAAGATTGGAAACCATATCTTCAATAGTTGTCTGCTGTCTATGCTGGCCTACTTGTTCAAGAGCCTCTGTCTCCCATTTTCTCAAACTAGAAAACCAATGCAGAAACATACTATGCGCGGTATCAAACATGGCTCCAAAGACTAGTTTTCTAATTCAAATAGTTAAAAGATGTGTAAGAAAAGTTCTTTCCTCAATCAGATCCAGGGTTAATGGAAACCTTCCAACCTTTCCTTTAACATACCTATCTATAACTGGATACAATTAACAACAACAAAAATCCAATATCACACATTCCACATATCAGACATTTGGCTTGAGAAAAGTTGGCAACGAAATGATAGTGTAGAAAGACACGAGGGGCAATCCGTTCCTTTTTCTCTGTGTGTGTGTTGTTGGGGGCGCAAGTGCGATCTTATCTGAAAACTGAAAACTGAAGTCTATCCTTACCTCAATTCTCAGAAAAACTGTGAAATATTAGTGTAACAAATTCAAATGATTCATTGAGCATTGATTAGATTAGGGCTGTAAATAAATCGAACTGTTCATGAACAACTCGAACTCGATCGTATAAGCTCGACTTGAGTTCGGTTCGTTTAATAAACGAGCAAAGTTCAAACACCATTACTAGCTCAAATATTAAACGAGCCAAACTCGGTTAAACTCGGCTCGGTCAATTTAAGCTCACGAATAAACTTATATAAGTTCGACTCGGCTCATTTGAGCATTTAAAAGTGGTATTATGTATTATAATTTTTATTTTGGTTTATATTAGTAGTCATATTAGTAAATATGCATTTGATTATATTGATATATGAATGGATGAGTATTATCCATAAGGATTAGTTATGCCTTCTATATATTAAATATATGTTGTAGGTCATTTTTGCCAATTAACATAAGTTATATATGAATCTAAATATTTTCTAAAATAAAATTCGCATAAATGTCAAGTGTTTATGATATGTCGTGTATAATGTACTATGACACCATATGTCGAGACTTGATTTGAGTTTTGCTTGTGATATTTGTGTTTTCTAAGCATATATTTTTTGTTGGGTTGAGTTTGAGCTCGGCTCGAATAAGCTTGAACTCGAATCGTGTATATATTTTTAATCAAACTCGAGCTCGTTCGAACATGAAAAACTTTAAACAACCGAGTTCGAACACCCTAAAAGCTCAATTCAAGCTCAGCTCAAGCTTGAACTCATATATGTCTAACGAGCCGAGTTTGAACAACCAATACTCGGTTAACTCGGCTCGAATACAGCCCTAAGATATGAACACAAATTTGGGTATACATAGATACATAAAGAGGGATTTTGAAAACTAACTGGACCACCAGTAATGATTAGGCATTACCTTGGCACAGCTAGCACAAGGAGCATCACACTGAATCCATGTTAAGTCGCTCCCAGTATCCATGTCAAGAAAATAACGCTTCGGAGGACTCCCGACAAGCATGTATGTGTAGTACAATCTGAAAGACCAAAGAAATGGTTAGCATCAGGACTAGTATTGCAATAATGGCCGGAGCTTGATGGCATCATGATGATAAGAAAGCTATCGGTTACCCAGGGATAATGGGTAACACTACAATCAATAATATTCCAGCTCTATTCTGGTTTTTACTAACAATGAAAAACTTCATGACCTAAAATGATGGTAGATATCCTCAGTATGCGTGAGTAGCTTGGCCAATCATTCCTATAACTACTGATACTTTTCTCACATTTTTTTCTTCTTTTTGGTTTTTCCATGTCAAAAAGATTTCTTCATCCAATAGTTGAACAGTGACAATAGATGGCCAGTACCTTATTGAATTGATCGGTCCTGGAGGAACATGGTTAAGTCTACCGGTCTTTTTGATGCAAAGTAAAGGACCATGACAGGGGAAAATGAGATGGAATAAACATATGATTCTAACTTCAATGCAGATGCACAATCCAAATAGATGAGAATGAATTGTTAGGGCTTCATCAATCAGGACAAACGTTCAGTTGAAGCGTAGCATCAATGGTAACAAATTTAGAAATAGCAAAATACCACGAATGAAAGAAGTTCTCAACCCCCCCCCCCCCCCCCTTAAGCTATGGTCTATTGGTAAATTAGCGATTTTGAATAGACCAGGTTATGGTAAGTTGATAGCTTGATATGTCAGGCAAAAACGAATTGTTGAGCACCTGATTGGGCCCGTAGGCCGTAGCCTTCATAAACAGTAAGCAGCAACGACACGAACAGAGTTCAACTTTTAAAGTGCATTTTCCCCAAGGATACTTCTTATATCTCTGTTTATGTTACTACCAAAAAACGACTCCAACCTGCCATGAACATAATATAAACTATGAAAGCAATCAAAGAAAGTAACAAGATCCACACGTACCCATTCGGATACACGTCGCCTCTAACAGGTAAAAGGGCAGTTGAATCAACTTTTGCCTTAGAAGCCGACAGTTTATTGATCATCCGGGTTCCTCTCCCATTCACAATTGGAGAAACCAAATCCCCCTTATCAACATCCACCAACCTCCCCAGTTTAAGCTTCACATCCCATTGTTGAGTCCCCCATTTTGGATACAAAGGAAACAGGAAGGACTTGGGTCTGTCATCATCGTCTGAGCCGCGCAATTCTTCGAAGGTCTGAGAAGATACTGAGCAATAGAGGAGAAGAGCGAACACCGAGATACCCAGAAAGATCCAGAATTTTCTTGGTGTGCCAAAGAAGGTTCGGCTGATCGAGAGTGAAAACTGACTTTCAGGGTTTATGGGTGGTTGATGTTGTTGGACTGGAAGAGAGTCTTGTTGGTTGTCGTGATGGGGTTGTTCGTGACGAGTTTGGGTTTGGGGAGTGTTGTACAGAGTGAAGGCAGTGATGGTTTTGCCCATTGAGGGGTTGTCCGGTGGTGGAAGAGAGATTACAACAACCCCTTTTACCGGTTGGGGTGCGTCATCAGAATCCATGTCTAAGAAGAAGCTAAGGATAAGGAGGGACTGTAACACAGGTAAGGGTGCTCCGGGTGTTCTGCTATTCTCCTTCAATCTCCATAGTACCTGAGCTTGCCTCAGACTTCAAAGACTCTCCCTTCCCTCTCTCTCGGAGTCAACCAATGGCTCCAACGCATGAGAAGACGGTTGGGTGTAAAGGGTGAAGGATCTAGGAACTTACATCTAGGACAGAGGATGGGCCAAGTGGCCAAAGACCACTCATGTCTTCTCTTCTCTCACACGTTTGCGAAAGCGGGAGTAGTTGACTTCAAACCAATCCCTCCACAAATTAGCCTTTTTTTTTTTTTTTTAGGTAAAACTTGTAGGCATGATTTCATTTTCAGCTTCTCCTTTTAAGAGTCTTTTTAAAGCTAAATGGATATAATTTCCATGTAGTGTTTTTTTTTTTTTTAGATATTCAAACTCCTACTAGTCAACTTTTATAGCGTGTTTGGATTGTATAATTTTAATAAAATTTTGTTAAATTTTATTTTTATCAAACGTACTTTAAAATTTTATTTTTATTTTTATTTTTTATCATTTATTCACTAATTTTAATATATCTTTTTTTTAACACCAATATAAAACTGTAACAAAATTTTTCTAAAGTGGCATTTGTGTATCAAAAATTTTAACAAATTGTTAATAAAATTTTATTATTTTAAGGAACAAACACAAAATTTTATTAAAATTTTACATCCAAACACTCTAAAATCTTATAACCAAACGCCCTATTAGTGTTTAGTTATACAATAATACTGATTCTAATTTTTAGATATTTAGAATTACCATTTCCTGGATGCTTCAAATATTTAATAATAATAAAATCAGTACTGTTCGGTGGTAATAGAAAAAAAAACATTTTTTAATTACAAACCAGCATGGAGAGATGAAAAATAAGAATTATTATTTTTCCTTTACTTTTTCAGAAAAAAATTTTAATCACTTTTTAAAGAAATATTTATGTCAAATCTGATGGCTTGAAAAAATTTAGAGATTTTTTTTTTATTAGGGGTAGAGCAGATTTTATCGAAATTTATGAAAAGATTGTTGAAGCATGTAAAACTTATTGGAATTTGTTAAAAAAATGAAGTTCTTATTAAAAAAAAATGTATGGAAAAGAACTTTCAAAATTTTCTAGAGCTCGTCGTTCAGAAAGTTTTTAATAATCCTTATGTATTTGCGGGATTGAGATACTCTATAATTCTTTGTCTCTAAATTTTAGAGAGAAATAAATACATAAGATGAATCTCATTATAAGGTATATACTGTTCAAAATTTTATGTAATTAAATAGTATAAAATCTATCTATCTATCTCTCAAATTCTACTATGCAATAATTCTTCAGACGGTCTTATTCAAATTTAGCCAACGTTTTTCAGACACAATTATTGGGGGTAGGTTTTAAGGGTCCATAAATCTACCTTGATCCAACTTGTAATAAAAGATGTGCTGCTGTTATTAAATTAGAAATGTAATCCATATTAAGACCTTTCCAGGTTTCAACCCTAATTATCCCGAACTCAGCCTTCCCTACTAGATTGTTTGTTGAGACGTCGTTTTCACCTTTTTCTATCGCTTTTCAACGGCCTTTATCGCTGCATTTTCTCTATTTGTCTCCACCCCTCCACCGTAGATTTCCACGTTCTGCTATTTCTTCCTAAGTTTTCTTTCTCTTACTTTTTTTTCGTACTTTCTGTTTTGTTACTAAATTACCAATTACGCACATGTGCTTTTAAGCTATTTGGAATCGAGACGTGGTCCTAATGATTTAATTTTTAAGTCACATGCAACATTAATCGTTAAATTCATGACTACCTCCCATTCTTCATCTAATAATTGACTAAAGTGTGATGTGTATTAAGAAAATCTAACTTGAGATTTATAAATTCAAATATAATCCACATCATTTAATGTTCATAGAAACTTTTTGAGTTAAATATATTTTTTTATCCTTAAACCATAAAGTCATTGACATTTTTGAACCTTTAATTACAAACTTTGAGACATTTTCATCCCTGAAATACTGTCACATTGCACAATATGACATTTTCTTTGAACTGAATAAAAAATTGGAGAAAAAATAAATCATGTGCCTTTTTTATGCCTACTTGAAACAATGTAGTTTCCATGATTTTTTTGACAAGGAACAAATGGGCCAAAGGCCCAACAACAACTTAGTACCAAAAACCAAAACATCTTCGAACGCTGGTAGTGCAGAGCTGGTTATAACTGGAAGCAACCGGTGGCCATTCAATCCCTCTTCCTATAGTAAGCTTTATTTGAGAGTGCTGACAAACGGAGAGCACAAGGAGACGACTCTTGGCAAAAGGCCAAGCGAGTCTGATCCCATCGGATTAGAGCATGCCTGAGATTCACACGCACCCGAAATAGCGCGTGATGCACACGCGCCAATGCGTCGCAGCCAAAAAGTCGGGCATCGTAAGCTCGTTCCCCAAAACTCAACAAGAAGGAAAAAAAAACCGGTTCCGCCGGCGGAAAAGAAAAGAAAAGAGAAAATAAAATGAAGGGTTAAATACTTATTTAATTCCTGAATTTTTGACCTTTTTTAAAAAAATCATTTCTGAGTTTTTTTTTTTCATTTATTAAAATGGGTCTTTTCTGTGAGGTTTTCATGCATTAAATTAATTACTACATCAATGATGTCTCACCAACCACAATCATAAGCCAACAAGGGTACGCCAGCGTAGATGAAAAAAAATTCAGATTAGATTTTAAATCTCAATACTCAATTGTATCATTTTCAAAAACAGAAAATTTATTTTAAAAAATAAGAAAGGTAACCACCCTAGCGAAGGTAGCTTCACCCCAGATAAAATCATCATCGTGACGTGAGGGTGGACGCAAACCACCTCTTGGTAAAAGCGGTCTCATGTGGTGAAGGGTTGGTTATGGAAGCCACCTTAAAATTTACTAAGAAAAAATCTTTATAAATAATGGTTTAAATACTAACAAACAAATATTGTTGAATCTGACAAATTTGATGTAATAATCTACGCAGCCGTGCTTAGACCCTCTCCGTACAGTATCATTTTAGACCTTTGAAGTTCTTCTTATGAAATCTTCAAGAACAATTTTATTCTGTAATACTCCTCCAGTATTCTGAAGGCTTTATTCAAGAAGAATAGATTTAAAGGTAGTCGTATAAGAGAAAAATTGATAGATTTAGGTCATGAATCTTAAAGAGTTGTTCTTCTCTTTAAATGGGGGCTCAAGGATACTCAAGAATAGTTTCATTAGGGTTTTGAACGGCCTCTCAAAGAATAGTGATAGATTCCTCAAGTTTTTAGATAGGATTCTAAAAGGTAAGAATTTTTGAAAATCATGATTCTCGCTCAAGCATATGTTAAGCGAGAACTATCTGTGTCCTTCTAACATATCTCGATTGAGTGTAGCTGGAGTGTCAAGCGAGCGTAAACTCTCTGTCACTTTGTTTCATGTCTTGCTCAAGCTAGAGTCAAACATGAAGCTAGCAACGACGCACTTTGCTCTTCACATCAACTAGAGAAGCTTCCAAAACTATTGAACACTTAGACAAACTAAGATAACCAAATTACAACTCAATAAAGATATATCTTGACACAAAAATTTGCCAATACAAAACGATACTAACAAATTTTAGTTGGAGTGTTGCCTTTTTTTAATAAGTGTTTATTTGTTCATCTTTTTTTCTCTCTCTTTTATTTTTCATTTTATTTTATTTTTTAAAAAATTATGTTGTATTCATGAGAGTAATTTTTTTAAGTTTTCTATTTTTTGAAATTAAATACTATTTTTAAAACTTTTTTCTATTTATTTTTGAATTTGTTTAAACGTGTGACACTTTTAAATGAATTTTATTAAATTAATATTTTAAAGTATATGTCAACATTTTATTATATGCGATGTGACATTCGTTAGCCACGTCATCTATTTTCATGAATTAAGTTAGTCCAAAATAACAGACAGACTAAAATGAGATATTTCTTAACAATAAGGATTGCTACTAGGGCTATAATCGAGTCAAGTAGTGAATGTTTGAACTCAACTTGCTAAATTTTAACTGAGCTCAACACAAAACAAACAAATAAGCTCAACTCGAGCTCGTTTTGTATTTTTTAAGTTATGAAGAACTTTTTCAAGATTTGAAATTACTATACATAATTTTGGTTTGTGATCATCATAAAAGTAATAACTAAATGATATAATCTACTGCATTATAAAATAAACAATAATATGTACTAATCAATAGAAGTGTACTAGAAAATAATAGGGTGTTTTTCATTCTAAACATTCATGTTTTCACAAAAAAAAAATATAGCCTGCAAAACATCAATATTATAATTACATGGTAATGAGAACACTCTTACCACCAATCTCACATTCAAAAAATACTACAAGCTAATAATTTTTCTACCAAGTCATGAGTACACGCCAAACAAATAATCAATGATAACTTTTTGTAACATAAGTAAATTTTATAACATAACTTAACTTGATGATATCATAAATTTAATATAAACCATACCACATTCATATACATAGGATACATAACATAACTTATACATACAAAAATGACACACAGATATATATATACATTTAATAACCTAAATTAACATGATAATATCATAAAAATTTAATATAAACCATTAAACATTCATATACATTGGATACGCAACATAAGCAAATAGGCTCTCTCTCTCTCTCTCTCTCTCTCTCTCTCTCTCTATATATATATAAATGTTACTAAATACTAAAATTAATAGTGTATTATGTATACCTAAACATATACATAACAATAATAGAGATATACAATATATACAAGTGTACTATTTGTAGGTACAAATATTATAGGTTATATATATAATTGTAAATATACAAATATATTTTTATTTACATGTATTATGTATTTTTATTTACATGTAATTTTTTTTAATACGCGCTTTTAAATGAGCTAAAATGAACTGAGTCGAATTTATACGAGCTTTGTTCACGAGTCTAAACCAAATCGCGCTGAGTTGAATCAAGTTTGACTCATTTAATAATCGAGCTAAAAATGGTATTCGAACTCGGCTCATTTATTAAACGACCCGAGCTTAAGCCGAATTTATACGAGTCGAATCCGAGCTGTTCATGAGCAACTTGGTTTATTTACATCCCTAAAGCATGCCAAAAGAAATGAATCTCAAGAACCAATTGAGCCTTAGGCACAATGGGGGTGATGGGGCTTCGAGGAGCAAGAAAGTGAAAACATTGAACTTGGTATGTGGCTACGGCACCCGCAGACCATTGCGCTAATTCATGTGCAGACCACTTGTTAGTTAATTAGTCTTATTTAATTTAGTAATCGCTATTCCATGTATATCATCTTTAATAATCAATATATACATGTTGTCCAATATGGGGTCCTTAGGATTTGAATTCTCCAATCTTTGACCCGGTTGGATAATCGTGAGATATCTGAGGGAGGTGATTTAAAATTCATCCAAAAAAAAAAAACAGAAAGGAAAGTTTGAGAAAAAGGACAAGAAAGAAAAAACTATTAAGTTGCAGGAATTATCTGTCCAAAAATAAAAATATTGTAATGGATCTTTCACACTTTTGAATGGATTGCAACATATGTCCTATGCAACCGTGATGTAACCTAGAGGGAGTCATATCCACAGCTGTGCTGGCTGATCTTGATCTACGGATTGCGGCATCAAACTGTGCTTTGAAATAGTTACTCGGATAAAAGTAAAACCTTGCACTCAGTTTTTTCTCTCTCTTTCAATGTTTGAGGCCCAACCCAAATTGATGTATGTGACCGACCTCGATCCTTTGACCAGCTTCTCTGTTTTTTTATTCTTAATTGCAACTAGACTCTCGAGGTATTTAAAAATTATAATTGAATTTATAAGATAAGAAATTACACTACAAAAAAAATCACCTATAGCGGCGGTCGCAAAACTGCCGTTATAGGTCCTAAAACTGTTGCTATAGTCTCTAGCAGCGATTTTTTAGTAGGGGTCTCGATCGCCGCTATATCACCGTCGGTATAGTCCTATAGTCGCAGTTATAGAGACCGTGGCGCGGCTCTATAGCAGCGTTCATATAGCGACGGCCTGACCGTCGCTATAGGCCCAACTGCGGTTGCGATTTTTTCCGTAGAAGTTCTATAGCGGCGGTCGATTGACGTCGCTACAGATTATAACAGCGGTCATGTGACCGCGGCTATAGTGTTATAGCCGCGGTCACATGACCGCTGCTATAATCTTATAATCTATTGTTTTATTCAATATTTTTTTTTTTTTTTTTTTTTTTTTTTTTATAACGGCAGTTTTTATAGGTGATTTTTTTTGTAGTGTAATTTCTTATCTTATAAATTCAATTATAATTTTTAAATAGAGAGTCTAGTTGCAATTAAGAATAAAAAAACAGAGAAGCTGGTCAAAGGATCGAACATACATCAATTTGGGTTGGGCCTCAAACATTTGAGTGCAAGGTTTTACTTTTATCCGAGTAACTATTTCAAAGCACAGTTTGATGCCGCAAAGATCAAGATCAAGCACAATATGACTCGGTTACATCAATAGGACATAAATCCATAACTAGTCAAGTCAACAAAAAATAACTATGACATTTAACAACAAATAACTATAAATTTAATCCTCTCCACCTT
This sequence comes from Morella rubra, assembly GCA_003952965.2. Lineage (NCBI taxonomy): Eukaryota > Viridiplantae > Streptophyta > Magnoliopsida > Fagales > Myricaceae > Morella > Morella rubra. Next base: position 9,770,238 of record CM025853.1, read on the forward strand.
CAGCACCTTCATCAGTACCATCTGCTCCTGCACTTTCTGCATCATTGGCATTGTCTGCTATTGCAATATTGAAAAATTAACAAACAGTAATGACATAAACAAAGATAAAAGAGCTTAGTACACACTTAAAATTAAATTAATGGCAGTATTCATTTATGTTAGTATTTTACCAACACTCGTTTTCCGACTTGCATGAGATGATCTATGAATTGCTGGTGAAACGTGATTGTTATTGGCAACATCTTGGTATTGACGTTGCTCCTACAACAGTTAAACAAACATTAATTAACTACGAAATATACATAAATAGAATCAATAGTAATATGTGAGGATAAGTAAATAAAACTTTTACCCAAGCTTGTGCCATCATTTGTATTGTAGATTTAAGCGATGCTGCCATATCTTGCAATTCACCATGCACAAACCAATAATCGTAACCCGGAAACATCCCATATTGAACCAAATGATCATGTACCGTACTGATGTTATACCTCTTGTAATTGTAATTGACGCACTTTACACAAGGGCAACAAATTCTCCAATCACTACCTATACTCTTAGATGCAAAACCTAGAAACTCATTGACTCCCAACACATATTCTTTTGTCCCGCGTTTCTTTTTCATCCAACTCTTGTCCATGAGCGACAATAATAACTATATGAAATGCAACAAAAAAGATTATGCATCATTTTAATGTTCATCACATTTTATCAAGATTTTGCTATAAACTAACATAAATTAATAAACAAACACACATAAATACCAATAAAAACTATAATTAAACATCATACAACATTATTAAACTTAGAGATCCCTCCGTAAAGAGGACTGGCTTCGTTTCACCTCAGGTTAGACCTCCAACGTCAGTGTAGAGGTATCCACCAGGAAGTGATCTCAAAAGTTAAAACATAGATAAACAAACAAACATTAAATATTGAATAACACAAACTTTGTCTTCCAATCTCCAACAAAAACACATAACCAACATCATATAACAATTACCCCTCCAATCTCCAATAAACTCCACAGAACCAACAACAAATAATAGTTAGCCCTACCCTCCGCCTTCCAACAAAACCCACAAACATTAACATCTCCAATAAACTCTACATAACCAACAACAAATAATAGTTAGCCATACCCTCTGCCTTCCAACAAAACCCACAAACACCAACATCTCCAATAATAGTTAGCTCTGCCCTCCGCCTTCCAATAAAATCCATAAACTCCAATCTCTAAAAAAAAAAAAGGAAAAAAGAACAAACAATAGTAATTGATGAAGAGATTCAAAATACCACTAACCTGTGAAAGAGTAATATGTTATCGGCAAGTCACTTAGTGTCCTTCAATCACAGTGAGAAAACCACTATAGTTGAGACTATTTAGTTCAATTGTCAAAGAAAATTGAAAAATAGATTTTTAATAAAGATACCAGGTCTAAAAAAAATAGTAAAAATAACGGGCTTTTGGACATCAATAAAAGTAAGGGAACCTAGTTACAAGTTTTACTTCTACAATCACACAACTTTTGGACATCAATTAAAGACCATCGAAAGATGATTTATGAAAAAAATTGAACCTTTTATTTCTTACTCGCATTAGATGATTTAAGGTCATTTGAAGCTTTGTTACTAGCGTTTTAAGCCCTGTAAAACTATAATGGGCTTATTGATTTTTGTGCAAATGCCTATAACATATAATATTTAATCCTTATTTAGTTTGGACCCATTTCATTATCCATATACGGTAAAAGACTAAAATTGCATATTATTACTATGTTTTTTTGCAAATTGCTAAAAATGATAAATTGTAGCCTTATTCCCTAAAAAAATTCATTCCGATATAAGTATATAGAACTAAATTACCCCATTCGAATATACTATATACATATATAATTAATAACTACTAAGTAACTATAGATCACATGTTAATCCAATCAAACATTAACATACAACTTAACAGAAATAACAAAACATAAAAAACTAAAAACAAAATTAACACTACTTAACAGAAATAACAAAACATAAAAAATAAAAACAAAATTAACACTAAATCACTTTCTAGTCTCTGCAAATTATATCTGTTAAATTATACAACCCAATTTAGCAACTAAATATATAGCAACTATAGTCTATAATCAATCAAATCAAATAAACAAACTATACATTTTTTAGCAACTATAAACAGAGTCAACATTCTAATTCATATAATAATATAATACAACAACCAATTCATATATTTTCAGCAATAAATTCATACATTCTAATTCATATATTTCCAGCCAATTCATATTTTTCAGCAACCAATTCATACATTTTATTTTTCAGCAATTTCATACAAACCAATTCATATATTTTTAAATTCATACATTCCAATTCATATTTTTCATTCATACATTTTCATTCATATATTTTCAGCAACCAATTCATACAAACCAATTCATATATTTTTAGCAATTTCATATATTAATTCATATTTTCAGCAACCAATTCATACATGCAAATTACTATTTTTCAGCAATCAATTCATACAGCAACCAATTCAGAATTTCATACATTCCAATTCATATTTTTCAATGCAACCAATTCATACATTCCAATTACTATTTTTCAGCAATCAATTCATATATTTTTCAGCAACCAATTCAAATTCAATAAATTCACACATTTCAATTCATATATTTCCAGCAACCAATTCATACATTTCAATTCATATTTTTCAGCAACAATTCATATACATTCATACATTCATATATTTTCAGCAATAAATTCATACATTCCAATTCATATATTTCCAACCAATTCATACATTTCAATTCATATTTTTCAGCAACCAATTCATACATTCCAATTACTATTTTTCAGCAATCAATTCATATATTTTCAGTAACAAATTCATACAAATTCATATAATTCATATAATAGTATAATACAACAAGTCAACAACCAATTCATAAGCCAACACTCCAACAAAACCAATCTCCAACAAAATCAATCAACACAACAGAACCCAATAATCCAATTCATAAGCCCTGACCTCCAATCTCCACATAATTAATTGCATTCATATTTTATAAAATACGAAAATATACATTGAGTCTGAGTCACTGACCTGAACAGCAATGCAAAACTAACACTCCAAATTATTTTTGATTTGCTGTCCAATTATAAGCAAAGACAACAAACCCCCGATCTACCAATCGGCAATCACAGATTCACAAGCAAGCCAAAGCCGAAGCCACAGCTAAAGCACTTGCAATTTGCAAACTCTGTAGGAAGATAACATATGACTTATGAGAGTGAGAGAGAAAGAGAGAGAGTGAGATCGTAGGTGGCAGCTTAGGGTTCTTAGAGAGAGAGAGAGAGCAGCTCTACCTCTGTATGGCTCAAGGCGACGGCGAGCGGTGGCAACTTGGGGGGGACTGGCGATGGCGACGACAAGTGGCAGCTTAGGGTTAGGTTTTGTTTTTGCCAAAAGGGAGAATGAAGGTGATTTTCGTGAAGTTTGAATGCGGGGAGAGCTGAAATTCGCGAAGTTCAAAAGGGGGAGGGGATTTGAAGTTCAAATTGGGGGGGGGGGGGGGGGAGTTGAAATTCGCGAAAGGGGGAGGAGATTTAGTGAAACGCGCGTTTAACAAAAACGCTGCTATAGGTATACATTCTATAGCAGCGGTCAGTGATCGTCGCTATAGATTGGCCTTATAGCCGCGGTTTTAACAACATCGCCGCTACAGGCGGTATATAGTGGCGGTCATTGACCGCCGCTATAGTGACTGCTACTATAGGTGGTATATAACAGCGGCCAATGACCGCCGCTACAGGGACCGCTACTATATTGGGTTTATAATGGCGGTTTATGACCGTCGCTATAAAGACCGCCGCTATAGACGTCTTTTCAGTTGCGTTTTAAGTAAACCGCCGGGATATGAGGTATATAGTGGCGGTTTTATCGACCGCCACTATCGACCTGTTTTTTTTGTAGTGTTAGCAATTTAAGGTAATAATTTTGAGAAAAAGATACCACTCTGTCGGCATTCATCCTCTCTATTAATGGTAAATAGACATGTCAAATTAATGTTATATCAATCCAATTAAATTGCATCACATGTCAACTCACAAATGTCATGTCAGCGATGTCCCAATTAGTCACTTACGCCACTTCATTGCCACATCAACCAAACTTACAAAAGAAAAACACACCTAATTTTTTTTTCTCTACCTATCCCCGCGAACCACCTCCCACATTCTTCTCCCAAAATCTCAAAATCTCAAATTCAGTAGAATATCCACGTGTCAGCATTTACGAAGATCATACAACAAGAAAGCTAAGTGGTTAATTTATTAACTCGGAGACCCAATTGCAACTTTCGAATACCTCAAAAGCCGTGGGCATAATTAATTTTTTTTGGGGCTTTTAGCACAATTTGGCTTCTCACATATGAAAGGAAATAACAAAAATGGGGAAACGCAACGTTGCTACTTTTTGCCAAAACGGGGGATTAAGGAAAGGCTAGCATTGCCTTACAAGAATGGTATGTCTGTCCTTTAGCCTGCCTTAAAAAAAAAAAAGAGAGACTAAAGGAAAAGCATTTCAACAAAAATCGTTGAAAAGAAAAAGGCTCTCTATCTCTTTGGCTTTATTTCTGAGCTCTAATATTCCTTTCTAAACGGTACCGTTCTTAAAATTTTGATGCGACAGAATAGTAATGTTTATTGGTATGATTTTCTAATTTTTCTATAATCAACCAGACAAGCACCACCACGTTCTGCTCCCAACCAAAAAAGAAAACGACCACCAATTTCTTAGGACGTGCCACTTGGTCCCGTCACAAGCAAATTACCCTATCATTTGTGGACACACCTATCTTTTATCAAATCCCCAGGCCGACGCTTAGAAAAAAACAAAAAAAAAAATCCCCTGGCCCACATAATCGGCGGGCCCGGCCGTGGAAACCGACGTCCACTCCACGATCTCTAAAATTCATGAGCTCAAATGCACTCCAAATAAAAACCCAAATGCACCCCAAATTCTTTCTAGTTCATTTCGTTCCTTTCCGTTCTCCAACCTCTTTATAAGTTTACGCATTCCTCGTGTTTTAAAATTGCGACACCTAAGGGCCTGCATGTTCTTCTAAACCCACCCTTTTGTGTTGCCCAAAGAAAAAAAACTAAAGTCTGATAACCTGCCCCTTTTTGTCCAACACAAGCTGTTCCACGGTTCCACCTTTGACTTTTCCTTCATGTAACTTCTTACGAGCTCATCACTGTGTGATGTCATGATTGACTGAGTTTTATTGCCGCAATTTGCTACGAAGCATCGAAGTCTCCTCTACCACGGACCACCGAACGTGCAGACATTAAAGTCTTCCTCTTCCTCTCCCTCACCACTCCAATCTCCAAATTTTTTACTCTTTTAGTCTCCCTTGTTCTCACACACATTACTCCCTCTCTGCCCCCTCGTTCTTTTTGTGAGACAATTAAGAGCAAGGAGGAATCACACCCCAGTGGAGTCTTTCTTTCTTTCACTGTTCCAATCTCTAATTTCCCATCTTATATCTCCCTCTCTCCTATCTGTATGTTTTTCAGAAAGCAAGTACCTGCAACTCCATGGCCCCAGGAGGAGGAGCATTCGAAAAACAAAGAATCGCCGAACAGATACTTCATCAGTCGCAATATTGTCTTGTTTTTGCTCTTTCTCTCGGCCTGGTTTCTTGTGCTCTTCGGTTGCTTCCAACCCAGAAGTAGTACCACTAAACCCCGGACTTACATCCCTTCTCACACGGCCCAAGAAGCGCACCCAAATGATGTCAAGACGGTCACTCCCATTCTCAAGTGCGACGGATCCGTGTCGGTGTATGTGTACTCCTTGCCGCCTGAGTTCAACGTGGGACTTCTCGAAGATTGCCACCATCTCAACGTGTACACCGACATGTGCCCCCACGTAGCCAATTGCGGCCTTGGCCAGCCTCTGTCCAACATGGGCTCCACCTCCTGGTTCTTCACCCACCAGTTCATCGCCGAGATGATCTTCCATGCACGCGTCGAGAACCACCAGTGTCGCACGTTGGATCCCGAGCGTGCAAACTTGTTCTATGTACCCTTTTACGGCGGCCTCCACGTATCAAGCAAGTTCCGCGAACCTGATCTGGAAGCACGCGACGCCCTGGCCGTCAGATTAATTGACTATCTCCAAGCTCAGCCTTGGTGGCAGAAGCGCCAAGGAAAGGACCACTTCTTGGCCTTAGGGAGGACCGCATGGGATTTCATGAGGAGGGATAGCGGGCCTGACTTCGGAGCAAACAGTCTCCTAAACCTGGCACCTGTCCAGAACATGTCGGTGCTAACAGTGGAGAGGCACCCATGGAAGAAGGGTTCAAACCAACACGGTATCCCCTACCCTTCCTATTTCCACCCGTCCACGTCGGATGATTTGCTGACGTGGCAAAATAATATGATGATGTCGGAGCGGCCCCACCTTTGGTCCTTCATCGGGGGACCTCGGAAGGGTCTGGAGAAAGCCGCCATAAGGGAAAAAATCATTGGCCAATGCACCGAGTCAACTCGGTGCCACCTGGTGAAATGTGGGAGTGGGGCAAACCAGTGCTACCAGCCGAGTGAGGTGCTGAGCGTGATGAGAAGATCCCAGTTCTGTTTACAGGCCGCCGGCGACTCGTACACTACACGGTCCACGTTCGACTCCGTGCTCGCGGGTTGTTGTACCCGGTGTTCTTTTCGCCCCACACGGCTTATACCCCAGTGGTACTTACCGTGAGGATCGGAAGAGTATCGGAAGTACGTAGACGAGAATAGACGAGGCGAAGGAATAGGATAGATAGAGGAGGAGCTGTTGAAGATTCCCACGGAGGAAGTGAGATGATGCGTCAGAGGGTTATAGATATGATCCCAAGACTCACCTATGCGCACCAAATGCGACCGACATTGGTTCAAAGATGCTGTGGATGTTGCACTTGCTGCATTGTCCAAGCACGTGTTGACAGCTTGGTGAGATGGGGAAGCAAGCAACCTCCGATTTGCTCCGTTGGACTCGCAAGCTGTCGACAAATCCGCATAAAAGAAACTGTTTTCCTCTTGTTTTTTGTTCTGATAGAGAAGTACCTATTCATATGCAATATTGTACGAGGCAATTTGCAAAATTCTATTATTCTATGGATTGATAAGACACGATCGGTGAATGGTTCTTCTATTAATTGTCTTCTCACCTTCGCAAGAAAAGTTTGAAGGCTCACAAACAAAAAAGAAAAAATTGCCTCTAATACATGAAGTAACTAGTTTGCAGCTATGCTACTAATTTAGACAACTGGAGGAGAATGATTCTTTCAATTGGTTCTGTTCCCACTTCCCAACCCGGGTAATAGAGTTTGAAGCAAAATTTTAGATCGGGCTGTTTCTGGGCGGCTGATGTGGTCCATCAGTTCCTACCACGCTTCCGAAACTCCGTTTAGTCTGTTGGCCTTTTCTTTAATAAAATCATGAATATTCTTTACCAATTCTCTAGAATCATCACCCTTAAAACCTGTGACCCAATAATTATCACACAAACCACAATTAGTCAGACAAAGCTTCAAATACCCTCATCCAAAAAAATAAAAAATACGAATATTTTTTAAATTATCGTAAGAAATGATTTTATTGGGTTCCGACAATGGTAGTTGTAATTTTGACGCCGTCTGTATATGTGACGTTATAGTTGGTACATAGGCCTGTATTTTTTTATCTTCTACATAAACAAGTCTGAAGTTCATGTGGATGAAATTCCACATAATATCGTCGCTTGAAGTGTCCATTATTGCTAGTAAAGCCAATTATATCGATGTCCTTTCCCCCCCACCCTCTATTATATATAGGCAAAACATAGAAATTTTATTGGCTATATTTGTTTAATGGTCTCTGAAACGCCTTTTTGTGTTCTCTTTCTAAACATATATATATATATATATATATTTAATGAAATCTCATAAACACCAAAAAAAAAAAAACAAAGTGTCTTAAATTTTTTTCTTAATCATTGTAAAAAAAATGTTTTAAAAAACACAAACAAACATAGCCAATTTAATAATTCTGCAAAAGTGCAGGCACAACACAAGAAAGGCCACTAGGGCCGGGTATTTGATAGAGCTAAAGCCTGTATTCACAGCGTCTATAAAAAAAACTCCCAACTTGTTTCCGCCGTCACATACAACCTTATCCTGGAGATCTCAAAAATCATAACCACTGACTCCGCCAGCTTATAAGAAAAATGAGGCAGCGAAGGCAGGAGCCAAATCAGCCAATTGCTTGAACATTGGCAGTGGGACAGATCTAAGCATTTAATTGGAAACCTGTTATTAAGTCTATTTTTTAACATACAGATCATAATTTACCTCATTGGAGCTCAAGGGACGACACTTGCATCCCGTGCTTGCACAACCTCTGCAAGCCATACCTCAGTTTCATAAGGCCGATAGTTTAAAGCTAGGATGGAGTTGCTGTTCAAGCTTAGATCTTGTAATATGGCAGGCCAATTAAGCTAGAAATAATGCTGCTACTTCTGTATCTTTGTTTTTCTAAACAAGTTTTCTATGTTGTTCTTGATTCAACCAATTAAGTTGTTCTCTACTATGCAATAAAGTGGGTAAAATCCAACAAGGATAATGCACAAGGATATGAGCCAAATGTGAATGCACGAGACAATTAAGAGATTGTGCACAACTGATATTAGAGAGAATAAAAGGACAAAACATTGTTTGGATGGGAACCAAAAATATTCTAGGACAAGTAAGACAATACATACATCAGTATGTTAACTTCCGGATAGGCGGGAAACAAAAATAAAACAGAACAAGGAAAAAAATAGAAGGAAACAAAAAATTGAAGACAAAATCAATCTAGGTAGACATCATAACTTGATCACTTGACTGAAGTGCTTGGTTAGCAAAGAATCTGACATCAACATCCGGATCCTCACTAAGTTCAACCAGACACGGATGGATTGTCTTCTCCACCACCTGCATTGTTCATTGAGTATCACAGTCGGTGGTAAATCTCTACGGGAAATTATCATTGGGATAAAATGACTGCATTGGTCACCCTTGTCTCCATCCCTAAAGGAGAAGGGGATATTTTCAAATTTGCAAAGAAGACGTCCCCCCTAACAGACCAAAATGTATCCGACCACACAATAAAAAAATAATCATTTTCCCCCCTCAATGCTTTTATTCCCCCATAGATCTAGATGGGGAATTGACTATAGCCAACATAAATATCCAAAATCACACCAGCTCTCTTCTTGCAACATGTTCTGTGTCTATATAACACCTTTCTCTATCCTTATCATTTATTTTATGACTCGGAATTATCAAGTAAATCAAACTAGATTAGTTACTTACAGACTGATCAACAATGGGAATGAGTGACTGCAACACTTTCGCCACGTTAAACTTGATGTTGGGTACCCTGTAAGATGAAGATGCACTCGTCTGAGTTATAAGTAACAAAAAGAAAGATGTTCAAAACCGCGATCAAGAACGCCTCAATTTTACCTATCTTTTGATGCGTTAATGACCACCGGCAAAAGTTTGGAACAAGTGATTTCAGAACCCATCACTGGAGCAAGTAGAGAAATTGCATGTAGAATGGTCATCCGATACAAATAGTGCGGGTTGTTAATCATGTCCAAGACCTGGAAGAGCAATTCCAAGTTATTCAGGGACAAAAGAAAAAGTGTATAAATAAATTTTCAGCCATAAAACTAGAATGATCAACTACCTTCTCAAATTAGAGCACTTGCAACAATATCTAAAATAACATGTAAGTGAAAAAAAAAGAAAGGCACGAGCAGACACAAATTCAGCATAAATCATCCCATCCATTCACAGGAGAGATAATTTCAGCACCAAAAACTGGAAACCAAGACCTTCCAGGCTGTCAACCAGAACAAGAAGCTTGTCAAGGAAAGTGGATGATTGTTTTTGCTCTTAAGTCTGATGATATTGGGACTCTCTCTCTCCCCGTCCCTCTCGTGCTTCCTAGGTGGCTGTGTGGGATATGCCACTGCAGAAAATATGTTACTGAGTGCAACAAAGGCACCACAGTTGGTGAAGAATATGGCATTGGACGTTGAATCATCTTGTAACCAGATACGCATTTCAAGGCTCTTGGGGATTCCGATGAAGTTGAGAATGTTACTTTCTTTCTAGTCACCATCGAGTTTGAGGATTAGAGCTGAGGGGTTACACTAGCTCTTTCTCCGTGCAAGGTATCATAGCAGTAAAGATTTGGCACTCTGAAGTTAATGCCTTCTTTCCTTTGCCAGCTGATGTACTGCTTTCATTCAAGTAATATTCATCTACTTGTGCAAAATCCATGCACCAGCTAAAAGCTGTGACAAAGAATTTCGGTACTCTAACATGTCAATTCCAGGATTTGGATAAAGAGTTTGCCATTTACAGGATAAGAAGGAGAGATTATAACCTATGCAAAAAGGACATTGACTTCTCGCATTCTTTGGGGCCAAAAAGACCCATTATATAAAGCACTTATAAATCTATTAAAAAATCTGCACTGGTAAAATATGAAATTTGCCACGTCACACTTTATGTCAATGTCATGCACCAATGTCAATTCGAGAATTTCTTTTTCATTTTCCTCAAAGAAATGTTATCCCAATGTAATGAGAGAAACTATTTGTATTTACAAAGGATCACAAGAACCTGTGGAATGATGTGCTGCATTGCCCACTCCGGGCCAAATTCCTCTGCAAGGCGCTTCACATTATTTGCGGCTGCATCACGAATTGAGTAAACCTACAGTCAACAGTATATCAAAATATTTGTTAGATATTATTAAGATGCTAGCCAATCAAAAGCATGGATGTTATTTTCAGTGTCAGATAAATACATTAGGCAAAGCTAACAGACAAACTTCTTATTGTTAGACCAAGCACCATGTTAATCTATTCATTAGGGAAACAAGTTAGCTAATGAGTATGTGCCCGGGAGCCCTCCAGTGAACAATAGTGTACAGTTTGTCCTGGTCAAAAACAAGAGCAATTCAATGCAAGAACACATTAGATTATTTGCCAAGAGCAGATTCCAACCTAATCTATCCAGCCTAGTGAAGCGTCAAAGCATGTAGAACTTCAACTAAAGATGATTTCCTGTCATTTGGACTGAGGGCTAGAAAAGTGTGTCCCACATGAGGTTCCCAACCAAGTCAAATCTAAAAGCGGGCCAAAAACACTTCTTCCACCTTCAATTCCCAGATGCCTCATCAAAAAAATGTCCAAATACAATTTTCACTGCCTAACTCTTAGCATTCTTGGAATCTAAAAGGGGGGCAAAACACTTCTTCCACCTTTGATTCTCATATGCCTTATCTAAAAATGTCCAAATACATCTTTTGATGCCTAAATCTTAGCATTCTAGGAATCCATAACCTAAAGTAATCCTTGAACATATTCCACAGTTACCGCAGAAGAGAAGTCCCCATCTACCAAAAGCAGAATAGTGATGCAAAGAGAAAATAGTACCAATGCAGAAGATGACAATTTCTAGGTGACTGGATTCCAATTCATGTAGACCTTTACTACATAAAGAGGAAACCACAAATTGGCAAAAATATGAACATGAATTGAAAAGCAAAAGCACCTGACATCTAACATGATTTGGTAGTCAATAACCCAATCTATACAAACCTTATCTTTTAACCATTGCATGCAAAGAGCACCGAGCTTGTCATCAAAAAAGCCTACACCCAATTGACTTGCCAATAAAGGTATATATTCTATTATTGCAAGGCGAACCCTCCAGTGTCTATCCTCTGCAAGCTCAACAATTGCTGGCAAGAGAGACTGGGACAGCAGATCAATGCCAATGACCTGCTTCAACAAGTACAATAAGAAAGTCCTGATCAAAATTTAATATCAAATTTTTAGTAGCGCACTTCTCTAGTAACTGACAATTTTTAATTGATTTCAGAGAGATCACATCAACAGAACTATTGGGTTTAAGCAACCAGAAGGCTGCATCAAGTAAAGGATCAGAATTTCTGAGATAATACTCAAAACAAATATTTCTTCCCTTCTTTTTTTAAGGAAATACAAGCCTTTTCCAGCTATAATACAAATCATAGAACAGATAAATTTTTTTAATACTAACAACTAAATGCTCAAACATAGAAAGGGAAAGTGGGAAAGGGGGGGGGGGGGGTGGAGGGAGAAATTACCTAAAGAATTGAAAATCTTCATGAAGAGTTAGGATAATCATATTATTTCAACTTTTGTTTCTTATTATTCTATCATAAAAAATGCAGGAGCCTTTTAATCCATCGGTAATATACACCAAACTTTGAACCAATTACAGAAGAATGTATAGGTACAAGCAAAGAGAGTATGACAAAACAAACCTCCACTTCAACAAGCCTTATAATCTTTGTGTTCACAACGGGGATGGAGTAGCTGTTGGGTGTTTAGGACACCCTATCTTTAGAGATACAGAAGGGCGTGAAATTTTTGTACATCGTATCCATACTTTTTTTACCATTTCCGATTTAGTTTGAGATCAGCCACAGAAAACAGAAACTTTGGGATGGAATAGCTGTTGGGAGGTTAGGCCACCCTACCTTTAGAGATAAAGAAGGGTGTGAACTTTTTGTACGTCGTATGCCTATTTTTTTTTAACTATTTCCAATTTAGTTTGAGATCAGCCACAGAAAACAGAAACTCTTTCTCCCTTTCTGTGCCAAGTAGTCAGGTCTCAAAATAGAATGTTTTGTAGTTATGGACACAAGATTCAGGAAAATGAACAATATCCAAATCATGTTGCTCGATCGCTAAGTATATGCAAACATATCTGTACATATCATGCACACGTGTTGTGTTTCAGATGTGTGTATTTATACAAATTCAACTGCATAATTAACACCATAAGACAAAGAAGTAGAAAACAATGCAGTCATAATTGGAAGAAATGAACTCTAACATTTGAATCTGAAATTTTGACCAAACCTGGTTAACTTGATCAAGCTTGCTGATAATATTCAGCCGAACATCAGGAAACTCATCCTTCAGAAGAGAAAGGAAAATAGGCAGCAGTTGCTCAATTGTTGCATCCTGCATCCACAAACAGAAGTTACATTATACACAAGTGGAGTAAAAATATCCACTTTATGAAGATGGAACATTATAAGGCAAAAAATCGATAGAGGGGGGGAGTGAGAGAGAGAGAAGGGGAAACGTCGTCCTGTTATAGTTGAAAGGAAACCAAAAATGCACAAACCACCAAGATATTCAGATGACAATTCCAGTGATGCATGACATAATATGATAGCAACTCCAAAATCACCGTCAATTCGAGAAATATTATGGATGTCTATAAAAGTTTATTCCACCACAAGAGGTCATGACATTAACTAGTCTTGACTCCAATTGCATTTCAATTTTAGGTCATTGGTTCACAAAAAAATGAAATGAATAGAAACACACCCCCAAAACAAGTGAGAACAGAAAATAATCTACAGGAAATAAGAGTTTGACCAAATCTTACAATGTTACTGTTGTTAAAGTGATTACGAGATAAAACATGTTCTGGCGTAGTCTAAATTTGCTCAACAATTCAGGCCATATCTGCACTACTAGTGATGCCCGAAACATTGCACTGCCTAAGCCATATGCATTCCTACTTCAGCATGGAAATGACTGGACGAAACCATATATTTGCCACCTAAGACAGAGAAACAACTATGGACCTGGATGAGATATTACCTTTCCTAAAACTGGTGCCATTCCCATTATCACTGAAGCCAATGCAGAACGAACATGCTGAGATGAATCTGTTGATAGTTCCTACAGCAGACAAACCTAAGAGTCAAACTATCGAACCGGCAACGGGTTAAAAGAACTTAGTCAAAAGTTATTAACCAAGCAAAAACTGAAAAGCAAAATAAAGGGATAGAAACTACAATCCACCATCAAATACATAAGACCATACAACTAACTACTTGGTGACCATACCTTCACACATGGAAGGATATGCTGAATTGCAAGGTCTGGATTCAAGATCCGGCAAAACTTAGTAACTTTCCCAGCAGCAGCTATGCGTACTTCAGCCTCGTTATCACGAAGTAGCCGAACATATGCGGGTACCAGGTCCGACCTAAAACATGTAAACATTACAATAACTATCAATGAGAATATAAGCAAAAAGTCCATAAAAACATAGTAAGATATCTGCACAAGTCACGAAGAGAACACTTAGATTTAAGTAAATAACATCCAAAGTGAGTTTTGAAAGGATTAACCATGAAAAAGTGAGATCTCAATTTCTGCACAATGAAAAAAGACTAATAATGAAAATACCAAGTCTGATAGTAGACTAGCAATGATTGAATTAAAATTTGAAACATTCAGAATAACATTCACTTGGAAAAAAAGTGAAACTACCTGGTTGGTTCAGGACCTACAGCTTCACATAGTTCATATAGTTGATTTGCAACCATGTAACGAACACGCCAAGACTTATCCTGATTGGCAAAGAATTTTTGCACACATATTAACAAAACAGAAAGAAGAAACGCATTTAAGAGTTATCTATTACGAAATGCAAGTAAAATATGCCTTGAATACCATGCACACCCACAGATTAGAGTGAAGGACAACCAAACTTTAAACTAGGAAAAAACTGCCACTTATAGCTTCCCATAGTAAACTCAAGCTGTTGGTCCAAAGAAACAAGCCATCTTGCTTTTATTTATCCTGAAGCTGACCCTTGTTCCCTTTTTTCTTCCTCTTTTAATCACTCCCTTGATAATACGACTTAAATAGTTCTAGATAGTGGGGCTTCCACTGAACCGTCCCATCATAATGCGTAATGGCCCTTTTTCTTGCTGGTTTTTTCCAGTATAAGTAAAACATCTCATTACAAAAGATACTAGATAAGAAAGAAACCCCCCCCTCCCCTTTTCTCCCTCTGTGGGGGGTCCCCCTCCAAGGGAAAATAAATAACAATTAAGGATAGACAAAATTAGCACTATCCCGATATTCCAGATTAGAGAAAAAATGCAATAAAGTAAAACAAATAGACATTCATCTGAACACCATTAGTAGGAAAATTCACACCTGTAACTATAACTAGAAAAGAAAAAAGACCAGCAAAGATGGCCAACAAGATCTGAGCAGCATAGCAGTACAATCGATTGTAGAAAAAATGGCTAACATCTGGTCGGAAAACAGATTATAGAACCATCCACAAGGAAAAAAGTGTAGAACATGGTTCATATAAGTAAAAACAATTGTTGAGTAAAACAACATGATGTATATTGAAAGTAACCAGGGGAGTACAAATCATACTACAAACCAAACTAATGGTTTTTAATTAGAAACAAAAAGGAAATTAGAACAGACAAAAGGTTCATACAAACATGTTAAAAGCAACCCAAAAAGTTTGGTAGCTATTAGGGCACAACAAAAGCTGCTGATTTCAGGACGTCATTTTGAACAAAAAGGCAATACCTGTGAGAAATTTACTATGACAGGAAGAATATGTGCCACGCAATCTTGAGGTTCCAACAACTTTCCAAGTGCTGCACACCCTTCAACAGCCAATAACCGAACAGAATCTTGATCTGCAATGGAGATAAGTAAAGGGAAATTCTTATTGTCATGAAAAACTGTAAACAAATGCTTTTAACAAAATACTGTAAACGCAAATCCTAGTAGATAAATTATGTGTCCTAAAGTTTTGCTTAGCTATGGAGTTGAGGATTAACCCTCATGGCTAGGAATACACCAAACAACCTAGTAAGACACATAGAAGTGTAATTATAACAGCGGCACTCAAGTAGGGATGGTCATCTCCACTGACCCCAATAATGAGTATGTCAATTAAAGAATAGAACTGGAACTGGAAGGCAAGATACAAACATGAATAAACCAATAAGCCACATGTCTAGAAAGTGCATAAAAGAGAGCAACTACACAAGCAAACTATTCTTTCCTACAGTTCACTACACATCACCTCCCTCAGTCCATTTTGTCTTGAGAACAAGGGGTGTATGATACACTAACCATAAAATGCACTTTGTAAATGGATGGTAAACTCTTAACACCCGCCTTTTTTTCGTTTTCGTTCAAGAAAAATCAAGCACAACAAACTAAAATAGACTAAATGTCTCTGCAATGACAGCACCCAGCTTAACAATTATGTTCTCAGACAGTGGAAATTGACAGACCCAAAGGGAATTTACATACCATCCTGAGTCAGATCCTCAAATATAGACATGATGTCAGTTTTCAAATGGGCAGCTTCAACAGTTGCAGCAAATTTGCCAAGGTTTGTTGCAGCTGATCTCCTAACCATGGGCATGTCATCTTGACACAGCTGACTGTAGATTGTTCGTAGTTCAGTTTTTAAGGTCTCTGGGGCACTCGGATAAGCAATATGGAACAAGCCACATGACGAAACTCGAGCAGTAAACCACTCACCAGCAGCCAGTCTCTAAATATTAGAAATCATGTAAAAAAGAAAATTCAGGGGAGATATAATCATATTGAGGTTTAGCAAGATGATGTATCACAAGAACTCATAATTGAAGTATGACAAAGAGAAAAAAAACTGCGAGATGTAATACGTCTATTGAAGCACCAAAAATAGATAGAAAATAAGTAAAAAATAAAATGCATTTCCCCTGAAACCTACTCTCCTGGTCATGTGTACGTTTCCTGATGCAAAGACAATTTGTGCTAAAGCACAACACACCATGGCCAGGATGAAAATTTTTAAGGGCAAATGGCTTCACATCAGGAGACAAGCTACAAGATAGATATATCCCACAAACATATCGCCGAAGTGGAAGAGTCATAAAGCCAGCTTGCTACCAGCTTAGCCAGGATATAACACTTCAAATTTGCTGTGCAACCAAATGGTCACTAGGCAGCAAGAAGGTAAAAAAACAGTGAGTAGGCAGTTTTTTCCTAGCTAGTTGTTTATTAGACAGTCCTTGAGCAGTCATTGGTGGCAATAGCATCTCTATTAAGCTAACAAAAACTTGCCTTTCTAACAAAAAGATTGCAGAAATGTACAAAAGCACTACTATCTGAGCTGGTCAATAGAGTCTATCTAATCATAAAACTGCCAAACATGATTTGTAGAAGAGTTGTGATCATCCCTTGGCATCATAAAGCATGCAGTCGTTAATGTGTTGGTCCCTCCATCAGCAAATTTTAAAATATCTATCTAATTTGTGCAGCTGATTTAATAAATGAATATGATAAGCCAAAGAATGTAGCAACACCAAAACCAAATAGGAAAATTCAAAAGCCAAAAAAGAGATACCCAACCGACTGACCTTAACCAGAGGAATGAAGTACTCAACCAAGTCCTGTTCCCTCATTTGTGCCCCAATCCTACACAACGATTCCACCGCTTTATCCCTCACGCAAGTTTCCTCAACTGTGCAGAGAGTTTCTAACGGCGGGAGCAGCACATTCGCATGCTCAACACCTCCCACATAAGGAATGAAAACCCCCAATTCCTCTGCCATTGCAAGAAGCACTTCATCATCGTCATCATTGTTCTCGTTGAGAAAAGGAATGAGTTCCTTCCTCGTCCTTTCCTCTCCAAGCGCACGAGCTATAGTCGATAGCCGACGGATCGAGTTCAATCGGAGTTGAATATCCTCGTTTTTGAGCTCGTCAATTAGGACAGCGATCGGATAGAGTGGCTCATCGATCATAGCCATCGTCTCTTCAAAGATCTATGTAGCTGGAAAAAGAAAATGTTCATATAATAGCAATCGAGTTCAAACCTTGAAATTAGTGCATCGATCATAGCCATTCTCTTCAAAGATCTATGTAGCTGGAAAAAGAAAATGTTCATTAAACAATTAAACTTGAAAGTGCAACAGATTAGCTTGATTCCTTCAAAAATCAAGG
Organism: Morella rubra; assembly: GCA_003952965.2. Lineage (NCBI taxonomy): Eukaryota > Viridiplantae > Streptophyta > Magnoliopsida > Fagales > Myricaceae > Morella > Morella rubra. Next base: position 9,788,164 of record CM025853.1, read on the forward strand.
AGAAAACAACTCAAATTTTTAAATCTTGAAGACCAAAAAATGAAAAAAAAAGTATAATAAACTTTATAAAATTACTGTATCCAGTTTACTACCGTGCAAGGCCAAGTATAATATGGAGAAAGCCGATCGAGGAGCCGGTTACCGGTTATGTTTCCAGGGAAAGAAATAGGCTTAAATACTCCGCCAACCCCGAACAGCCCCAAAAAGAAATCTTACCTTATAAACAGGGAAATTGCGAAAAGAACAAAGAGAATACCGAAGAGGAAACTTTAGAAGAAGGAAGTCGAAGAACGAATAGAGAAGAGTGTTTCTCAAGGGGAGTCCGGATTTAAAGTGTATGGTGACGGGGGAGATTGTTTTCTAAACCCGGGTAGTTTTATACATAAGGCTTAACTATTCCGCCGGGTGCATGTGGGTGATTTGCAGGTTTGGGGATGATCCGGGTTTTGCACGGGAACTTTGGTCAGAAGAGCTTATAATTGACGTGGCGGTAACGTGGCGGTTGACGTGGCGTCGGGTGGGAGTGAGGCTTAAGATTCGAGGCTTGCTTTCGTCCCTGCACAATATAGAATTATCAGGTTTAAGTGCTAATCAACTTTGGCCTGGTTTCATGATTGTCCTTTCTTGAGGGCCTTTTTTATTTAGAAAAAAAAACTACAATTGCAAGCGGAAGTGAACCACTGAAAGTCGTGGACTATTTGAGTCAAAAAAATACGAAGAAGTAGCTATACAGCGGCGGTGCCAAAAGGTAAAGAGAGGTGGAAGACGAATGAAAGAGCCAGTTAGAACATAACACAGGTAGCATGATTTCGACAGTGAAATCACTTTTTAGGAGCGCAAATTGATGAAATCTTTTGTTAAGAGCGCAGATTGATAAAATCTAGTAGTTTTAAAGATCAATGCATTGATAATTAAAACCCTTATTGAGATTGTTTCGATAGTTTGGAGACGGAAGAAAACTTTTTTCCTTGATTTACTATTAAACCCAACAACTTCGAAAAAAAAAATACCATTACACCCAACAAAAAACAGTTTCATCACCTGTAAACTTTACGACACAAGGACGGAATTCTCATAATAACCAACTTTTAATTGGTAGATGCTTAAGAAAAGAGTACTTACACATTTATAACATTACAACGTAGTCTACATTGTCAATGTACAATTTCAGTAAAATGCATTAATTCAGAGCTATTCCCATCATCCCGTTTGGATGCAAGAATGGCAAGTTCTCTCAGTTAGAATTTCTCTCAGACAGCATTGGCAACTAGAGAGCACGTTCATCTTTCCAGGTAAAGCTGCAGAAATCTCTGCATTGTCTTCTGGATCTGACTTGGAGATTTCTTGAGAGCAACATAACAGGGCATATATACCTCCTGCGTCACGAAAATCGAGTAATATGGTGATTTTATTTGTTGCTGATACTTCAACAAAGTGAATGATGCCATACTGAATTCTAGGACTTGCGCCAGTTAAGGAATCTGTTCCAGAACCCACTGGCCTCTACAGCAGCTGATTGGTCAACAACAGGTTCCTTAAAATTTGCTTTGTCACTTAATTCTTCAAATGCAGCAACAAGATTTTGAAGCCTCGCAACAAATTCAATCAAAAGGGATATAAATGTAGCTAATGCCAATGCACTAGCATTTTCGTAAGTTTTTGATTCCTCCACAATTGGTACTGCATCAGCATTAAATGAAACACGTCGGGGCCATGATATTTGTTTTGTAAGCAAGTCACCAGCAGGCAGAGGGGAGTTCATCACACCAGTTTCGATATGGCCATCCCAACTTTTTGGAACTGCAGGGGATCTGAGATCAAGTTCAGCTTCACTAAGGGACTTGTGTTGCAGGATATTATTTTCGTCTTCGTCCAAGACCAGAAGGTCTTGAGGACCCAGCTCGTGTGGGTTTCCAATTTCCCAGCTCTCGGAACTGACAAGAAGATAGGATTTCTTGTCAACCTTGTTTTGCAATTCTTCCGCAGCCTCATGCACTTCATAAAGTATGTCTATAGAACCTAATTTCTCCATCTTTTTCACTTTGTTCCCCAGTTCGCGTAATACTTTAGCACCTTCTGAACCTACTCTCTGCAGCTCACTTCGAAAAAACTGTCTTCGTTCAGCAGGGGCCTACATAAAAGTGTAAGTTTAGTGTTGGAGAAGCATACACACGCAGGAAAGTAACTTCGGGTCATCTACTGGCAACAACTCTTAGTCACGTCAGATATGGAGGAGCACAACCATCAATACTGGTGAATGTAAAAGAGGAAAGATAAACTTTTGTGCAGGTTAATTGTCTAGATCATTATTAAGGCAAAAGCAAGAGGAAAATGACAAGTTTGCCTGACAGCCCCTCAAGCCTAGGACCTTTCTCCCACCAATATTTAATTTTGAAGCAAATTCTTCAAGAACATGAATATAGGATCTGATCCTGTAGATTGTATCGGTAAACTATCTTAGATAACAAGGAACTAATTCTATAACAAACATTAAGCCAATTCTCCCAAGGTACAAAAAATCAATACTGCCAAACCACCCCAAGATTTGCAATAGCAAAGGGAAGATTCAGATTTTTTTTCTTCTACTAGCTATCTTATGGCAATGAAGATAGAGATAAATGTACCTGTATCTCTGAAAGCATACATCCATGCAAAGCCATGACTGTAAATGCACAATGCCTCAGTGCACCACTTACTTTGACATAGTTCTTCCAAGGATATTTAAGCATTTTGTATGGACCATGAGGTGGCTCCCAGATAGCAAATCCCATCTGCAAACAGATTAATGAGTAAAAATAACATAATAACTCGGTGCAATGAATTGCAAATGCAACATAATTGCAAAACACTGTACCAGAGCATCCTCTTGGCTTGTAGATTCTACAGCTGATCTATAGCCACTGTAGAGTGGGTCATCGGAAGCTTGGTAGGTAAGAATCTTTGAAGGAACCCTTTCATACTCAACACAATTAAGGTAACCATTAACACAACCTGAAAAACAAGCTCTTAAGAATGAGATGAGCAAGAATGAAGATAAGAAAAGAACAACTGCTACACTAAAGTTCAGAGTCTGACGCGATTTTTAACTATTTGAATGAGATAACCAAAAGCATAGGAATGCACCTTCCAAAGATTTTGCAACACCCACGAAATTCTTTGCGACCAAATTGTGCAGATCTTCACCAGCCCAAATGGGATAAATGCATATGTTTACGACCAAACAAACACCAGCACCAAGTGCAATGAGCAAGAATCGTGTGACAGCAGTATGGATAAATTCCCCAGTCCTATACCCAGAGATCGTGATGAAACAATATGTCAACAAGAAGACCCGAAAGCCATATTCATAAGGCTTCAGAGTTGGGTGGAGTTTTGCATAAGTTGCACACAATCCTGGAAACCACATAGTCAGGAATAAATCCTAGTGGCAAAAATAAGTAACAGGAAACCACTTTTCCAATAAGAGAAGAAGAAGCAATAACTAGAAGACCGGACCTACGATGAAGATACTAAGAACAATAACAACTTCCTCCCACTCTCCAGCCAATTGTGATAACTCTGCCATGCCTAAAGCGAGCCCTCCAGCTGATAACGTCCCTAACCCACGATTAAATCCTTTGCTAAGAGTTGCTCCTGTAGAAAAACATAGCCACCATACATAATGAAATAACAAATGCATATGCCTCAGTTCATGCTAGAACAAAAAACCAAAGCCAATAAATTTGATAGTAGAAGACATAACCCGCGAAGAAATTGTCAAAATCAGCAGAAAATGAAGCTAGCACAGTTAAGAAAATGAGAGAACCTCTACACCCCAAAAGAAAGGACCCAGTTGAATGAAAGTTCAGTCTCAAATAGTGATATATCCGAAAAAAGAAAAGGAAGTTGATTCGAATACATGATGGAAACATACTACTAGGCACTTTAATGAGAAGGCTTGACATTATCAAAATAAAAGCCATTTAAACTACACTAGATTCCGTAAAATTGCAAAGACATGATGGTCCATGATATTCGAGGTTAAAAAAAACTTACATTTACACAAAGGAATTATAAACATAAAGGAGCCAACCAACTTTGTACTGTCCAAAGAGACAGAAGCTTGTGGAGGTGCTATCTGAGATTGTGAGCAATGTTAGAGATAGAGCATCTTTGTTTCCTAAGGTGCCACCTACCGCTGCCAATGTCTTGATAGCTAGGAAGTGGAACATTTTGTTTGTTATCTGTTCTCAATTGGGCTGCTACTCTGCTAAATCTTTGCTCTCTGGTACACTTCTGATAAACTGCTGGAATAAGCTATTGCTATCCTGGAAGTTGAGTTATGCTGGGTTTGTGCTGGACAAGCTGTCAGCACATCTGTGGGTTCTATTGTGCCGCTGCAATTTGGGTATTGTTGCTGGAATGCTGGTATATGCAGCAGGTTTATGTTCCTTGTTGATTCTCTGGTTGGTAGAAACATAGATGACAGATGTTCATTCCCCTCCCTTATACTTGTTGTAGGCATGTGCTCTTGCATTATTGTTAATTTAGGTGTTGACAATCCCCTCGGGCTCTGTTCTGTTTTGTAATCCTCTGTAACTAAGGGCTCTCCCTGAACTCTGTTTTGATATGGAAATATACTTGCCGGTCTATCCAAAAAAGAAGAAGAAAATTTACAGCATACCATTCAGGATATAACAATCTCTCGCGATGTTTTTTTGGACTTACACTTGATCGTTCAGTAGCGGCCCAGGGGGCTTTTCTGGCCACTTGTTGGCTTTTCCGGCCACTTGTTGGCCTTGTTGCTTTGGGTCTAGGCTGCCACCCGCTCTCTGTCAGGCATAGAGCATTTGTGGTTTCTCGACCCATGTGGATCCTTCTAGTCTTATTTTGCAGCTTAATTTGCTTGGATCTTTATTCTATGGATTAAAAATGCAATGAAAGCCAATCGGCATTAACAAAAAAAAAAATCTCTCGTGATGTTTTTTGGACTTCACTTGTTAGTTAGACTAATATGCCCCACGCCTCTCATCTCATCGCACATTTCACCTTCTTAATTCATTAGAGCTCCTCGGTAAAGCTGTTACGTTGAATAATCACCCGACACGGAACCTGACCACTCCCTTACATATCCACAGTCCTTTTCTTTTTCTTTGGAGCTCTTTACCTGAGCCCCGAAAATATGTACCTTTTGTACGTTTAATTCCTGACCTAAAAGAGTAGCGGCAAAGTCCAGAGACGGTCACTAATTTTGCAGGAGCAGGAATAAGCCATATCTTCCGCTCGGCCACAAGGAACTTCATTTTGTCCCATTAATTTCCCACAAACAATGGTCCAGAGATAGTCCAGGGAACATTGTCCAACAGAGAGGTAATAACCACGAAAAAGTAACCGGTTCACTGGACCTCCACTTTCTGTGGTGCCCTCACATGTCTATCCTCGATATAATTGTATATATAGGAAGGAAAAAAAAAGGTATATATCCCACAGATGCCTACAATTATAATAGTTTCGAACTTTCTCTAGCACAAATACACATTACACAAACGCATAACGAGGGCAGACAAGACACTGATTCATATTCGGAAATTAGACCCACGTCGAAGAAAGAAGTATACTAAGCCCAAAGACAGCAATGAAAAATTTCAAGAAGAACAGCCATACATACCTATGCTGAACTCAAAGACGACCACAACAGTGAGAATAGCCCAAATGGAGTAGCGACCGACCTCCTCAATCGGCTCTTTCAAGAAAATCAGCAACGAAATAAGCATCAAGGAGAGGCCCATTTTGGCGGAGAAGATGATCTTCCTCGGGTCGGACAGGCCCATCTTCCAGGCTTCGTAAGCCACATCTTGCACGCTCTTCCAAGCCCTCGAAGCTTTATTCGAGAGCGACCGTAACGAGCAACACGAACACCTATTAGCTGCCTCTCCTTCTTCCTCGTCTGCCCCTATCGGAAGAAACCCTGCTAGCTCCGAGTACCCCTTTCCCGAGAGCAGCCTCTCCCTCTTCTCCGAAAAAGTGTACCTGAAGGAACCCAGTTTGGCCGCCATTCCTCCCAACGTATCTCAGAAACTGAAAGATACGGAAATTAAAGAGCGAAAACGTGAGAAAGATGGGAATTGGGATATATAAGGGTAAATATTGGAAAAGACGAGCCTTTTTCCGTCTACACGTCTTTTAGCAAAAATTCTAAGGGTGAAAGCGTTGAATTTTTGAAATGTTGATAACCATGAAAACAAATCAGAGGAGGATGGGCCCGGCAGGACCAAAGAATCCGGTGGGGGCAAGTTTGTAGATGTCGTGTTCTGATTTGACCCGTGTGATGGGGAACTGATGTAACCATTTTTCCACTTTGGTCGCGGGCTATCCCAAATGAAAACAGTGGGGGCACCACGTGCCATCAAGGGAAGGTCCTGTTCTTACCTGCGAGCAAAAGGTAGCCGTTGGATACCAAACAGAATTTGCTTCCCAAAGTCGATAACATCTGAGGACCTTTTGATCTCTGTTTGCCCAGAGAGAAAACCGGAAAAGAAAAAGAAAGCTGGTTCTTCACGGTAATTCCTTTCCTTGTTAAGACATCAAAGAATATGAGCCTGAGCAGTGGGTATAAATCTCGTATTCTTAACCATAGATAACTAAATTAATTGTTTTCAAGTAACTTTATTTAAAAAATTCCTCAGAACTTTTTTTATAGCTGTGTTTGGATGGACAAAAAAATCATCCAAACAAGGGAATAAATTTTTTACCATCAAACATCACCTTAAATCATGAAAAACTCTATTCAAACAAAATTTTCCTTCGATCTACTGTTTCATAGCTCTATTTTTTTTTAAAAAAAAATCTCCAAAAAGATGGAAGTTTTAGAAATTTTGATGGGAGAGCATAAAAGACTTCATCATACTTCTTGGATTCATGCTTTTAACTAAAAGTTGGTTCTTTTCCCATGCAACTTTGGTACTAATCAATAATCCTCCAATAACAATGGGGCCACATATCGTATTTGAACTTAGAATGGCTAAGTTACAATCATATTTATTCCTTATTGGAGGGTTTATAGTTTAGTCTATGAAAAAAGTGACAGTGCATGTTTTCGATTAGTTTAAGGGTTTTTTTTTTTCAATTAGTTTAAGGTTACTAAGGCAAAATATACACATTCCTAGAACATCTCTAAAATAAACCTTATGTGAGTATTGGCGCATAGGCTTTTCGGTATCAAATAAAAGACTTAACTTTTTCCTTTTTAAAGTTACTGAAAAATATACTTGTAATCTCTAACTTTGAAAGTCTTGATATTTTATATACATATATATTATTTTTGTTATATTACACTTATCAATTATTACTTTTTAGTCTCTAAAATTATAATTTTACCCTCATAAAATAGCTAGGGTCACAACCAAATAATGAGAACAAAATTATAATTTCAGATGTCAAAAATTAATTTTTCATCCAAATTAACTTAAAATTTTAAAAGAGGATGCAAAATACTTGAAATTAATAATAAGTAAATGAAATGAGACAAAAATAATAGATTGAGATATAAAGTGTCAAGACTCCGTAGTTAAAGAGTAAAAAGTGTATTAAAACCGGAATTGATTACATCATAAAACCCATCACAAAACATAAAAATGATAAATATCATTATTAATGGGATATATAAAAAGAGGATCCGAATCATAGCTTTATTGGAAGTCAATTACCAGTTGCTCCACATAGCATATGGAAGGGAACCAATGTGGGGTCCTCTCTCTCAAATGGATTTCACTCTATATGTAATATAGGGGGCGTTTGTTTGCTTAATTTTTTAGGAGTCAAAATTTTCACTACACCAAACACATTTCACAAACCCCAATAAACTTAACACTTTTACATATACACTTCATACTTTTCACAAACCCCAGTAAACTTCAATATTCAAAAGATTTTCAAAATTTTGAGAATATTCTCCAAAATTTCGATAAACAAACCGCCCCATATTCTACTCTCCCTTACAATAACGATCACCATAGACCGATTTGCGTCCGCTTCTGGTGTTTTGGTTGAACTTCATGGTGACCAGAAAGGCATAACATCTGCTCTGCTCCCTGGTCAAGCAGTTCACTTTAATAAACTTATTATCACCGCATGCCTTCGGCAGTCAAGCCTCCATGGAAGCAAAGCTTGCCAATCAAACAAAGACAACAGCTTGCTCTGATGGAATCCACGATAGGGTCGACCCACCCATCTGGATTCAAATTTAGTGATTCAAATTACAATTCTGGAAGAGCTAAATTTTTCGGAAAAAAAAAAAAAACCTGCTCAAATCTGCATATACAAATTAGAATGAGTTTCTACCTCTTTGTTATATATATACTAGATAGTACAAGAACATAGAAAACGGATTCAGTGTAAACACAAATTGTGTAAAGCCATTCAAAATAACGGCTGTGATTTAAATAAGTAAATCTGACGTTTCCAAGCTGGACGTCATTTAGTTGAACCAAGCCAAGTCGTTGAGTCATTGTCTTCTCACCTCATTAAATGCGTGGCCAGTCTTGAAACGTAATATTTGCTTCTTTAAATCACAATCTGGATTTGGAAAATTTATCTTTGGACTGAATCTGCGCTCCAATAACATACACTAAGACAGAAAATTTGGTCCCTGGCAGACCGATGCATATCATTTGCAAGCTTCAGTTGTTATACAGGAATCAACATGGTTGTGGTGCGATAGAAGGTTCCAAGAACTGATCAGAGGTGGTCATGGTTTTCAGTACTGTTGCCAAACTCTTGTACGTCCAAGATCTCAACTCTGCGGTTTGTCTGCTTCCTTATCTTGATTGCCACTTCCTGTGGGATAAATTTACCACAGACACTTACCCGGCACTGGTTTTTCTCTATTAGATGGGTCTCCAACTCTATAACAAAAGGAACACAAGAGATCAATACCAGCTGTTTCTAGAGTCGCTTGAAAAAATGTCGGCGATGGAAATTTCACCTTGCATATTAAGAAGGGCTCTCCTTACTTTTCTGCAACAACCATTGCAGTCAATGTTGATCCTCATGATCATGCAGCAAAACTGCAATGTTAAAAGAAAATTCAGATCAAATGCAATGGAAAACTTAAAACTATTCTAATGTCCCGGTAAGAGAGAGCGATTGGAGCTTGCCTTTCCTGTCATGAAACAGAGAGAGAGAGAGAGAGGAGAGGCGTTGTTTGGAGAATTAGAAAATGCTTTGGATAGAAAACGTACAGAAAAGTAGATATTAAAAGGCAGCTATGGTGATTAGAGAATAAAAAAGAACGTGGGTTATGAGCTAGAGAGAGAGAGAGAGGCGTTGTTTGCAGAATTAGAAAATGCTTTGGACAGAAATCGTACAGAAAAGTTGATATTAAAAGGCAGCTACGGTGATTACAGAATAAAAAAGAACGTGGGTTATGAGCTGGTTTATGTTTCAATCATTTTATGTGAATTCCTCTTTTCATTTAGAATCTGATTCTTCCAATACAAAGGTAGCGGAAGGAGAAACAGAGTAATATGCTCATTATACCTGACTTCGTCGAGTTGTTTTTGTATACTTGAAAAGATTGCAATAGGGAGAGGCGGAGAGCATCCTTTTCTTGTTTCTGGAGGCTCCTGTGCAAATAAAAAGGCATCGACTTTTTGTATAGACTTCTCCAAATAATAAAGGAAAAGGCAAAAAAGAAAACACTTTCTCTCGCTGAAAACTTAAACAATGCCAGTGCTTTCAGTAGCCGCACAATATTTTCCATACAGCATGGGAGAAAAGTTACAGTACAAACTTGTAGATGCTTGATTTGACCCCTTAGGATGGATTCAGAGGCCAGTAGAACGCTAAATATTTACCCCCCATGTCTTCAAAGGTTCCATAAATCTTCCTTTCTTTTGCATCGTTAGGCGAAAAGTATAAAACCGCGTTCACCACTAACAAGGCTTATCAAGGATATGGTCCAGAATAATCCTACCAAGTAGGACAGAAAATTTTTATTTTTTATTTTAGAAGACAAGGTACTATACCAATAATATAAACTATTTGAAAACTTTCATAGAATTATAGTGCGAAAAGTAGGTGTTGGGTTTACAAAAGAGAGACGAGCAGAAGGAAAAATGTTTTGTTGTATATTGACGGTAACGTTACACCACTTGCGTATAAATCTCGGGCTCCTGAGTAGCTCGAGTGGCAAAGACAGGGCCCTAAGAGTATGATTAGGGACACATTCAGAGGTTTAAATCACTGTTTGTATAAAAAATTTGTGACTTAAATAAAAGGTTGATCAGTAGACTAGTCAGTCTCTTTGAGGTTTACTATGGCATTAGACTCAACTAGTGTAAATACTAAGATAAGTCCATTGAAACCTGGTATATATAAATTAGTGTCCCCCCAACTTCGGATATTTTTATATTCTTATCGTATTATAATCTTTGTTGATATGTACAACTTACTTATCAACAAAGATAAAATGTTTATTTCAATAATAATTTTTTAGATAAATACACTTTACACCCTCTAATTTTGAGGTCTCGACACTTTGCATCTCGATCTATTATTTTTATTACATTACTAACTATTGATTTCAGACACTTTGCACTCTCCGTTAAAATTTTCTATCAATTTGCACGGAAATTTATTCATTGGTTTCAAAAATTACAATTTCACCCTCATAAAATGGTCACAGTAAAAAAAAAATATAAGAATAAAATTATCATCTCACACGTCAAAAAATCATTTTCCATCCAAATTAAGCGAAAATTTTAAAAGAAGACGCAAATTGTCTCAAATCAATAATTTGTAGATACATGTGACAAAAATAATAAATTGGAGTGCAAAGTATTAATACCCCATAATTGGAGGGTGCAAAATGTATTTAACCCATAATTTTTTCTTGGTAAGTATTTCAATATTAATTTCTACTGGATTTATAAGCAGCTGGTAGTTTTAGTACATACTTCCGTGGGTCCACCTCGAAGCACGTTTACTGTTTTTCTCTCCAAAATTTTTTTTTTTCTCTTGGGATGAGGATGGAGATCGATAATAAGAAAATATTTATAAGGTACACCAAACCCCACTTGTATGAAAAAACAAAAATTTCCAATTTTCTCCATAACGTACCGTGGACTTATGTATTTTGCTTACAGAAATGCTGCGAAGTACTCTCACAACCATGTGGCTCCCGTCGATGATGTTAATTCTCATTATAATGATTAGGCTCAACAACTGGATATTTGAGTTTAGCCCGATTACTTAATGACTGCCCCAGTTTTTCCAAGTTCCATATTTGAAAACCGGGTGAAGGAATATGAGGTCATTCATATTATGTCAAAAGCGATTGGAACATTAGACTTCGAGGAATTAGAATTATGTACATAACTCTACTCAAATCAACAAAGAAGATCACTCGAGACAGATGAAAGACTCTTTATTCAATATTATTATTTGGGAGTCGCACTCAAGTGCTTGACTAGCTCCTCATCTTCAAATTTCTTTAGGTGTTCAACTATAGTGTCAAAATAAGAAGCTTTAAGTCGAATTCCTTTCTTGAGCATCAACCTTGTAAGCTTTGCAGCCTCCACCAGATGGCTCTGTTTATAAAGCCCAACTAAAAGAATAGAATAAAGATCAGAATCAACAGAAGACAAGAACTCACTCTTCTCAATTTCATCACATAACCAAAATCCATCTAGAACCCGCCCCTCCAAACAAAGCTCCTTTATCAGAATGCTACATGCCAAACTATCAGGCTTCACACCACTAGCAAGCATCTCCCTAAAGAGCTTCTCAGCCTCCTCGAGTTTTTTAAATTTGACCAAACACAATACTAGAGAACTATAGCAATCACCGGACGAAACACTGCCTCCCGCAACAACTTTATCAATCGCCTTATAAGCCTCCTCTATGTGCCCCTTCTCACAAAGACCCTTTATCAAACTACGAACTGTAACTCGATTGGGAGAGCAACCGAAAGCTTCCATCCTGTCCAACAGCCCCAAAGCCTCCATTGGTTGACCTTTCTCACAAAAACTCTGAATCACGGATGTATATGTAACAACATTCGGACTAAACTCCTTGCCTTCTTTCTCCATCTCACCCAACAACTCCAACGCCTTCTCCATTTTCCCATACCGACAAACCCCATCAAGTAGAGCTGAATACACAACAGCATTCGGCATACACCCTTGCCCCTTCATAACCTGAACTAATCCATATGCATCCTCTAACCTTCCCACCTTACAAAACCCTCTAATCATTGCAATGTACGTGATAATATCAGGATATAGATCTCTCAAACCCATCTCATTCATCAACTCTTCTGCCAAATCTATCTCACCCTTTTCACAAAACAACCTTAGAACCACATTATAGGCTGTAGTGTCAGCCCGCAAATCAAATTCCTCCATTTTTCTCAATACCCACAAAGCCTCATTCGCAAGCCTAGCCTCCCTACACAAATTCAAAACCACTTTAAATGCCTTGGCACTAAGCACGGAGCTCTCTAACCCGTAACCTTCAATAACATCACCAACCATACGCGGATTTCGATTGATGTCAAGCAATTCACAAGCCTTGCTGTAAGTGAATGAACTGTGCCTATAATTGGATTGAATGCCCGCCCAAATGAAAAACCTAAGACCCAATTGGGATTTGGTCGGGTAACATCTATGTAAGACCTCAGTGACACATGTTGAGTCCAATTTGGCATCAACTGTTGCCAGGGTTTTCTCTATGTTTTTGGAATCATTTTTCTCCAGGCAAGTGTAGAATTTCTCAGCAGAAGAAGCAGTAGCAGATTTTAAGGTTGAGAATTTTCGGATTCTGAGGGGGCGTGAGAGTGAAAGGAATTTAGAGATTGAATAAAGAGCCATCGAAAGGGTCGGAGTGAAAATGCTTCAACCCTTACCTCAGATGTGGAGGTGAAGGAGCAGCTTATCTGCAAGAAATCAGCGAAACCCAGCTGAAATCAACAGAAAGCCATCAAATAAAAAATCAGCAGAATAAATTACCCAACAATATTAAACCCTAGAAGCTGCTAGCCAAAACCTCGAATTCGAAGAAATAGTGAAGGAAATAAAAATCAAGGGAAATTAGTTTAAAAGACACACCAGGGGATTTCAATATCAGTAAAATCAGCAAAGAAAGAGGAAAAAAGAAATCTTACCTTGTAAACAGGGAAATTGCGAAAAGAACAAAGAGAATGCCAAAGAGGAAACTTTAAAAGATGGAAGTCGGTTTATCAATTTATCCACCGGCACAATTCAATTTATAATAAAATATCACACGGCATCAGTTTATACCTAATTCTCACAATTCAATTTCAAGCCCCAAATCAAGCATAGGAAGATAATAGGTAATAAAGAGGACCAAAAACTTAAGCCCAATTGATGGTTCAAATATTAGAGTCAGTTCCCTGCTCGTAGAGCCAATGAAATAATGTGGGTCAGCAGATTCAAAGTGTAAGAATAGATGGTGAAAGCAGTGATGTTGATTGGAAGTAATTCTACATTCCACAAGGGATCCGAACAAACGCTTGAACTACTTGGGTCTGGCCCCTAATCACACAGCATCAGTCTACCTAATTTTCACGATTCAATATCAAGCCCTAATGACTTTCACAATTCAATCATCAAACCCTAATCACAATCACAAATCAGTGAAATCACAATCAACAATTAGCTGAGAGAGAGAAGGCTGAAGTGAGAGAGGGATACCTGCTGCCCTGCAAGAGCAAGGAGCACGGCGGGCCGGCGGCAATCGACGGTGGGCGGCTGAGAGAGAGAGCGGTCGCTGGTGGAAGCCCCTGGGTTTCGGTCGATGGTGGGCTGCCGGTCGCCGGTGGAGGAGCTGGGAGGGAGTGAGGGAGAGGCTGAGAGGCAGAGAGGGAGCCCTCACCGAATCCTGGGCTTAATTTTTTTTTTTAAACCCTCTGATAATTTTTACAATAAAAGGCGGGCTGGGCTTGGGGCTAGATGGGCCAAGGGGGCGGGCCTGGGCTCATGAGGGCAAAATTACTTAAAAAAAATTTCATTTGAGTTTCTGGAACTGACTGGAGCCGGGGTCTTTGTTCATCTTAACTTGGTTCCGCCACTGGTGTTGAAGGTTGGAGATGATCGGAGTTTTGCACGAGACTTTTGATGAGAAGAGCTTGTGATTGAGGTGGCAGTGATCTGGCGCTGGTGGGAAGAGAAGAGCTTGTAATTGGTATCTACTTGTCTCTTGTATATAATTTTTTTTTTTTTTCAGTTTTGTTTGCAACTAGCTTAACTATGAGCACCACTAATTTTTACAGAGAAAAGTTGGTAAATTTTTTCAGAAGATTTTTTGGTAGAGATTTTATTTTATTGAGGTTTATGAAAAAATATATAGATAAGATGAGTTATATTTATATTATATTTAGTAGGAAATTCTTGAGTAAAGTTTTCAGATTTTTTTTGTTTGGCTGAGAAAGTTAAATTTTAAAAAATGCTTTCGAGAGAGAGAGAACTTTCATGTAAACAAATAAGACATAATTTACATATGTTCGATTCTCCTTAAAGACAAAAAAGAACATGATAAAAGTTCATTAGTTAAAATCCCTAATAATAAAGGAAGTTTTCCATCCAAAATAATTAAAAAAATGATCAGATAGATGTGAGTGAAAGTTACGAAGTTCTTGTATAGACAATATACCTTCTTTTTATTATAAATTACATCATTTGATCCGCTATTAAATTTTCGTCATAAGTGATTATTCAACGAATATAATGATTGTTATAGGGTCTTTTTTAGGGGTTAGGACATATTTGTAAACCAAAATTTTGGTCCTTTTTTCTGGTTGGCATGTTTGTAAACCAAAATTTTGATCAAAATTCTCTTTATTCCAAAATTTTCATTTGCAAACATAATTAATTTAAAATTTTACAAATTCCAACAACTTTTTACAAACTTCAATATCTTTTTGTAACATTCCTACCTTCTAAACTTCATTAATTATCTTAAATTAGGATTTAATTGCTTTTATTAGTTTAAAAATATAGAAAAATTCCTAAAACTAGCTAGTAATTGCCGAAAATTTCTAGAAAATTTTCTTTTTCATTTTTTTTTTTCAAATTCTTTAGCTTAGTGATATATTTTACTCCTCTAATATTTTAGAAATTTCTAAAAAGAGACTTTTTGCATTTAAAAATTAGGAAATGCCATTATTTCGCTGTTTTTGCCTATATAACTATTTTAAATCTAATCTTTTTCAAACTTTTTGCCTAGGCTTGTATTATTTTCTTAATTACTAAGACAATAGGATATTTTCTAGCCTAGCTGTGTATCTTAGGAACCTTTTTAGGTTTTATTTCATTTAATTAGCTAAAATAGGCTTAGAGAATTGGTTTAATTGCAAAAAGGCTTGAAATAAAAGCCAATTGAACCTCCATCAAGCCCATACTCGGCCCAGTCCACTCCTCAAGCCCAAGCCACCTAATCTTGCCCCCATAAAAACCGGTCAACCCATGGTTTTGTAAACATGTAATGATTACTCATGATTACAACATGCAAAACCATGCAATGCTTGGGCTATGTTTGGTAACGAGCCTGGGTTTGGATTTTCAATTTCAGTTTCATTTCACTGTTCTTTGTGCGGTTCGAGGTGGTTTTGACTTAAAACAAAGTTAACGTGGCCTATCAATTATGCTAACGTCTATTAGCAAGGTGCACTTATCTCACTAGCTGGCTTCCGTTGCGCGCTCGTGCTCGCGCGCGCGATTGTAATTATTTTTTTTCGCGCTTCTCTTGCGCGAGCCAAATTTATTTTTTTAATATTTTTTTTAACGTTTCGCTGCTTGCAAGCTCTCCAATTCGCAGGATCGATTTTTTTATAACCTTCTTTTCCCTCATGCTCTCTAAATTGTTACTTTTGCTTGCTAACTTGTCTTTTTGCTTGTCTCGTTGGCATTTTACTTTTGAGTTAAAATAAAAAATTGCTTGCGGACTAGGCTGACCACCACTTATGGGCGCATTTTTAATTTTCCATGCAGATGGGCCGACCACCTTAAGATCGGCATCCACAAATGTTTCTTTGCTGAGTTCATGAACCATAAGTGCTTCTTGTCATATTCGGTTTGCTAGAACCAAAAAAAGAAAGAAAGAAATATGTCTCCTTGAATTGAGAATGACATACAACCCTCGTTATCCATCCAGACATTCGTCCTACAATTTAAACAGCTCAATAAAATATAAAACAGTTGGAAATACATCTTACGAAGCGTCTTACAAATTAAACAAGCCAAATAAATTTTAAACAAAGCTACGCCTTACAAATTAAACAACTAGAAACCAAGTACGATGCGGCTTACAAATAAAAAAAGCCAACAAAATGTGAAAGAAGTCAAATGCTCTTTACACATTAAATAACTAGATACGAAATATTACACAAGTCAAATATGTCTTACACATTAAATAACATGATACGAAATTTACACAATTCAAATACACCTTACACATTAAATAACTAATTAAATATTACACAATAAATACGCCTTACACTAAATAATAGATACGATGCAACAACGAAAGGATCCCGTTACATCTAGGAAATCAATTTACAGCTATGAGAAATTATGTTTAACAAATACTGCATGCCCTCCCTTTAAGTCTTCTCAAAACAACCAAGTAATCATATATGATAAGTAAATCCAAAAATTTTATACTATTTTGTCAAGATAAGTACTCAACCAAAACAGAGTTTAGGCTTCAAAGGTAACCACATATGACAAGCAAACCCAAAAAAAAAAAAAAAGTCCAAGTGACATTGTTTAAGTTTACACTATTTTATCAAGACAATTAAGTACCCAACTAGGACAGAGTTTATACATCAAAGGTAACCATACATGACAAGCAAACCCAAAGAGATACTCAGGTGACATTGTTTTCAATTAGATAGGAAGAATATGATATTGTTATTTCATTATCACAAACCATTTTGAACTTAAACTCCCAATCAATGTTGTTGCGCCCACATCATATCGGCCATTGCACCCGATCGAAAGCCATCAAATGTGCCTTATTTTCAGAGAAGCAAAATTGGGTCATGTCATGGGCGAATTGCCCTTCTCCATCTACTATCATATCCTCTACAGAATAGTTGTGGAACATGATGTCTTCATCTCAGTGAATCCTTATAAAGTTGTGCACAGTACAACAAGCAATAACAATGCATGGTTGCTTTGTGAGACTGTAACGGGGCATCTCTTTTAACAACGAAAATCGAGCTTTCAAGACACTAAAACACCTTTCAATTATGTTACGCAAGGATGAGTGTAATTAGTTAAATAACTTCTTCCCTCTAGGAGCCCCATCATTCCCTCGATATTGACACAAATGATAATTGCCGATTCTAGTGAAAATTGCTAAATCTAGGAGATGCATCATCGAAACTTCATCTATAAGTTCTTATACCTCATAAGAAATTCGGGAACAGAGAACCTATGGTTAATCCAAAAGTAGAAGCTATGGGTTGAATCGATATAATTATCTCTGTGCGATGCTCTGTATGCAAGTATCAGATGAACCACATTGAAAAGAAGATGTTATAAGCTGATGACACATTCAACTACCTCGCAGGGATAGAGAGTTCAACCAGACATCATATGCAAGCAGGATAGGCGAGCGTATTTTATCATTACCATGAAAGAAAAAAAAAAAATAAATTAACCAAATTCTACTCTAGAAAGCAAGATATTGACAGAAAAAAAAAAGCTCAAACAAAAAAAAAAAAAAATCATTAATTCCACTCCAAAATAGTGGCATTTGAAAAATTAGAAAAGATGACCCAGACCCTCGCTGTTTGGTTGCAAGAAAACAGAGCAGAACAAAACAAAAACAAAAAATTTCAAAATTTCATAAGAAAAATGAAACCCTACTCCATCAAGGTTTCCTACTTTCTTTCAAACGTCCTCCACTTTCCGGGATAGAAAAAAAGAATATAATAATCAGACATCGCAGATAAAGGAAGAAAAAAAATGACAAAGACATTTACATTTTGCTTAAGGACTCAGAACCAGCTTTATCTTCGATTTCTCTCCTAAATATCCCTAGCTAGAGAGACAGGGAGAGGACACAAGGAGCACAGTAACAAAGGACCCCAGGATCAACGGAGAATAAGCCGCAATTGCACAATGAAGCAAATATAGGAAGTTTGGGTTATTCGGAGAAGGGCTTTTAGGGTGGCGTGTAGGCAGCAGTTGCACAGGGGAGAGAGATGGAGAAAGAGAATGGGATGATGGGATAAAAAGGGGAGAGAGATGGAGAAAGAGACGGGGTAAAAAAGACGTTGGTTTTCTCTCCTCTCTCTTCTTCTTTTACTTTTTTTCTTTTTCTTCATTTTTTTCTTGATCGACGTTAGTTTTGTGCCGTTATTGGGTTTAAAGACTTAAAAATAACTCAGCCCATCCAAACATGGATTTAGGACTTTAGACCCAAAATCGATATATGAGACCTAAACTAGGACTCAGACCCGTTACCAAACATAGCCTTGGTGTTCACCAAGTAATTGCCGCGTAAGGTTCCCAATCCCCTCATTTTGCTTGTATAGATCACTTGAGCTAAGTGTAGACACTATGATTGCTAACCTAACTAATCTCAGGAGCCTAGAACTAACCTTAGTAGCCTAACCTTAGTTAAGAGTAGTGTAAATAGGGTGCAAGTGTGAGGGTTAGCCTCACACTTCATTCAAACACACTATATAGATAGAGAGAGTTGGAGAGAGCTAGAGAGTTGGAGAGAAAGAGAGGAGGAAAGGAGCAAGTCGTGCCCCCAGGAGAAGAAAGAAGAAGAAATTTTTTGAAGAAAAGGTTAAGGAAGGTTGTAGTATCTTGTGTTTTGATATTTGAAGTTTTCATTTTGATCCTTATACTAACAGTGAGTTTATTCTAGGTTTTTGATACTTAAGAAGTCACAGAAAAGCTAAAAAGTTCAAGACGTAAGGGGTAGATTCAAGTTGGTGTTGATTGTTGGCATTATAATGTGATTAGGTTAGAAAATGCTTATGATTATGCTAGGATAGGATCAGTGATCTTTGGTTATACTGAACATGTTGTTAGAAAGGAGGTTGGGTTGATTAGAAGATGAGAAATGTGAATTTGTTGTACAAATGGAGGTTGTTGCTGTTTAACCTTGATTTTAGACATATTAGAATAATTTTATGTGATCTGATAGAAATATGTGATTATTGTGGTTGCTGGATGATTAAGAGGATGTTAGGAGACCTAAGCATAGTTTGCATGTAAGAATTAATGTGAAAAATGGAGAAATAAGAAAATAGACAACATATGTGCTAGTTTTGCTATTCTGTGAGAATAGTGCACTTAGGCGGTTATCGCATGGGTCAAACGACAACATTTTGACACCAAACATGGAGAACTAGTACGGGACAGAGTCAGGAATATGCAGATCAACAGAGTTAAGGTGAGTGGGTTATTAGCATTTGAAAATTAAAGTAGAAATGAGGTTTTAAGCAAAATGGGTCATTTTATGTGAAAACGAATTAGGCTTTATTTATGATGTTTGGGTTGATCTGAATGGGCCTTGGAACTCCTAAAACTTGATAAGATGTGGACTTGCGAATAGAGCCCAAGTATATGTCCTTGTTGGACTTGAAAAGGTCTAAATAGGATAGCTTACTTAAAAGCCTATAAGTTGTTAGACTTATCTTTGTTTATAAATTAGAATTTCTTAACAAGATTCAATAATTAGCTTGCTGATTTAGAGATTGATAGTCTTGTCATAAGTAAGATTTGGTGTACTTGCTCTTGAAATGAAAATTTTATACAATTGCCATGTGAATGAGATTAGTGCATGTCATGCGAGTAGTATTAGTGCATGATATACATGTGATTAGTGAACGAAGAATATGAGATTAGTGAATGATAACAAGAATGGCTTATATGATGATAAACATGTAAACATATGCATTGGATGAGACATGTGCTTCATTTCACAGATACAAAGTGAGAAAGTAATGATATGGGTGACAGTACCAATCATCGGAAGAGTGCAACCATTACTACTAGGTAGTGGATGGCCCTCTAGGCAGAAGGCAGTAAGAGAGCCTTTACTCGATGTTCTAGTGTGACGGATAGCACAAGACTATCCCTGAGGAAGGGGAGTGGGATGCACAATCCTGTCACTTGGGAGTGAAACAGTGGATACCAAAGGATGTTGGAAAGATTATACGGCTCATGCATTCATCATTCTACATCTCATTATGTGGTAATGACTGATACTTCTATCTCCTGAAATAGTAAGTACTGTATTTCTTACTATTAATTGTTTATCTTATTGCTTATCATCGCGTGCCCCCTTTCCCACCTTACTGAGTCCTTAAGACTCACTCCACTTTCTTGTCCATATTGTATGTTTATTATTAAGACAGACAACGACATTGTTTGAGTCATATTTTTCCCCATGAGCTCCCTACCCATATACTAATCATCCATGTTCGAGTTTTTGTATTGGATGATCTTAAAGTGGTCGTGGATCATCAACCTTATCTGGTCCTCAAGGACCCACTCTCAAATGCTTACACCGTCGCTCAGTACGTGACAGATCCCCTTGGATAAACCTGCAAACCTTAACTGGGTGGACCTCACCCTGACTGACGATGAAGACTGATTTTTTTTGCTTTTATTTAGCTTTTTATGGATGGTATGTATTAATTTCTGAACATAGGGTTATGATTTTTCAGCTTAGGTGAACCTAGCACTCTCACTACTCTCTTCTCACACTTCACGCTCACCTCTCACTCTCTTTGTACAGCACACTCTTAACTCCGACTACACACTCTGCATAGCGCTATACATCTCTCTCTTATTTCTTCTCTCTCTCTTCACTGTTTCGTCTACCTTTATATCACTCTGCTCACAATATGCATCCTAGTGTTTGCTCTCTATCACTTTATTTTATAAATCTCTCCTCTCACACTCGCTTCTCTCCACAGCACTCTCTACTCTCATTCGCACCTTACGCCACATTCTTCCAACTCTAACCACTTTGCTACACGCGCATCGCCTCACTCGCACGCTCTTCACGCTCGTCACCTCTCTCTCTCTCTCTCACGCTACGATACTCTCTCTCAACAATTTACAAGAAATCCACAGTCTCGAGAATTAGAATACCAGACTGCTCGTACGCAGTAAAGGTAGGCTTTACGATGTGCAGTACTATTAATATATATAAAGAGAGTGAGTAGGCCCTCTACGACGACTATCTCTCACGCTCTCACCCGCTCTCGCTCGCACGTCACTCTCCCTCACCCGCTACTACGCTCTCCATCAATTTGCACAGCAGGATTACCGGCTGAACTCTCTATCCTATATGTTTGGTACGTTCTCGGTTGATATTGAAATATGCTATCGCGCGGAAAACGTTTACTTGAAAATTTATTTTGAAATTAGAAATATATTAAGGCGACATTTCAAATACTCTCCTACGCACGCTCACGACACTTCTCACCTCACACTCACTCGCATACACACTCGCAGCTCTCTCTCGCACACTCGCTCTCTCAACTTAGAGACGGATCGACTCTTACGCAATCACTCACTCGCCGCCCCCCGCGCACGACACCTCCGGACTAATCGAACACTCCCTCTCTTTCTCGCAAAACTCATCCACCCCACACCCTCTCTCCCTACCTCGCCTCCACCGCTCACTCTTCCTCTCCTCTCTCCTCCAACCATCCCCATCATCATCACGACACAAAGCAGCAGGACCTCGCTCACGCTGCGCACAGCTTGCCTAGACTCTCTCTGCTCTCGACCGCTCTTCCTCCAAGCCCTGATTCGCACCAACACCTAACAGGGACGTCACCGCATGCCCTCAAGCTCTCGGACCCTACTCTCCGCCTCGCTGCTCACAGGTCAGTCTCACTCACCACTCCTCCGCTCCCTCTCGGTCCTCCCCACGCCCGCGGCCCCGCGCTCGCGCGCGCGCTCAGTGTGTCACCGACACGGCTTGGGTTACATCTTCCACCCTGAAGCTCTCTCCCAACGAAGAACGAGGAGGAAGCATCGGACCTTCTCTCGACGCGCTCACCCACTCCCCGGAGTTGTACCATATACCTCCAAAATGCTCTCGCTCGCTCGCTCTCCTCTCGCACCTCACATCTCACTCGTGCTGTCATATCCAAAATTATGCTGCTCATGCACCTCTCTCTCTCTCTCTCGCTCTCGCTCCGCCGCACACTAACTGCAAAGATACAATACGATAAAGGGCATGAGTCTCAGCTCGGGCTCATGGGGGAAAAGAGAAACGCAAACTGCTCGCGCACTACACACACGCTCACGAAAATAGATACGGCCACTCCTAGAGCGCATTGTTCATGTAAACACCTCCTCGCTTTATGACAGTGCCAATGCCTGAATGAAATGCAATCTCTTCGTCTCCTCTCTCACTCTCTCTCTTCTCTCTCTCTCTTCTCTTTCTCTCTCTCGCGCTCGCGCGCTCAACCCCGATGTCTCTTATTCGTTCTGTTTAACCAGAGTCCGGGTTGTGCATCCTTCTCTGGGCACCCTCCTCTCGCACTCGCACCAGAGACGCTCTTACGCACCTCACACTTCGCTCCTCTCTCACTCTCGCTAGCGACTCACTCGCATTTCTCTCTCGCTGCCGTCGGCCTTGCCCAACTATTCATGTGAGATCCCCGGTCACTCTGCCTCTCACCGACACACTATGGGTAATCGGCGCTCTCATCTCTCTCAGCTCTCTCCTCGCTCGCTCTCGCTCTCACCGCTCGACTCACTGTTGATGCGCGACTCTCCTCGCACGCGCTCCGCGCTACCCAATTCCACAGACATCAGGATGCACATAGCAATTTAACAATAGCAGCTTGCCCCTCCTCACCACGCACACACGCTCACTCTCCTCCACTACACCTCGCACTCACTCACATCCGCAGCACTCTCGCCCGTTTCACATTTTAATACAAAGACATAGCATAAGGATACATTACCTACTCTCGCTCTCGCTCTCTCCTGCTACACGCTCTCACTCACTCCTCTCTTCACTACTTTTAACTTAATAATGAAATTAATCCTGTAACCTTCATTAAGTAATCTGCAACTACTTCACAACTAATTAAATGCAGCTCGCACGCGCTCCTCTCTCGCACGCTACTCTCACCGCTCTCTCTCACACGCATCTCTCTCAGCGCTTCGCTCTCTCGCGCGCTCTCCACGCGCGCTACACGCTCTCTCTCGCTCCCGCCGCCTACAACCCACGGCTTCGTGATTTGAGCCCTATTCTAGCTTCGGTTTAGAACTCAATATTTTTGACCTCTCTCCTCTCTCTCTCTTCCTTCTCTACCACAAGCCATAACAATTTTTTTCTCAATCTCTGCGCTCTCTTTACCTAGCGTTTACTTGCATGGTAACACTACCACTTAGGAACTTCAGGGGCATCTCATTTGCCTCTTCTGACCTTGATTCGAGCTAACTTTTAAGCTGAACCACTGTGACGCACTCGCACTCCTCACCACGTCCACCTCCATTCTTACTGCACACTCTCTCACGCACTCTCTCACCGCGCGCACTGTTTCTGGACTTTAGGGTTTCTCTCTCACTAGAAAGTCTAATCCTTCTTCATTTTATCGTAATGTTATCCCCCACCGTGCTACCTAATCCCCCAATCATTAGATTAAAAAGAATTTAACGTCATCAACTGAAACAACTCACTCACCATACACACTCGCTCTCGACTATAAATAATATAGACAGATAGCCAAACTCACTCGAGCACTCGCACGCTCTCTTCACTTCTCATCGCGCACGCTCACACTTCACTCGCTACACGATCCTACCACGGTTCTCCACCTTCTCGGCTCTCTCTCTCCGCTCACATAATCGCTCCACCCGCCCTCTTTTCTTCACCTGTCTCTCGCTCACTCCTCGCATCTCACTCACTCTCCCCACCCAAAACCCCCCCCCAAGTGGACTAACTCTAGAATTAAAACGCTAGTGTTTTACAGGTAATGCCTAGAAACACAGAAACGGGTTACATCTCATTTTACGTGTTCAATTGTAGTCTTTACCGTGGATCTGGGACAGCATATAAAGTCGTGCGAGGTTATTACCACAAAGGTGACACTGTGGAATGTCAAATAATAGTAGAATGACCCTCGCCGTCCATTTGGGTACTTCTTTCTTGAAGGACATTAAAAGAATTTTGGCATAACACATATTGAACTCGTGTTTTCTTACTTATTTAGCACATAATAGAAAAAAATTGTAATGGTTGCAATTGATAAGATTGTGGAAATAACATGATATGCGGTAAATTTTTCTTATCGCTTTCGTTCTATTTGATAAGATCTTTGAATAATAAACAGTCGCGATATATGATTTTGTCTCCGTCAGATCCGCATCTATCAGATTTTCAAGGCTAGTATATTAATTGATTTAAGTTTTTAATTACTCTGAAGTCTCTCTTAGTATCTTTGGATTCATAATCTACGATGGATTGTGTCCATCCCATTAATTATAATCTTCTCTAAAATTTCCTAATATATAATTAATATGGGAAGATTTTTGCATTTATTGGTTTCTTAATTTTTTTTCTCAGACTTTACCCGACTTGAGGGACATTATTATTTTTTCTTTTTAGGAAAATGCCATTTTTCTTTTTTTGTTTAAGCAAAGGTTTAACTATCTTATATTGGGTACTATTTTAAAACGTCTCTAAAGCGAGTATAAGTAGATCTATAAAAGCTAGCACCATCTTAGCATTTTTAATACGACCTTTTTTAGATAGGCCTCACATAGATAACTCTGTAGGTCCATTGTGTCACTTGTAGAGTAGCCTTCCAAGTAATCTCCGGCTATAGCCTTCAAGTATACGTGTTCAACAAGGAATCGTGCTCACATGTAAGACATAAAAATCAGTTTGACGAGCTAAACCGTACGCACTTATAACACAGACCGTGATGGTGGTAAAATTTGAACATTAATATCTGAAGCGGTTTTATGATTAATAATTGTCGCATCAAGATATTGCCCTGGGGTAATTATCTGGGGTACTGGCATCCATATTGGAGCTGAAACGTTAATTCTACGACAAAATCGATCGGTGCCTGTAGATAATGAGTGAACAATGTATGTTTTGGTAATCGAAGAGGTTCTGCACAATTGTTGTTACGCTAAACTAGAGATTATGCGAGATTGTCTTAAACTTTTCTATCCTTTGGCTTTCGGGCCACATACTATATTACGCGTATTACAATAATGCGGAGCTACTATTAAGGCAAGCGCGAGCACGCGTAAATTATGGAGAAGTCCGGTTTTTACCAATGGGATAAAATATTTCCTGGAGATTCATCTTTCCACATCAATCGTTAGGTACGACTTCTATTCCATTTTTCTTACCAGTTATCCTTTCTATAGGCTTTGTTGTTATAACTTCCTTATCTTGACGACTCGGATCTTTTCATATTGGAGCGACCTTTGCTTCTCTTAATTTATTATTACATCATCTTTTGCATAGGATATCTTTATATTATTGGGTCGTAATATAATACTTTTGGCATTTAAATTTTATTACCACATCTGAGTTCGGTTTTACACAATCTTCTTGGACGGGGATGTATACCCTTTTTTCACAAAAAACTCGCTGCGCAGCGATTTTATTTGAGTCCAAACAATATACAAACATAATGAACATACTGCTTTTGGCATAGCGCACTTGCATTTGCGACTTCTCTATTTTTGAAGATGTTGATTGTGTTTCTTTCGAGAGAGTACTTAGCATAGAGATCTCCACTACCGAACTTATGGCTTTTCTCCGGTAGGTCGTTTATTTAAATTTTTTGGACCTGACATCGTTTTCTTACTACCAGATTATTTGATGGCGCAGTTATGTTTATTGAATCATCTCAATATCATGTGGATTAATTGTTTGTCAACATTACTTTATTGTCATCGGTCTACCGTGATTCTCATCCGATAATTTTCACAATATTCGGATATACATACGTGATTCATATCGTATTAGCATGAGGTTATTATTAACACATTATCTATAATCATTTCTCAAACCGTTTTTGGTTTTTGAGAGGCTTACATATTTGGCATTATACAAGTCTCGAAGTATTTATCAGTTCCAGTCTTGAATCGTCTCCACTGTGTTGATTCACATATGTGTCTGCTCTTGCTTTTTGATTTTATATTTTTGTTATTACCCTCTAATAAAGTTAGCCGACATCTACGTTTTTACCTTCAAATAATGGTTGCTGTTTATATTCTGCAGTTTTTACCTTGCCTTGCAAATAATGTGTGGGTAAATGCTTTGTATGTATATTATGCAGCTTAGTCTTCTTCCTATTGTCTGGTTATGTCTACTTCCAATGCTAGTTCAAGTTCCTGGGCTAAAGAAGGTGGGGCAAGCTTGGGGGGATGTCAATGGTACTGCGGTTGTCCTATGAAGACATCGTACACTGAGCAAAATTTTGGACATTGATTCTTTAGTTGTCCTAACTATAAGTTGAAGCGTGCTTGTGGGTTTTTGCTTGGGTTGATCCTCTAATATGTGAACATGGGAAAAGGGTGCTGAGATATATGCAAGAGAGACAAGAACGGTTAAATGTCGAAAGCCTAAATGTGGACATGCTGAAATGAGGAGATCAAAAAACATCGCAATCTCGAGAAGTACAAGCTTGCATTGGGATTGTTGTTGATGGTCGTAGTAGTCCTTTTGTCTATTTTGTGTTGTTCAGCAAAACTTTCATGAATTCTAGATGATGTGTTGTGTCTAGGATGAATTATGAATGTAAATTGTCAGTTTGTAAGGATACTTGAATGTATCATTTTGTAAGTTTCAACTTCAATGAATGGATGGGTTAGGTGTTATCAATGAATGTGTTATCATTCAACTTCAATAGTTGTGTCAAATTGTGCAGGTTGGCAGACTTGTAAGGATACAATTACAAAATTAGTGCATTCAAAACATGAGAAACTTTGATCTCATTCAACTTCCAGCTTTCATTGTTTATAGGAGATCTTACAAAAATGTAGCATATAGCCCTAACAGAAGATCTTTCATCAACAATGTAGGGCAACAAAATAACCCAACTTATAGCCCTAACAAAATAACCCAACTTTTTTATCAAAATAACCCAACTTATTCAAAATAACCCAACCTACTCAAAATAACCCAACCATCTGCATCTGTTTCAAAACTTACAGCATTTAACCCCAGCAATACAACCTGCTACAATGGCCCTCAAAATTACAACACACAGCCAATAACATCCAAGTCCTATATCACAAACAAAATCACTCTGGATGGTCCTTCTTTTTCTTCTTCATCTTGTTCAACCCGCTTGTGCTCTCATCCATTGAGCCCTTTTTCTTTTTTGTCTTCCTTAGCCTGTCATTTTCATTTTCCTTTTGCTTTCTACTCCCCTTCTGACTTACTTGGCTAGCTGGATCAACTTGTGACCCCACAACAGATTTAGTGAGGTCAATGAATAATTGACGAGGATTCCTCAACTCCTTAGCAATCCCTCGTAGTCAATATGAGCTTTGGGTTCGCAATGCTACACCCCCACCAATCTGTGACTTCTTCGTAGTGCCATCTTTATTTTTTAGTGATGAAGAGGGTGGTCCTGATGGACTGCTCCTTCCCCAGCTAGAGGGCAGCGAACCTGTTGGGCTCCTTCCCCAGCTATGGGGCAACATAATTCCAGTATAATTTGGTAGATCCTACAAAATATTCCAAAACTTAGGGCTAAAACCTATGCAATCTTAGAAAAAATACTTAATTTACTGAATGTGTGCAATCTTACAACATTGTCTGTCAACCCAGAAGCAACAACAACACATGATCCAGCTTGAGAGGAAGGAACCTGTGATAATATTAGTAGAGAAGTCAGCAAATAGTAATCCATAATCATGTAAGTTAATGTATAAGTCAGTTTAGGGAGTTACCTCTAGTAGATTGCCACATAACTAGTCATTGGGTGTTTTTTTTTCTTCTTGCATGACCTAGTATTATGCCCCACTGTGCCACATTTAAAGCATTTAATCTCAGTGCCAACCTTGCTGATTCTAACTTGGGACTTTGGTTCATCAGTGCCTCTTCTCCTCAACTTCTTTGGCCTTCCAGGTTGCGCTCTTGCTACTAGAGGTAGGACCGGTGCTTGAGTTATATGCTTCCACTGTTCTTCACTTGGCATCAGGTGAATCATTGGCCTGTAAGCCTTCATGTAAGTCTCAACATATAATAGCCATCTACATAGTCTTTGGGCTTCCCTGCATCATACAAAATTACTGAGATTGCATGAGCACACTGTATACCTGTGAGGTCTCATTGCCGACACCCACAAGTCCTCTCTTTTAAGTTAACAACGTATTGCTTTCGCTTGTGCTCCACCTCGAACAATCCATTCCTAGCATACGTCGATATACACTCAAAGAATTCTAAACTATTTCTGTCAAGTTTTTTCATTATCTCCGGTACCAGTCTATCATCCATCTTTTGCATCCCATCTCTCTATACTTGGTACCGTCGTGTCAATTTCTTTCGGATGATCTCCATCATAATGATTATGGGCTTAGCACGTGTATCCGATATGTAAGCATTGAAGCCCTCTGACAAATTATTTATAAAGAGACCTGACCTCGAAGAAGATGAAAAATGAGACCTCAACCACAGTACTGGGTCAACGTCTGCAACATATGCATATATGCCTTTGGACTTAAGGCTTTCAACGTCATCATCTCAGCCTGAAATTATGCCTTTATCTAAGCTAATGCTGCTTCCCAAAGACGATCCTTCAATAGCTAACCTAGGTGGTTGTCATCTCTAAAATTTGTGTACAAGTGTCATATGCAATCAAGGCCATGTATGAATTGCTCTAAGTATTTCTTTGATATCCAGCTAAATGACACTTGCATATTTTTTGTAGCTCTAAGTGCATCGGTGGTTGCCCAAGTATTAAATAATTTGGATAGTTAGCTCGTTCTTCACATTGCGAGTATAGACTCGATGTTGGCACATTTCTCTCTTGCACTTCACAATGACCCTCTCCTGGTCATTTTTTGCCCAATATAGATCCTTCCTAATGTGTATATTAGCCTCTCGAACTGTCTCTCTAAAGACTTCAACAGATAGAAATTTCATCCCCAATTCCAATTATGGACTGTCCATATGCTTATCCTTAAATACTGGAAATTTAGGGTGTTAGGTACCTTCACATTGAATTTCATCACCACCAAACCCCTCCGTCTCTGAAAGTATGGATTGACTATCCTTATGATCCTTCTCCAATTCTACAGCCTCATATCAATGTTTTCGCCCAAGTCCACACTAC
Organism: Morella rubra; assembly: GCA_003952965.2. Lineage (NCBI taxonomy): Eukaryota > Viridiplantae > Streptophyta > Magnoliopsida > Fagales > Myricaceae > Morella > Morella rubra. Next base: position 9,817,472 of record CM025853.1, read on the forward strand.
GAGGCTGATAACCGCTAGTGGTGCCATTCCCCTTTGGTCCTCAAAAACATCTTCCTCCCCACTCACAACTTCATCCGAAAAGAATCACATGCGATGGACTCTCATGCGGTGGACTATCAAATGGTTCTTCTTCTTCGGGTTCTTCGATAACCTTCTTCCCTTTGTCTAGAGTTGCCTTCCCTTCGTCTGGAGTTGCTTTCATTTTTACGGGCAGCTTATATCTTTTCTTCTTTGCCTTTTGTACATTCTCTACTTATTCTCCAACCACGTAGAGAATTATCGTATTATGCCCAATATGATCCATAATCATGCCCAAAACATCCATATCTGATGAATCAAGATCAGGCTGTCGTCAAGTGACTTGGCCGGGTTCATGTAACAAATCAAGTCCTCAGCTTTGCATCCATACTCCTTGCATATTCGTTCGATCTCAAAATAAGACAAATAGTCCATATCTCATGGTTCTGGATGCAAACTTGTCTTCCCTTCAACATACTCAGTACAAGGGGCCCTTACAAACTTTTCCTCATAATTCACCTTAAATAGCACAAATGAATTGCTCATTTTCTATAAACTTGACAGCATTTTAAAAACATTACCTTAACATAACAGCATATAATACCAATTGTAAAAGTAAACATAGACCATAAGTAATGACTCACATAGACAACAAGTCATGCAAAGCATATGTTTAAATAGAGCACAAGTCACATAGCACATGTTTAAATAGAGCACGAGTCACATATAAAACATAACAACAAGTCACATAAAGAAAATAGATGGAATTTACCAATTTAAAATCATAAAATGTGATCTAATATAGCTTAAGTCATAAATCACAAGTCACATAGAGAATTTCATCACACAGAGCACATGTTCTTGTAATAGAGCACAAGTCACATAGAAAAAATAACAGCATAATTCACAAAATCAGAAATCTGCACAAGTCACATGTTTTAAAAAGGCACGAGTAACATAAAAAAATCCACATAGTTCGCATGCTTTTGGAGAACAACTAACAAAGCCCACAATACTTTACAAAGTTAGTTGCAAGTTAATGGCCAAGATAATAATTTAGAGAGGCTGAGGACCATAACAACACATGCTTTCGGATAAAAACAAACATTGGCAGAGAGGAAGGGGACCACAACAGCATAGCACATCTTCAAATTGAATAATTAACTAGGGTGCACTTTTGTTAAAGGAACCACTCGAGGAAGGGGACTACTTGAGGAAAGGGGACAGGCGACAATCAACAATCCATATAGTTCACATGCTCCTATTCTCACCCACGAATTATATTATAATCAACAATACACTTTCCAAAACTAATTTTTCACCCTTTCATCCTACTATCCCATTCGCAGCCAACCCAAATACCAACCACCAACAACCCGTAAATCATATTTGGGAAACAAAACGAAAAGTGGCGTACAAATAGAAACAGTGGCGTTCGAAGACCTAAAAGCTTACCTTCGGCGTAAAAATTGAAACGTTGATCTTCACTGGGTCAAAATGCAATCAAACAACACTATAAAATGTTTAAGGTACTGGAATGGGTTCATGATTTGGGGAAAATGTAAGGCTATGTTTGGCTAATTCTCAAAAAATTTTCAAAAATTTTCCACAATCGCTTTTTCATCATTTCCAATACTTTTTTACAAACTCCAATAACTTTTTACAAACTCCAACAACTTTTAACAAATTTTTTTTTACAAATTCCAAAATTTTTAACAAACTTTTCAAAATCCCAAGAGAATCTACACTACCTCCAATAAAAAAAATTATCTTAATCATTACAAAAAATGTTTTCAAAACCAAACACAACACAGCCTAAGGTACTGGAATGGGTTAGTGTTTTAGGGGAAAAAGCTCTCGTCTTTCTATTCGAGTTTTGGTTTGAAAAACCTAAGCGTAGGTGGGTTAGCACATGCAACGTCATTTTGGATTTATGGGAAAAAATTAAACAAAAATCTAACGGCATTGTTCACCGTGGCATTAAAGTCTTATCGCATCGTATGGGAGTCACATGTGATGAAAAATGTGATATATAACACCGAATTGGGGTCCCAAACGGGATTGAAACAAAAAATGTAAATAATGGGGGCAAGTTGTCACGAGTTGTAGTTTAGGGGGGATATTGAGAATCGGGTGTAAGTTTGTGGGGGAGAGGTGTAATTAACTCATTTACTTTAAATAATGTCACAGTCCTAGTTTATGTTTTGTATTAAGAATGTAAATTTAGCTTGCTGGAATGTTTTGATCTAGAGCCGATAGTGTAAAGCATCTTTAAGTTGTAAAGTTAGTTTGATTAGACTTTTGACTATCTGATTGATTTTGCAGGTTCGAGATTTTACATACGAAGGACTTTACGATTTTCCAATCACGTTATCTTTACTATCTTCGTTTAATTTTTAAGGTCTTTTCTTTTATAGCGCTTTAATTTCATTTGTAACCCGCCAAAATCCAAAAATGCGAATCTAAAGTGTGTTCAGTAAGGTTTTATTTTATTTTACATCTTCACATTCATTGCACATGTCTCCACTTTTATATTTTTCTTGTTGCTATACAAGTTTGAAAATAATCTATTTTTCCTGAGGAGACGATCTGGTCATTTGGACTAATTGTTACACTAACAAATTATTGACTTTTAGTCACAATCGATGTTTTGATGATAACAATATAAGTAATTGAGATAATAAGCAAAAAAAATCCAATATGAGCACGACACATACAAGCAACGATCAATTCAATGTAGGTACTTCAAAAAGTGAATGCTCGAGTTACTAGGGTAATTTTTATAACTCTAGGCTTCATCTTTAACAAGGATTTGAACTATACACTTGTATATTTGTTAAACTGTGCACAAACCGTTTTAAGCGGTACCACCCACCCTACCCTACCACCATATCACATGTCTGAAAATCAAAATATGGTTTTAGTGACTTCAAATTATCCCTATACAAACTCTCAAACCTTATTTATATTTATGGGAGTTAATCTTTAAAAATTGGGCTTTCGAAAAGGTTCAAATCGTATTTTTAAATGATCTTGCTGATGGCTTAAATGAAGAGATCGACCGCCTGGTGAAGTGGTCGCCTGCTTAGCTCTTAATTTTTAAATTCGCATATTTTTTCTAAGAAGGTCGAACAGGTTCTCTAAACGTGCTGACCAAGAGATCGACCAGCTCATGAAGCGATCGACCAGGTACTGACTTTTTGATCGTTGGAGTAATAGTAACCTATAGCAATCAGCCGATACATCGGGATCTTGACAGATCAACCTCAAAAAGCTAGAAATGGCTAGTTTTCTAATGAAGCCTATTTAAGATCATCTCAAAGCTTTATAAATGTTGTTGAACTGTCATTTATCATTTACTAAAGCTACGAGTGATAAAAGCTTTTTGAATCCTACTTCTCGCATCATTAACATAATCTATATTTTCACATCCTTGTTATTGTGTGAAACCTAACCGATAGAAATTTTTATCATAATATCCACTCAATCAAGGGAATCTATTTGAGAAATTTCATTCATCAATCTACACTTTTAAGAGAGTGATTCTCTTGTTTCCTTTAGGTGATGGTTGTTCATTGAAATGAGGAGTTTGGAGAGGGTTGTTCTTAAAGGGTGATTCGCAAGCTCAAGTGTAAGGAAACCTTTCCCTTGGTTAAAGGGTGTTTAGTGGAAAAATCTTAAGGCTCGGTAAAGGACTTTAAGGGGTGGACGTAGGTGGGTTTTCCAAACCACCTATAAATCATGCGTTTACTTCTCTTCCCTTGTCTCTTTACTTTGAGCTATTAGTTTTTTGATTAAATATAAATTGTATCTTTGAAATTGCATTATCCATTAATTTTTATTAATCTTTTATTCCAATCGATACTCTTTATAGAATTTATAGCTAGCAAACACATCTTTGAGGGTTAGTTCCTTTTAGTGTGAGTTGTACACCAAAGAAGAAGATAAGAGAGGACATATCTCCAGTTTGGTTTGGAGCTTGAATGTGGTATCTCAAGCTTGTGTAAAGGTCATCCCTTGGGTTTAAAGAGAGTTAGTGGAAAGTCTCAAGCCTCGAAAAGGAGCTTAAGGAATAGAAGTAGGCAAGGTTGCCGAACCGCCTAAAAAGTCTTTTGTTTGCTTTCTCTAACTTTACTTTCTTTATATTTACCACTTACATTTACTTTGTTATATCCTTGCTTTATCTTGTGCTAATTTAATTATTAAATCGACTTTCTAGCAAACACATGTTTTGGAAATTTTAAAAAAAAAAATTATAACCCAATTTACCCTCATTTTTGGCTGCCTTAATCCTAATGATTTCAATATCCATCTCCCATAGTTTTTATGACTTACGAGAAGCTAGCAAAAGAGGAAGAATACAAAACTTAGCCATTAGTTTGAAAGTTTTGTCACAATCTATTCCATATTTTGAGAGAATCCAGGAGTCAATTTCCACACCTTATATCTCCCGACCAACGCATATGGTTTCCTTTTTCCTTGTCAACTCGATGGACAACAAATGGGTTTAACATCGTGGTGCATTGGTACCTAAACGCCTTTCCAGAAGTGGTAGATTTCTTAATGCTACTTCCTTCGTTGGTACCTACAATTTGACACGGGTTCTCTGTTTGACCTTCTTAGGTTTGATGGTGGTTTGTCCTTCTCTACCTCTGCATCTAGTGTTTTGTGCACACTAATCTGTTGCTAGCTAGTCATATTTTGTTGAGTTTCAAAAAAATTATGGCTCTCCTCCCAATTTTTTCAATAAAAACCCAACTAATTATTTGATAATAAAGTTTTTGATTCCTTCAAAAAAAAGAAGGTCGAGTTGGCCAACCTGGAACTGCAACAAGCAAATCTCAATATTTGAGTCCAGCTGCTTTGTTGACATTAATTCATGGCTACGAGCCCTTTAATACTAAAAAGCACAAACAACAGACAAAATAGGGAAACGCATCTTCTTTGTTTCGCCTCAGGTACACTCTCACTCTAACTTTTCTACACACTGTCACTATTTACTTATTTTTACTCCGCACATGCAGACACTGTCCCCACTGGCTTTTTTTCCACTCCACACACTCTCACTTTTCTACACACACAGTCTCTATTTGCTTCTTTTCACTCCACCCACTCTCTTATAAGCAGGGGAGTTGGACGGTGAAAGGGAAAATTACAGTCACATATCTTGCTTGGTTAGAGAGCATTTGTGAGGGTTCTAGATTGTTCCAGCCCATCCTCCATGCTTTAATTAAGTCAGTGGAAATTTCTAGATGTATAGCACTAGCGGGAAAGGTTCTAGACAGGGAGGACTTGGTGCTGCATTATTTAATTGTTAATTTACATAGCTTCTAGGAACTTGATTTTTTTTAAAAAAAAAAAATGAAGAAATAACACATGCGGCCTATTTTTCACTTTTATAGCTGGTTTTTGTCGCTTTCTACTTTCGTACTTAGGTGATATGCTCACGAGGAGATTAGATTCTATCAGTAGCCAGACAACGAAACATTCTAACCCCCAGAAATTTAATATGAAATATTCAATCGAGAAGACTGAATACTCCTATAAGTGCTAGTCTAATTCTATTCTAATTTTATTCGCTGGAAACAAGACCAGACATTTTCTATTTGTTCCACCCTTCAGCAAGGTTTTCAAGCTCATTTCATCTCCACCTTAATAAGATTGGTCCCTACATATTCAATATTCATCACTTGCAACTACTCATCCGGATTGTTCTCTCCGCTCAGTGTGCTTCCACTTTAGTTATCAGGCCTACTCTTGACCCAGCTCCATGACTCTCCAAAACCCCCTTTAAAAATCCCACTGTCTAGAAGTTATTTCCATTCTCTTGTAGTAATGCAAGAACAGGACTCATCTCAAGTCATCCACAGTTAGTCTTGCCATGGTCCGCTCTTATCCAGATCATCTGGCTGTGTATCTCACGGACTCACTGACTTTTCTCCCAAGGGTCATCCAACTCACTACATCTTGACTAACCACTTTATTCCCTGATCTCAATTTCCTCCAACTCCATCACTATGACACTCAAAGGGACAAACTGAAGCACATAGATTAATTTCACTACGCCAGGTGCCGTATATTACGGTACAAGGATATCACCCTTCCACACCTCTCTTCACTATACATATTGCGAATATCTTCACCAAATCTATGACATGTCAGCGCCATCATTTTCTTGTTAGCAAATTGATGCTCGTAGATTTACCAGCATCAATTTGAGGGGGATGTCAAAGGAAAAGAAATCCTCCAACCGAAAGCCATTTGCTGGCCACTAAAGCCAGCGGATTCTACACATTGTACAGCTTTAATAGTTAATTTTCTATGTTTGTAAATCTTTTATTCTTTCCTTAATTAGGACATACTAGCTGTAGGCTAATGGTAGACAGTTCTGTATATGGTAGTTTTTTTGCTCCAATATAATGGGAATTCTCCACCGAGAGAGATCAGTTTTCTCAAAACTCTTTAAGTTTGTCATGCATGTCCTTGATATTGTGAATTGCAAACACTTAAGTTGGTTTGTTTTTATCCCCCTTCATATGTTTTTTAGGATCTCAACACAAAGAGGATGATGGGTGTGGGGCCAACTGGTGGGTTATATTACCTGAATCCCCCGCAACTATTTCTCCAGCCTGAGTTCTCTGGTTGTCAATTTCTCCTCTTTAGGAGGATTGCCATTTTGGTCATCTTTTGTTGTCCATCAGTAAGAATAAAATTCTTCATGATGTTTTATCGTTACATTATGAAGCTTGTTGGCTTAGTAAGCACACTATCATGTCTCCTCCTCACCTACCTTTGTTTGGAGGGTGTCTGGTCTATTCGAGTTGACATTCTGATGTATGCGGACTAATGAATGCAACTTCAACTCTATTTAACTAGTTTGTGAGTTTTAAGGTTATTTAAATTGTTTTGAGTTATTTTCTATTTTCAGATATTTCATAGCTCTATTAAGACAATTTTATCAGAAAATCTAGATCTTGTATTCTAGTTAGGTCAAAGAATATGTTATCCACCCCCACCCCCCCAAAAAAAAAAAAAGGATAGGGAATATGTCTCTGGTTTTATTCTTCATATCCAGTAGAAAAGGCCATTGGTTATCAACTATATCTCACCTTCACAGTCTACAACAAAATGGTGTGTAAGAGCAAGAATTCTCATTTATTAGATGTTGCCAAATAACTTAGGAGTGATGCTGGGCTCGTCACTTGCTATCCTAGTAACTGAAAGTCCTCTACTTTATAGGGTACCTCTTCTCGTTCACTTCAATATTCTTTATCCTTGGATGCTGTTTACCACCGGGGATTTGGTCGTGTCATGTTGAGTATCTTGATCCTGGTTTAAATCCTGGTATAGTCTAGCTTTGATACCATGTTAAAAAAATAGCTCTTTGCAATATACAAAATGATTATGAAAGATATAGTACTCCTCTCAATAATGCATCATTGAAGGTGGGTGTAATTGTTCCAATTGACTCCGTATTTATTGCAATTGATTATTTCCTTTAATCCTATCATTTTGTCCTTAGCATAAACTAACAATGGTTTTGTATGTTTTTATGGTTGCAGCGTAACTATCGGTTCTTTTTCATGTTCATTTCCACATCAACCATCTTGTGCGTATATGTCTTTTTGTTTTCTGTGATCAACATCCTTAAGGGAAAGGGCAGTGTGTGGAAGGCTATGTCACATGATATCCCATCAAATATTCTCATAGTGTACTGCTTCATAGCTGTATGGTTCGTTGGTGGTCTTACGGTTTTCCATTTCTATCTAATTTGCACGAACCAGGTAACCTTATTAGTCGAAACACGTAGAAACAAGTTATGTATACTGCATATTTTACACTCTGCTTCATTATGTTTCAGTTGCATCCTTATGTCTGAATATAATTGATGTCTCAGCTATGAACAGATTTATCAACAATTACAGGATCTCTAGGACTATGTTTGTGTAGTAGTTGCAAAGCGTTTTCTGGGAAGTACTATGGACAATACCCTTTTCTTCAATGCGAGTGTAACTAAAAATTTCATTTCAACCCAAAATGTTTTCTAGTCAAGGGAGAGTTACACCTTAGCAGGTCGATAATATTTATGTTTGTTACCACTGAAAAATCTCCAGGTACAAGTCATTTTCTGCCCTCACTTGCAAATCTTTGATTAGAAGAGAATCACAATACTAAAGTAAGTTCTTGGTCCTCTTGATGTTATACTTTGTCTCTCTTCTTTCAGTCTTCTATGGTCTCGCCCTCTTCTCTTTTCTTTCAGACTTCTCTCTCTCTCAAATCTCTCTCTTCCTCTTGCAGATCTTCCTTTTTTGACCAATTATTGTAGAACTTTTTTTCTCTCTCTCTCTCTCTCACCTGTCATACCCCGAGCTTTTAAAATCACATGCATATTGTTTATGATATCTTTTTTTGTGAATTAGTAGTGCATTTAGGGGCTGCTTAGTGGCTAAGAGAGATTATTTAGTACTTGAATTACTAAGTTCGAAACATTGATTAGGTCATAATTTAGTGAGAATTATAGTTCACATGCAACTGAGTTATTATTCAAGAGATTGAGGAGTACGCATTGGATCAATTTAAATTTTTAAGCTAGTCGGACCTTTTTGTCTCGAACCTTGATTAGCACCTGATTAAGTGAGATTTGGAGTTCACGTGCAACTAGGTTGTTGTTCAGAATGTTGAGGAGCTCGTATTGGATCAATTTATTTTTTAAGCAAGCAGGACGTTTTTGTCTCGAAAACCGAACCACATGATTTTTATTCTACTAATATGTTGGGAGTTCATCCACGAGCTTATGGTTCAATTTTGGAGACATTTTATTTTTCGGAAGCTAGTATTATTTTTGGAATTTTGGATGAGAGATTGAATTACGGATAGAGATTGTGGAATAGATATGAAGCGGATAGAGATGAATTGCGGATAGAGATGAATTCTAGATAGAGATGAATTATGGATAGAGATGGCTAGAAGCGGCGAGAAATCAAAGCTAAAGTACAGACAAATCGATGCAAAAAGCACGACACAAAGGCTAGGACCTAGGAAGCTCGAGGTGTCGACTTGTGCACCTAGGAGGCGACTCATCAAGCCTATAGGGAAATTTTGGCCATAGCCTTTCCATGCAGCGCTATAGGTAGCTAGGTGTCAAAAGGAGAGAAATGTAGCCTAGTGACTCACCAAAGCTAGAGGCTAGCCTAGCTAGGCTGGACACGTGTCGGAATTCAACCGGCTGTGTTTTCCTATAAATAAGGGTGGATTTCGACCTTTGAAGAGTACACCATTCAATCTGAATTTTTATGAGTTAAATCTTGAGAGAAAGATGAAGTGAAGTGTAGAAAGAAGGAGGAAATCAATTAGTGAAGATTAGTGAAGATCAACTCGCTTAGAGGTAAAGTTTAGTTGGTCATCTGTGATTTCGATTCAAGTTTTCAAGATGATTATTGTGAATCTCTTGTCTTTATTATTCTAGCATCTCTTGATGTTGATTAGCATTTTTCTATTCTTCATATTGTTCTTAATGTTCTTCGTGTTCTTGACAAAAGAACAAGCTCGTCCTTTCGAAAAAGTATCATTTTTAAAGTTCGATTCGTTTTCAAGTTGTTTTTCAACTTTGATCCGTTTCTTTTCAAAATTTCTTTCAAAAGTTGTTTTTCAAAGCTTGAACATATTTCTTTCCTTTGATTTCAATACTTTTTATGTCAAAATTAGTATTTTCTACGTGGTGATTAAGCCGGTTTTTAACCGAGAAATCATAGTGTTGTTTTTGCCTTCGCAACATTTTCTTTTCAGAACTGTTTTATAATGTTGTGATGATGGAAATGAGTTAAGGTGTTGCATATCATAAATGAGATGTATGGGCGTTGATATGAGACATGCATACTTAACTTGTACGTTAGAAAGGAATATTTTGATGTTCAAGTATGGTTAAGGTGTTGCATATCATGAATGATATGTATGGGCGTTGACATGAGACATGCATACTTAACGTAATACTGTGAAGACGTGACAGTACTATGCACAAGAGGATGTGTTCACTTGTTGTGACATTCTGGCCTCTCCGTCGTACGCGAAAAGATCCTTTTTAGGATACCTATTCACTCTGGGAGTTTGAGGCCGTATTGTGCTCTGGGAGTACTGCTGCAAAGATACGAAGGTTACTTGTAACCCGTCACTCTGGCCAAGTGATTCACTCTGGAGTGAGAGTAGTGGTGATTGAAAAATGGAAAAAGATCATTTTTGAGAAAATTGAGTCTTTTCATTTACTTTCTTCTTCTGTTTTGAGATTTTATTAATGAACGGGTTTCTTCAATATCTTTTATTCTATTTGCTATCTATCTAACCACTGGCTTTACTGAGTCATTTGGACTCACCGTTGTTTGTTAAATTCTTTTAGCAAACGTTCAGAATGTACCTAGGAGAATTTACTTAGACTTTGACTCATGAGGTCTTGATACTAAGCTGGTAGTTGGGTCTGGGTCACTGAGAACCTAGACATCATCGTTGAGAGCATCCTGATTATATTTTCTAGTGATCATGAAGAGGAAGAGTAAAGGAGAATAAGATAAAGACCTACGTAGATTGTACTGAATTTTAGTAGTTATCTTCCATGTTTTGTAGATGTACATAGAAGGCAGAATTGGTACTCTTTTGTGATACAAAGATTGGAATAAAGAGTCTTGATGATGTTTATTTCTTAGAATCCTATTACTTTAACGATCCTCCCACTGGCCGTAACCTCAGTTTAATAGCGGCGTCCATTACTATAAGACAACACTTAAGGTCTTGACAGTTCGGGCTATTACACCACCCCTTGCCCGAAATCCTTAAATACTCCTTATGGTGGAAACTCAATTGCTGGGGAAAGAATTAGCTCATAAGCCAACCCGTTCATGGGCCTCGCAGCAAAAGTTGACAAAACTTGGTGAAAACTGCAAAGTAGTTAGCCCAACTTACTGGCAGGGAAAATAAAAAAAATGAACACCACATTCCACCACTGGATTTTCACATCTAACTAGACTCCATCGAAGATTATCCCAGATAATCGATCAGATGTCTTGCTTTGATTTTGAAAGGTAAGAATCTATTCTGAGCGTTTGTTATTTTCAGTGGTTTGTGTTATATAAATTTTTATAATGCAAATCAATACTGCTTATTTTCAGATAAATTTAATGGTAAAATGATTGTCCCAAAAGCATCTTTTCAGAGTAATGTTTTCGCGAGATAACAAAATGCAATGCAAATCAACAATATGGAGATATTGGTTTGTTTTGTATCAGTGTCTTTTGTTTGTTATATTTGTCCTAAAGAAAGTCTTGTTTTTTTATGCTGTTTTCCTTCTTCTATATTATATGCACGAATCTGTTTTGTTTTCTGCTGTTGTGTTTCGATTCCGGCCTTGCCGCCCTTCGCCCTTTTTAAATAATTTCGCTAAGCTTAAGGTGTAGTGTATGATCAATTTCTTAGTATTAATAATTTTGGTCTCTGAATGGTAGTTCATTTCACTTTATTATTAGACTTCTATATTTTTGTTGCACTAATGAAATTGTTTCGTTTTGTATAATCTGTTTTTCAAATCGCATTGATATTACAAACATTACAACAATGTTGGGCTACCAAGGGCCGCCCCTGTGCCTATTTATGGACATTTTTTTTACCACATGCTTATCCGATGTCCTGTTCACTCCCCACCCCTGGTTTTGCTGTCACTTGCATCTTCTTCCCCATTTTCTCTTCATCTTTCCTTTTCAGAAGCGATGATTTTGCTCCATATGTGAACGATTGTTAGTCTTGGATTAATTTTATTCTTTCCGATGTGTTATTTGTTTCACTTCAGACAACTTACGAGAACTTCCGTTACCGATATGATAAGAAGGAGAACCCATATAATGGTGGAACGGTGAAGAACCTGAGAGAAATTTTCTTCTCTAAAGTTCCCTCTTCAATGAATAAATTCCGATCATTTGTTGAGAAGAATGAACCTATAATGGTCCCGTCTATGATGGCAAATCTTGGGGAAGCCATCATTTGCCCAAAGGAGAAAATTAACATTGAGATGGGAACTAAGTGCACAGAGGGCAGTGGTTTCTCACTTCCAGAAATTTTGCGGAACTTAGACTATGATGATTTGGAGGACAATATGATGAAGAGTGTGGAGGAAGAAGGAATACCTGCTTTTGACCTAGGTTTGACTGGTGAGCAAGAATTGAAACAATTTGTTCAAAGCTCCTCAATTGGAGATGGAGTGAGGATGTCCAGTCAACAATCCTCTGCTGGTGATGGAGCTGGAGAATGTGATCGAAGCTCCATGGCTACCAACGCAACCAAAGCGGTTAAGAGAACTGATGATGGAAATAACTTGCACCCTTCCACAGCATCAGTTTTTCAAGCATAAAGGTTCTCTCTCCCTCTATCTTACACATTCTGAATTTTCTCACTTTTTAATTTTATTTTCATCTAGAATTTTGCTGTTGCTTGCCACTAAAACTAGTTGAAGAAAGAATGAAACTTTCTGTATATTGCTTGAATGAATAATATCGTACATGTAACGTCTCTATTTATAATACCATAGAGAGGTATATACACAAGGAATTAATTCCTGAAATCTGCCTAAATCAAGAATACCGAATATCTCCAAATATTACTATTCCTAATTACCCCATAATATCCGGGGATATTATACACACTCCATGATTCTTGGATACTCTTCATGATACTTGGGATTTCTACACTCCCCCTCAAGTTGGATCGTAAATATTGATAATTTCCAACTTGCCGATAAAGTCATCAAAACTTTGCCGAGACAATCCTTTTGTGAAGACATCCGCTGTTTGTTCTTTTGTAGGGATATAGGTCATACAAATGATCCCATCTTCAACCTTTTCCTTGATGAAATGTCTGTCAACTTCTATGTGTTTGGTTCGGTCATGTTGAACTAGGTTGAGAGAAATGTTTATGGCTGCTTTGTTATCACAGTAGAGTTTAATCGGTAATTTTACTCTAACATGTAGTTCTTCTAAGAGTTTCTTTAGCCATAGCCCTTCATACATTCCCTGCGCAACTGCTCTGAACTCAGCTTCGGCACTACTTCTAGCCACTACATTCTGTTTCTTGCTTCTCCAAGTTACCAAGTTACCCCATACAAATGTGCAATATCCAGTGGTAGATCGTCTATCTTCTACTGAGCCTGCCCAATCAGCATCTATGAAGATCTCCACTCCTTTGCTTTCACTTTTCTTGAAGAATAGCCCTCTACCTAAAGACCCCTTAAGGTATCTGAGAATCTTGTACACCGCTTCTAGATGAGTTTCGTTTGGTGAATGCATGTGTTGGCTTGCCACACTAACAGCAAATGCAATGTCAAGTCTGGTATGTGACAAGTAGATTAGCTTGCCAACTAGTCTCTGGTATCTTCTTTTCAATTGGTCTTCCAACGCCTCCATTCTTTTTCCTGCTTCTATGGGAGTGTCACTTGGTTTACATCCGAGCATACCAGTCTCGGTTAGGAGGTCAAGAATGTACTTCCGTTGAGATACACTAAGGCCCGTTTTTGATCTAGCAACTTCCATACCCAAGAAGTATCTCATCTGTCCTAGATCTTTCACCTCAAATTCCGTGGCTAGCATATTCTTCAGTCTTGCCATTTCTTCTATATTATCTCCAATTAG
>CM025853.1:9847931-9940099 GCA_003952965.2 Morella rubra
GCTAGCGATATAAAGTTTAAAAAAAAAATAAATTTAGGTATTATGATATTTTCGCTGCAAGAATTCTCTGAATGAGAAATATTCCGCTGCAAGAATTTAGTAAGTACGCTGGAGTGTTCCTTGTTGGGAATGCTCGCGGCTGTCATTAGCCTCGCTCTGAGCTAGCGTTCGGGGCGTGATAGTACATGTGTACGAGATTTCAGTCTTGCCCTAAGGAGTCTCATCTCCTTGTGGTTAAGAGGATATTTCGTTACCTTATTGGCACACAAGATCTTGGTTTGTTTTATCCAAAAGTGTTGATTTTAATTTGCAATGGTACTCGGATGCTGATTATGCTGGCTGTAAAATTGATAGAAAAAGTACTAGTGTGCGTGTCAATTTCTTGGCCCATCTCTAGTGTCTTGGTTTTGTAAGAAATAAAATTCTGTGGCTTTATCAACCACAGTGCCGAGTATATTGTTGTTGGTAATTGTTGCACACAAATACTGTGGATGAAATAACAACTGGAAGATTTTAATCTTCATTTTTCACTCATCCCATTAAGTGTGACAACACGAGTGCCATAAATCTTTCTAAAAACCCATTCAGCACTCTAGGACTAAACATATTGAGATCATGCTCAAAAAGGTGACATCATTCTTGAGTTTGTAAGCACAGATCTTCAACTTGCTGATATATTCACTAAACCTCTTAATAAGAATTGCTTCTACTTCATTCGTCAAGGGATCGGTATGCGTTTTCCCCCTGAATGAATGTTGTTTGATATAATTTGCTTATTACATCATTTGTGTGTTTGTTAGATGAAAATTGAGGTGATTGTATGTTTTTGTGATTAATTGGATTGCATCATACATTTTTTGTTTGAAAACATGTCATTTTACACATTTACATGTCGTGTGTCAGCACTTGAAATCACAAGTGTCAACACTTCTAGACTTGCTTGACTATTTTCACTAGAATATGTATGTATCGACACTATTCAACCATGTGTCAACACACTTTGTGTTCCTGGAGAAGGCTGTTGAGCAAGTGCCGACACATGTTCCAAATGTGATGACATGTGTTTCGAATGGGCAGTTTTAAAAATGATGATTCATTTGAATTCAGTAACTTCTCTTACATTTAATGAGTTGACACCTCATATACTTAACCTCTAAATCCCTAGTTTCATTTCTCCCTCACTCTTAAACTCTTCCATGCCCTAAACCTCTCCACCCGTGCCTCCTCTCACCACTGAACTCTCAATCCTTCCTCTCCCGTGTGCTAAATCTCACCAAATCTCCACAAAACTCTATTCTCTCTCCCTCTCCTCCAGATAATACCTTACCCGTGCTCCTACAATATCTAGTGGAAGAAGGAAGAGAGTTCTTGATCATGGGGAGACTTCACGACTGTGACAGAGACAAAGAAGAGATGAGGAATCTTCGGTTCCTTCAAAGGCTACTCCATTTCGTTCAATACTCCATCAGCACAGATTTCAGAATGATTTTCATCATAGAAAGGTAAATTCGGGCCAATGGGTTTTGTTGTCTTGGTTTACGGAGAATGGGTTCAATTTTCAGGAGTTATTTGATACTCAAGGAAGGTCCAACTTCATTAGTTTGAGATGTGACTCATTTCCTTACTTGGTGAAGCAATCCTATGCCAATTTTCATTTTGATATATTTGAGATTGCATTGGGATTTGTGAAAGGAAAAGAGTTGGACTTATCAGTGAATGGACTAAATGCTATGGCCCATTCCCCCAGCTCAGGGGTGATATTTTTTGAATCATATACATGGGCTGGTTGTCTGATGTAGAGCCCATAGAGATTCTTAGGGTAGTTATGGATGACCCTAATCTAACTGTGGTTGAGAGGCCCATAGCAAGTGGCCTTAATGTGCATAGGAGATTGTTACATCATATGGTTTGTAACATTATACTCCCCAGGACGGGAAAATTTGAATATGTCACTTTCCTGGATCTATTTGTGATGTACTGCCTAATCACGAGGTGCCAAATGAATCTTGGCCACCTCCTTTTTAACCACATGAAGGCAGCATATGAGAAGAAAAGGCAGGGGTTGCCTTATGGTATGTTGTTTACTTAGTTATTTGATATGCATGATGTTGAGACAAATGGTGAAGAAAGAGAGAAACCAAAGGTCTCCAAGGAAGAAAATCAGAAGACCCTGCGTCTTGTGGGATTCACTTAGAATGAGGATGACGAATGGTGAAGAAGGCAGTGGCAACGCCTTCTTAGGAAATTCAAAAGGAAGCAATAGAGGAAGAAGAAGCTGAAGAAGAGGATCTTGAAGAAATGGAACAAGTGACTGAGGACAGAGCAGATGAAAAGATTACAATAGCAGCCTCTCCACGTACTCCACATACTCCAGCTGTTGGCAGATTAGCAGCTTCTGGATCTCATGCTACTCGGCTTACCCTTCTGGAAGCCTTAGTTTCGGATCTCAAGGAATAGACAATGATGATGCATTGCGACATATGGGTAGGATTTGATGAGATCAAGTCTATTCTAGCGTCTCACACCACTGACATGGAGATCTTTACATGCGAGGCTTGCTCTACTCTGCATCATTACAACAGTCTGATTACTATGTGCAGAACGACCATGTATGATTGGAGACAGTCCTTCATCACTAAGAGAACAGAGTTGACTATGACTTAGAATCAGATGACGGATCTGGTTTCGCAGACAGCTTCAGATGTGACTTAGACTTGTCATATTTTGATCAACTAGGATACAGATCTTCGAACTGTAGTTGAGAGTTGGGTCAAATGGTTCAGCTGCTTTTGGACTACCTTTCTTCGCAAGCATTGGATTGACCCTAGTCACTGCCTTGTATAGCTTAGCCTTATTGTAATAGCCCAGACCGTGAAGACCTCAAGCGTTGTCTTATAGTAATGGACACAGCTATTAAACTGAGGTTACGACCTATGAGACGATCAACAAAGCAACAAGATACTAAGCAAAACACACGAAGGACCTTTTATTAATATCGAGGTATTACAAAAGAGGATCACTTTCTATAATGTACATACCAAAAATAAACTGCAGCTAAAAAACTAAGAAAACATAAAACCTCTACTCTTTGCCATCAAAATCACTTAAGTTTGTCGGACATGCTAACATAGTCATTGGTTTGGGGTAATCCACCTATGACCCCGGTCTTCCATCAAAACATTTAAATCATTAGTAACATAGACATGAAATGATAACACCAGAATGGTCCATCCATGTCATATGGCCTTTGTAAACTCACCTAAACATATTTCAGACATCTGCTAAAAGAATTTAACAAACAACAGTGAGTCCAAATGACTCAGTAAAGCCAGCGGTTAGTACAATAGAATAGCAGATAGGATAAAAGATATTGAAGAAACCCGTTCAACAATAAAATCTCAACAGAAGAAGAAAGTAAATGAAAAGACTCAGTTTTCTCAAAAATGATCTTTTCCTTTTTCCATTTTCAATTTCGATCACCACTACTCTCACTCCCAGAATGAATAACTTGGCCAGAGTGACGAGATACATGTAACCTTTTGTATCTTTGTAGCAGTACTCCAAAGCACAATACGGCCTCAAACTCCCAAAGTGAGTTATCCTAACAAAGGATCTTTCCTCATAAGACGGAGAGACCAGAATGTCACAACAAGTGAACACATCCTCTTGTGCACAATATTGTCACGTCTTTGCAGTGTTACGTTAAGTACGCATGTCTCATATCAACGCCCATACATCTCATTTATGATATGCAACACCTTAACTAGTTTCTATCATCACAACATTATAAAACAGTTCTCAAAGGAAAATGTTGTGAAGGCAAAAACAACACTTTGATTTCTCAGTTAAAAACCGGCTTAATCACCACGTAGAAAATACTAATTTTGACATAATTAGTATTGAAATCAGAAGGAAAGAAATATGTTCAAGCTTTAAAAAACAACTTTTGGAAGAAATTTTGAAAAGAAACGGATCAAAGTTGAAAAACAACTTGAAAACGAATCGAACTTTGAAAATGATACTTTTTTCGAAAGGACGAGCTTGTTCTTCATCAAGAACATGAAGAACACGAAGAACATTAAGAACAATAGGAAGAATAGAAAAACTAATAACATCAAGAGATGCTAGAATAACAAAGACAAGAGATTCACAACAATCATATTGAAAACTTGAATCGAAATCAAAGATAACCAACTAAACTTTACCTAAGCGTGCTTGATCTTTGCTAAACTTTTTCCTCCTTCTTTCTACCACTTCACTTCACTCTTGCTCTCAAGATTTAACTCACAAAAATTCAGATTGAATGGTGTACTCTTCAAAGGTCGAAATCCACCCTATTTATAGGAAAACACAGCTAGTTGCATTCTGACATGTGTCCGGCCTAGCTAGGCTAGCTTTGGTGAGTCACTAGGCTACATTTCTCTCCTCTTGACACCTAGCAACCTACAGCAGCTGCATGGAAAGGCTATGGCCGAAATTTTCACTATAGCTTGGGTGAGTCGCCGCCTAGGTCCACCAGTGGTCGACACCTTGAGCTACCTAGGTCCTAGCCTTTTTGGTGCGCTTCTTGCATCGATTTGTCGTGCTTCTAGCTTTGATTTGTCGTGCTATCTAGCCCTCATAGGTGTCACTCTCTAGGGCAGCCGAAATTTCCTTTCTTAATGGCTAAGTTTTGCTAATCGTTTCACTAATCTTTTCGATAATCGCAAATCAACCTACTTGCCTACAAAAAATAAAAAGTCTCCAAATTTGAACCATAAACTCATGGATGAAATCCCAACATATTAAAAGAATAAAAATCATGTGGTTCAGTTTTCGAGACAAAAACATCCTGCTTGCTTAAAAAAATTAAATTGATCCAATACGAGCTCCTCAACATTCTGAACAACAACCTAGTTGCATTGCGAACTCCAAATCTCACTTAATCATGTCCTAATCAAGGTTTCGAGATAAAAACGACCTACTAGCTTAAAAATTAAATTGATCCAATGCGTACTCCTCAATCTCTTGAACAATAACTCAGTTGCATGTGAACTCAATTCTCACTAAATCATGTCCTAATCAGGTTTTGAACTTAGTATCTCAAGTACTAAATACTCTCTCTTAGTCACTAAATATACCCTAATCTCACTACAAATTACAAACAAGAGAGCATAAACAATATGCATGTGATGTTTGAAAGCTCGAGTTATGACATACTCCACCACTTAGAAATAATTCCGTCTTCGGAATTGAAACATAACACAAGAGACGTACCAGTTAGTCAAACAAATGAGGATACTTGTCACACATGTCTGCCTCTAACTTCCATGAAGCTTCAGTGATATCGTGACTCTGCCATAACACTTTTGTTAGCCCAAGGATGCTTTTACAAACAATCCACTTTGATTTTGATGATAACAAAGTTTTCAAACTTATTTAAGACTTTTAGATTTTACATTGAAAATCTCTTTTAAGATAATGACATATTTTTTAAAAGCATCAAGGTTTCTCTATTCAAAAATATCTCTAAGCATACTTGAACATCATTATACAAGTTAATTGGTCAATCTTTTATTGTAGGTGTTTTTGAGATATGTTGAATTGAAGTTGCTGTCAAAGAACAAATTTTTTCAGACTAAGTGTTGGAAGCGTCGACACATTGAGCATAAGTGTCGACACATTGAACTAACACCCGAGAGAATGTTTTCAGGACCAAATTTTAATGTGTAAGCACATACCATCAATGTGTCGACACATTGCACGATTTTGCAGATATCCTAGAAGCGACGCCAACTCATCCAAAAGTCTCCAAATGGTCTCAAATGACCTCCAACGGCATTCAAACTTTACAATAAGACCCTTTGTGCCCTAAGGGCTTTAAATAGAAGAAGATGGAGAGAGAAAACGACGGAAGTGTGCGCTATTAACTCTTGCCCTAATTTCTAGAGAGAGAAAAAGCTTTGAAGAAAGAAAGAAGCTCCACAAAGCAAGAAAGCTTGTTCCTTCACCTGCAAATACTTTTGCTTTCTTTGTGAATCTTGTCTCTTTGCACACCTCAGTACTTCATACTTTTTTTGTCATGCCCCGAATGCTAGCTCATCGAGGCTAATGACAGCCGCGAGCATTCCCAACAAGGAACACTCCAGCGAACGTACTAAAAAAATTCTTGCAGCGGATTTTTTTTTTTTTTTTTTTGCTAGCAATTAACGCGCATACGAAACTTGGGATCCTATTTCTACTACTTGCATCTTGATCAATGACTTGAAGTAATTAATTACAAAACAGTCTCAAAATACCAATCGGTTAAAAATCTTAAACTTTACTAGGCCGAATAACTCATGACCACCACACCACGGAGGCTCATGTCGGCTTTTCCAAAAATTATATCTAGTCCTTTAATGAATAACAAAAGGGAAGAGGGCATTCTCGTCGGTCCCTCTTCTAGATGTCCCCGCCTGAAATGTTGTCTGGAATGGTACAATTTAAAACTGTGAGTCGAAAGACTCAGTAAGGGTTTATATGCAATAAATAATGCATGTCTTGCATAAATCATGGATGCACATTGATGCTTGCATATGCATGAGACAACGTACTTGATCAAAAAAAACATTTCTTGCTTGAAAATATTTCTTGCTTGCTTTCTTTCTTGATTTGGCTACTTATCACGCTCCATTTACCCCTGAAGTCAGGGTTGTGCGTTCCTTTCGGAACTATTCCCTTTTTCCCTTGGGAACACATCATTTGGTTGAGCTAACCCTTGTTGTGGCCCCAGGCCTGATGGCTAAACTCAACCCTTGGAGGTTCACACCTTCTTGCAAGCATCCTTCGGTGTGATTGCACATACCTCGGGAACTACCCATCCTTCTCTCATTCGTCCTTCGGAGTGGGTGCCCCTTAGGAATCATCCATCCTTCTCGCATTCGTCCTTCGGAGTGGATGTCCTATCTTATTGGTACGGTACCGACCGTCTTATTTAGTCCTTTAACTTGACTTGTGATAACATACTTATCATTTTTCATTTGCACAAAGAAACTTATGCAAATGCTCATGTCATGTCATGCTTGATAATGCCATGCTTGATAATGAGAAATCATAATACTCCTCATGCTTTCATTTGCACAAAGCTTTCTTTTTCATTCAAGAAAATCATGCAAATGCTCGTGTCATGCCATGCTTGATATGCTTATTCATAAATACTTTTCATGCTGTGTATCATTCCAGTTTTTCGGAAAAACGTAAGTTTCTACTTACAAATTCCACTTACCTCCGTCCACTTGAGCGAATGGCAGCACCTTGCCTACAATTGATTCATACTAAAGTTATTCATAGGCTTACTAAATGTATAGAGTAGTCACTCAATTACTCACAACTCATCATACAAAATCGCCACCCATATTGTTTGACGTATCAATGGTGACCCTATAATGCAAATTGTTCTTCTAAGGATGCCGAAGCCATAAAATTGGATTCTAAACTGATCCTTACACAAATTTTCATAACATATCAAAATTTTAAATAATTTGAAGCTCATTTGCTACTCAAAACCTTCACCCGAAAATACAAGCTGCTGCGGACGTCAAAGCGGGCAGCCCCGACGTCTCCAACTTAAAAATTCATAACTTCAAAATCATGGCTCCAAATTACATGAAATTTATTCTGAAATATTCAGCTTTCATAGGTCAATATTGGGGGTAAAATTCACAACAGCAGGTTTACCTATACATTTTTACAAACACTTCTTATTAGGCGAAAATCCTACAACAATGCTGTCGCTGATTCCAGCTCGGCCCTCCGTTTTCAAAATACTACAACTCATTCATTTTACCTCTAAATCACACGAAATTTATCTTAAAATGTTCCTCTTCCTTAAACTTAAAATTCAAAACCAACCTCATAAAATTTGGACTTAAATGATCCTTCAAAAGACATCCGAAATGGGCTGACATTCCGGACGTGCAAGGCTGCTGGCAGCTTGACGTCCGGGCCTTAAACAACGCATATCTCACTCGATAGTTATCGGAATCATCCAAGGTATGGCTTAAAATCTTCCTATTTCCTAGGTCTACGATCTAGGATCCTCTTAAGATCAAGGGATAAGCACAAGTACATCAGAACACACTCCAAATCGAGTCTTGAAATCTGCAGAGGTTAAATTCCAGCAACAACAATAATCTTCTCAACCTTCCCATCCTCCAACAACCAAAACCCTAATCTCTTCATGTCACCAACAATCATCCAAGGCTAATTTAACATCCCATAACAGCAACCATTCTCTCACATTCTTCCCACATTCTTATACAACTCCAATTCAAAGTTTACAACAAAACCATGATCCTTCATCAAGCTAAACTATTGCATTTACCCATTTCTTGGACTTTTTATCAAACACCTAAGGTGCATTATTGGTCCTCTTGCATATTTTCAGATCTGACCATACATCTAACACTTAGGGCTTGGTGGTTCTTGTTTAACATGCATAAACCTAACACATCAAGCCAATAAATTCGGCCATACACACACCAACCGATTTCAGCCCTCTTTTAAGCTTTTTATCAAACACTTAGGGTTCATAAATGGTTTCTCTTGAGTAGGATTTCCAGATCTGGCCATATTCCCCCATGTTTCATGTAAGATCTATACTACCCTTAAATACTAGCAAAATCTACACTAAACACCCAAGAACACAAGGAGAAAACAACCTAGGCAACTACCAACAAAACCACAACCAACCATTAAAAGAAAACAAGAAGAAAATGGGAGAGATGGGGTGGTGATTTTCGGCCAGCAAATAGGGCCGGATTTTACCTTTATGTTTCTCCTCTTTCTCCTTCTTCTTCTTCTCCTCTTCCTTCTCTTCTTCTTCTTCTTCTTCTTCTTCTTCTTTCTTCTTCTCGGTGGGTGCTTAGGCAAGAGAGGTGTGCGGTTTTTCTAGGGCAAGGGGAAGTGAAAATACGCAAAAGAGGGGGGGAAAGGGGTTTAGGCGTTTGCTTTGGGGGGGGGGGGGGGGGGAAAAGACAAGGCTGCCCCCCCTTCTCTTCTTCCCTCTTTCACGTGATTCCCCCCTCTTCCACTTTCTTTCTCTTTTTTTTTTTTTTTTCTGCTACCATATAAATTCCCAAATCATGCCATCCCATTTTAAACCCTAAGTCTCACACATTTTCAAGGTTAAAGCCCTAATTAAATTCTTCCAATTAAATTCTTCCAAATATTGTAACTTAGGACATATTCCATTAATTAAAATAATTAGCCTAATAATAATTATCCTAAAATAATTAGCCTAATTAATCTCAATTACTCAAACTTTAACAATTGCAAATAATATAACATTTAAACCCTAGCTCATTAACAATTGCAATTAAAATAACATTTAAATCCTAGTTAAAACTCATAGCTTAAAACTCCTAAAAACGCTAGGGAAAATTCCACCTAGACATAACGTTAGATTAATCTCCCCATACATGCCTCTCTCAAAAATTAGAGTAATAATAATAATAATTGGAGCAATACAAGTTAAGGAGTCATAAAATGAAAGAAATAAGGTTGGGATCTCACATTTTTATACGGCTTAAAGAGCCTTTACTAAGATTCCCTTTGTACCCTTTCTTGAAAAACACGTAAGTGTTGGGAAAAACACTTGTCCTACTAGTTGGGTAGAAGAAATCCTCTAGGTTGTGAGAATTTGTGAGAGTGAGTTAAAGTGTGAGCTTGAAAAATACTTTGTAAAGGTTCTTTAACACCCAGGAAGCTAAGGTGTATTTACTATTTGGAAGATAGTGAAGAAAGCCCAAGGAAGTCAATAGCCTTGGGGGTGGACGTAGGCAAGTGTTAACCGAACCACCTAAAAATCACAGTGTCACCTCTCTATCCTTATCTCTATTTATTGTAGTTATCTATTTGTTGTGCATGATTATCTATTATCTCTATTCTTCATTAGACTCATTAATTATATAGATCTGCTCTCTTGTTCTTTTAGAAAGGGGTCTGTGCATATTTGGGTTTTTAGTAAAAAGAGACAAAAGTTTTTTATAAACCCAATTCACCCCCCCCCTCTTGGGTTGTTTGTGCACTCACAACTTTCACTAAAGGAATCTTCCTGTTACTCAGCTCTTGATCCTTTCTATCTAATATCACCACAGGTTGCTCCTGGTAGGTTAAGTTCTTTGCTAGTTGTAAAGGCATATAATCTATCACATGGGAAGGATCTGGAACATATTTTCTCAACATAGAAATATGAAAGGTATCATGAACTCCTTCCAATTCTAGGGTAAGGCTAACTAATAAGCTGTTGCTCCTACCTTACGTAGTATCTCAAAAGGTCCAACATATCTGGGACTCAACTTTCCTTTCTTCCCAAATCTCTTAACTCCTTTTATAGGAATCACCTTCAAGAATACTTTATCCCTTCCTCAAAATCTAACGGTCGTCTACAATTATCAGCAGAACTCTTTTGTCTAGTTTCAGCCACCTTCAACCTATCCTTGATTAGTTCTACCTTTTCACATGTCCTTTGGATTACGTCAAATCCAATAATTTGCCTTTCTCCTACTTCATCCCAAAACAACGGCGTTCTACATTTTTGTCCATAAAAAGCATCGTATGGTGCCATATGAATACTGGTCTGATATGTATTATTATAAGCAAATTCCACCAATGGTAAATATTGAATCCAAGATCCCTTGAATTCTAAAATACAAGCTCTCAACATGTCCTCTAAGATATGAATGACTCTTTCCGATTGACCATTAGTTTGTGGATGAAATGCAGTACTAAAGTTCAACTAGGAACCTAATGCTTTTTGGAATCCATTCCAAATTCTCGAGGTAAATCTCGTATCCTGATCAGACACTATAGAACTAGGTATACCATGAAGTCGTAAAATTTCCTTACTGTATAACTCAGCCAACTTCTCAGAAGTATAACTAACCTTAATAGGAATGAAATTAGCTGATCTTGTCAAACGAGCTATGACAACCTAAATAGCATCGTGTCCAGTCAATGCTCTTGGTAACCCAACTACAAAATCCATAGCAATCTCATCCCATTTCCACACTAGGATTTGTAAGGGTTGTAACAATTCTGCAGGTTTCTGATGTTCAACTTTCACTTGTTGGCAAATCAAACATCTACTAACAAACACTGCTATCTCCCTTTTCATCCCAGGCCACCAAAACTTACCTTTCAAATCTTGGTACATCCTTATGGAACCTGGATGTATGGAATACTTTGACCTATGAGCTTTCCTGCAATATTAGTTCCTTAATCTCCTTATTGTTCGAGACCACTATCCTGTCTCTAAAGTATGCCAATCCATCATTCTTTAATCATTACCTCTGATTTTGAGTCCACAAGTTCTTTCACTATTGGATCTTGAGTCTGTCCATCCTTAATCCGATCCTGTAATGAAGATTGAATTGTCAATGCATTCAATTGTTTCACTTCCTCATCCAAAAGTAATTCAATCTCATTCCTTTCCATATCCTTTTCCAATTCATGAGACAACTTCTGACTCCTTTCTTTTTCTTCCTCAAACTTTCTACTAAAGGCATCTGCCACAACATTTGCCTTTCCAGGGTGACAATTGATGGTACAATCATAGTCCTTGATTAACTCCAACCATCTCCTCTATCTCATATTCAACTCTTTCTGAGTAAAGAAATATTTCAAACTCTTATGATTTGTATAGATTTCACACTTAACTCCATAGAGATAATGTCTCCAAAGTTTCAATGCAAACATTACAGCTGCCAATTCTAAATCATGAGTGGGGTAATTCATCTTGTGAGTCTTAAGGTGTCGTGATGCATATGCAATAACTTTTCCTTCCTACATCAATACCCCTCCGATAATCACAAATCAACCTAATTGCTCCCCATCAATCGACCTACTTGCCTCCGAAAAATAAAAAATCTCCAAATTTGAACCATAAACTCGTGGATGAACTCCTAACATATTAAAAGAATAAAAATCATGCTGTTCGATTTTTGAGACAAAACGTCCTGCTTGCTTAAAAAATAAAATTGATCCAATACGAGCTCCTCAACATTCTGAACAACAACCTAGTTGCATGCGAACTCTAAATCTCACTTATTCATGTCCTAATCAAGGTTTCGAGATAAAAACGACCTACTAGCTTAAAAATTTAAGTTGATCCAATGCGTACTCAACAATCTCTTGAACAATAACTCAGTTGCATGTGAATTCCAATTCTCACTAAATCTTGTCCTAATCCAGGTTTCGAACTTTGTATCTCAAGTACTAAATACTCTCTCTTAGTGACTAAATATACCCTAATCTCACTACTAATTACAAACAAGAGAGTATAAATAATATGCATGTGATGTTTGAAAGCTCGGGATGTGACACTTATCCTTTTCTCCCTCTCTTTTTGATGATGCTAAAGAGGGAGAAGCATATGTACTTTTGTCGTATTCGTAGACGTTGAGATACAGTAGATAAATTCCATTTCATTGCAATTTCATATATCTTTGTAATTGTTCGACTCTGATGGATATATGATTGCTTGTTTTGGATGAATTTTGTGTCAATTCTTTCTATCCTTACTTAGCTCTGATTTGATTATGGTATCTTATTTTCGCTCACATGCAAAGCTTCGTCATTGACTACGAGGTAGTATTCCTAAAACTCTAAAGTACTTGTTAATTCAAAAATATTGAAGTGTCTGTGATCTAAAATCGTACTATGGAGTTTGAGAAGTTTGGAGGATGATATAGAAGTGTTTCTAACGGGTTCATAAGTTTTGGAAACCTCAAAATACAAAGGAGACTCTTGCAAAATTTTCTAAAAATCCAAAGCCCTTTGCAACAAACTATTTTGAAAAACCACCGCTTGTTCTCATGGGGAGCTTTTTGCTTTCATTGCAAAGATCCTTAAAAAGGAATTTGTCATCATCAGAAGTGGGAGATTGTAAGCCCAAGGTTGATCTCGAGCTATATAACTCGATTTTGATGATAACAAATGACAAAACACTTTGGAGCATTTTTAGGATGTGTGGTTGTCA
Source organism: Morella rubra (assembly GCA_003952965.2). Classification (NCBI taxonomy): domain Eukaryota; kingdom Viridiplantae; phylum Streptophyta; class Magnoliopsida; order Fagales; family Myricaceae; genus Morella; species Morella rubra. The sequence continues at coordinate 9,860,932 of CM025853.1, forward strand.
GTCCACTATTCGATTAAGAGTACTTAATTGTATTTAATCATTATCGTTAATTTATTATACCCTACATTTGATTTTAACAACATTGCATGCACCTAAACTATGATATTTTTCATTGTAGGAGTTTTCGTGTTGAATTAAAAAAGATTGGATATCAAAAAGCACTGAAAAAACTCCAACTGCCAAGAAAGTGTCAACACATAGGAAGCAAAGTAACGACACATAAGATGATGGTGTTGACACATGGTTGACATGGTGCCGACACATAGCACAAAAGCCAGACTGCCATTTTGGATGGTGTCGACACATGGGAAGAAAGTGTCTACACATGTGAAGATGGTGTCGACACATGGTGAAGGAAGTGTCAACACATGTAAAGATGGTGTCGACACATGGTGAAGGAAGTGTCGACACATGCCACAGGCACCTGCAAGCAAGTTCTAGACTTGATGAAGGTGTCGACACATAGGTGTATACGTGTCGACACATATTGCGGGAACGTTTTTTTTAAAACGATGCTCAGCACACAAATCAAGCCCATGTGGCACTTAGGGAAACCCTCCAACATTCCAAAAAGGCCCTTTGGACTCCTCAAGACTGAAGACCTATAAAGGGAACCTTATGGAGAGAGAAAAAGAAAACTTTTGCACACTTTTGTCTCCACACATCATATTTGTCGACTAAACTTTCAAAAAGAGAGAGAAAAACGCAAAAGACTGAGGCTGCACATTTTCCTAGAAGCTCTGGTCTACTATTGCTGTCGTCGTCGTCATCAGATCCTGTATTGTAGCCATTTATTAAGCTTTGTTTTGCTGATTTGGCTTTGAGAGTTATTGTTTATTCATTCATCCCATGAAACTTTGAGAAACCTTTGAGTGTGGGATGCACTTGGGCCTACCCATGAGGATAGAAGAAATCTCATAGGCTTTGAGATTTGTGACGAGTTTAAGAGTGAGCTTAGGAAAACCCTTATAATGGTTACATAGCACCTGGAAACTTAGTTGTAGACACTATTGGATTATAGGGGAGAAGCACAAGGAAGGCAAAAGCCTTGGGGTGGACGTAGGCAAGTCTTGGCCGAACCACCTAAAAATAGCGGTGTTATCTCTCTTCCCTATTCTCGTACTTATTGCTTTCATTTATTGCTTCTTGGTCATTATCACTTTACTATTTAATGTTTATCGTTGAGGTTGTCATGAAACATGTTCAGATCTGTGTTTTATTTGCTAAACCAAAGAGATATTTTTCAGATCTGTGTTCTTATCAAAAATGGGCATAAATATTTGATAATCTTAATTTATCCCCCCTTGGGTTGATTTTTGGACTCACAAAAAATAAAAAATAAAAATTGTTGTTTACATTAATAAATCCGGTCCTATTCGGTCCAAAGCAGTTCCCAAAAGGCATGGACTGGACCACACAAGATATAACTGATTTTTCAAATCCGGTCCGGATCAGACCAGATTTGGACCATTAAGACCACAAATCCGGTCCAGTTTTGTGGTCCGGTCCTATCTGCAGTCCAATTTTGTTCAGCCCTAGTGGTGACAGGTACTTTTTCACTTTCTTGTGGGTTAGTAGCCATGTTGTTTGATACTTGTGCTACGCATTCTTTTATTTCACAGAATTGCGTAAATAGACTTGGATTGTTGGTAGAACCTTTATTTGTTAGACTTGATGTGGTAACTCCCTTGGGGATAAATAGTATATGTACCAAGACGATCAAGAAGTTTCCAATGGAAATTGCAGGATGGATATAGCCTATAGATTTGACAATCCTGGATATGGGTAACTTTGATGTGATTCTTGGCATGGATTGGTTATTTGGTTATCATGTAACATTAGATTTTCATGCAAAGGAAGTAAGTTTACTTGTGCCTGGACAAAAGAGAATTTAGTTCATAAAGGTCAAGAAAGTGATTCCTAGACCTAGAAAGGAATTTCCTCAGGTACGATTAATATTTGCATTGAAAGCTTGGAAAAGTGTGGTTAATGAAGCTTAGGCTTTTCTAGTTTCAATTGCTGGAATTCAAGAAGGAAAAAAGAAGTTAGAAACCATACTAGTGATCTGTGAGTGTCAAGATGTCTTTCCAGAAGAACTACCCGGATTACCACTAGTAAGAGAAATTGAAATTGAAATTTCATGGATACCAACTACTACAACTTTGTCAAAAGCTACATATAAGATTGCACCAGCTGAGCTAAAGGAATTAAATGAACATTTGCAAGATTTATTACAAAAAGGATATATTATACCTAGTGTTTCACCTTGGGGAACTCTAGTGTTATTTGTCAAAAAGAATGACGGTACAATGAGAATGTGAATAGATTATTGAGAGCTGAATAAGGTTACTATTAGGAATAAGTATCCTTTACCTAGGATTGATGATTTTTTTGATCAATTGAATGGTGCTAAAATATTTTCTAAGATTGATCTTAAGTCAGGATATCATCAATTCAGAATCAGGAAGGAAGATATTCCAAAGACAACTTTTCGTGCCTGGTATGGCCATTACGAATTCCTGGTAATGCCTTTTGGATTAACAAATGCTCATGCTGCATTTATGGATTTGATGCATAGGGTATTTAGAGACTTTTCTGGATCATTTTGTGGTAGTATTATTGATGATATATTGATATACTCTAGGAGTAAGGAAGAGCATGAGAATCATTTGAGAAAAGGTTGAGGGATGAACAGTTATATGGCTCAAAATGTGATTTTTGGTTAAATGAATTAGCATTTCTAGGACATATTATTTCGATTGAAGTTATATCAGTTGAACCCAGAAAAGTAGAGGCAGTATTAATGTAGGAAGGGAAAGTTATTGCTTATGCATCACGATAGCTCAAGACACATGAGAATAATTATCCCACTCATGATTTAGAATTGCTAGCTGTAGTGTTTGCACTGAAACTTTGGAGACATTAATGGAGTTAAGTGTGAAATCTATACAGATCGTAAGAGTTTGAAATATTTCTTTAAGAAGGAGTTGAATCAAAGAAGATGGTTTAATCCTATGATTGTACCATCAATTGATCCTGAAAGGCAAATGTTGTGGCAGATGCATGAGTAGGAAGTTTATGGAAGGAAAAGAAAGGAGTCAGAAGTTGAACCACATTGAAAATCTTCATAGAGAAATTATTTGAATTAAGGATAGGATATGGCTTTGAATACCCATACTTGACAAAAGCTCAAGACAACTCGAACCAGCTGAATTGCTGGAATGATTAGGAAGTATCAAGATGTTGCTAAGATTGGATTTCATTGGCTTCATAGACATATGGATGTGTTTCTTGGGGAAGATTTGTCAAAAAGAATGGGTACAATGAAATCTGAATAAGGTTACATTAGGAAAATATCCTTTACCTAGGATTGATGAGATCAATTAATGGTATTTTTTAAGATTGATTTAAGTCAGGATATCATCAATTCAGAATCAGGAAGTATTCCAAAGACATATGGCCATTACGAATTCCTTGTAATGCCTTTTGGATTAACAAATGCTAATTTATGGATTTGATGCATTATTTAGAGACTTTGTGGATCATTTTGTGGTAGTACTTATTGATGGTATATTGATATACTCTAGGAGTGAAGGAAGAGCATGAGAATCATTTTTGGTTTTGCAAAGGTGAGGGATGAACAGTTTATATGGTAAGTTCTCAAAATGTGATTTTTGCATTTCTAGGACTATTATTTCGATTGAAGTTATACAGTTGAACCCAGAAAAGTAGAGGCAGTGTTTGATTCACGATAGCCATGAGAAAGATTTAGAATTAGCTTAGTGTTTGCACTGAAACTTTGGAGACATTATCTGTATGGAGTTAAGTGTGAAATCTATACAGATCATAAGAGTTTGAAATATTTCTTTACTCAGAAGGAGTTGAATATGAGGGAGAAGATGGTTGGAGTTAATCAAGGACTATGATTGTACCATCAATTATCATCCTGAAAGGCAAATGTTGTGGCAGATGCCTGAGTAGGAAGTTTATGGAAGGAAAAGAAAGGAGTCAGAAGTTGTCTCTTGAATTGGAAAAGGATATGGAAAGAATGAGATTGAATTACTTTTGGATGAGGAAGTGAAACAATTAATGCATTGACAATTCAATCTTCATTACAGGATTGGATTAAGGATGGTAGGCTCAAGACCCAATAGTTAAAGAACTTGTGGAAAATCAGAGGTAGTGATTAAGAATGATGGACTGGCATACTTTAGAGAAAGGATAGTGGTTCTAGACAATAAGAAGATTAAGGAACAAATACTGCAAGAAGCTCATAGGTCAAAGTATTCAATGCATCCAGGTTCCACAAGGATGTACCAAGATTTGAAAGCTAAGTTTTGGTGGCCTGGGATGAAAGAGAGATAGCAGAGTTTGTTAGTAGATGTTTGATTTGCCAACAAGTGAAAGCTGAACATCAGAAACCTGCAGGATTGTTACAACCTTTACAGATCCAGTATGGAAATGGGATGATATTGCTATGGATTTTGTAGTTGGGTTACCAAGAGCATTGACTGGACAAGATGCTATTTGGGTTATCATAGATCGTTGACAAAATCAGCTCATTTCATTCCTATTAAGGTTAGTTATACTTCTGAGAAGTTGGCAGAGTTATACATTAAGGAAATTGTACGACTTCATGGAATACCTAGTTCTATAGTTTCTGATCGAGATACGATTTTACCTCGAGAATTTGGAATGGATTCCAAAAAGCATTAGGTACTCAGTTGAAGTTTAGTACTGCATTTCATCCTCAAACTGATGGTCAATCAGAAAGAGTCATTCAAATCTTAGAGGATATGTTGAGAGCTTGTGTTTTGGAATTCAAGGGATCTTGGATTCAATATTTGCCACTTATAGAATTTGCTTATAACAATACATATCATACCAGTATTCAGATGGCACCATACGAAGCTCTTTATGGACAGAAATGTAGAACACCTTTGTTTTGGGATGAAGTAGGAGAAATACAAATGATTGGATCTGACCTAATCCAAAGACATGTGAAAAGGTAGAACTGATCAAGGAAAGGTTGAAGGTAGCTCAGAGTAGACAAAAGAGTTATGCTGATAATCGTAGACAACCGTTAGAATTTGAAGAAGGAGATAAAGTATTCTAAAGGTGATCCTTATGAAAGAAGTTAAGAGATTTGGAAGAAAGGAAAGTTGAGTCCTTGATATGTTGGACCATTTGAGAAATTACATAAGGTAGGAGTAACAACTTATCAGTTAGCCTTACCGCCAGAATTGGAAGGAGTACATGATACTTTTCATATATCTATGTTGAGAAATTTGTTCCAATTCCTTCCCATGTATAGATTATATGCCTTTATAGATAGCGAAGAACTTAACCTATCAGGAGCAACCGGTGGCGATATTAGATAGAAAGGATCAAGAGCTGCGTAACAGGAAGATTCCTTTAGTGAAAGTGTTATGGCAGAGTCACGATATCACGGAAGCATCATGGGAGTTAGAGGAAGACATGCGTGACAAGTATCCTCAGTTGTTTGACTAACTGGTACGTTTCTTGTGTTATGTTTAAATTCCGAGGACGTAATTGATTTTAAGTGGGGGAGTATGTCATACCCGAGCTTTAGCATAACATGCATATTGTTTATGCTCTTGTTTGTGATTAGTAGTGCATTAGGGGGTACTTAGTGATTAAGTGAGATTATTAGTACTTGACGAACTAAGTTCAAAACCTTGATTAGGACATGATTTAGTGAGATTTGAAATTCGCATGTAACTAGGTTGTTGTTCAGGATGTTGAGGAGAACGTATTGGATCAATTTAATTTTTTAAGCTAGTAGGACGTTTTTGTCTCGAAAACCGACCACATGATTTTTATTCTTTTAATATGTTGGGAGATTATTCATAAGTTTATGGTTTAAATTTGGAGACTTTTTATTTTTTCGGAAGCAAGTAGGTCGATTAGCAGAAGCAATAGGTTGTTTAGCGATCATCGGCGGATTAGTGAAGCAATTAGCAAGACTTAGCCATTAAGCAATGAGAATTTTGGCTGCCCTAGAGAGTGACACATGTGAGGGCTAGATAGCACGACAAATCAAAGCTAGAAGCACGACGAATCGAGGTAGAAAGCATGACTAAAAAGCTAGGACCTAGGTAGCTCGAGATGTCGACCACCAGTGGATCTAGGTGATGACTCACCTAAGCTATAGAGAGAATTTTGGCCATAGGCATGCTCAACAGCAGCTTGGGTCTTTGGGTGTCGTCGCATGGTCAATGTAGCCTTTTGAGTCACAAGAGCTAGCCTTGATACGTGTCGAGATGTGAAGAATCAAGCTTTCCTACAAATAGGGGGGCCGACCATTTAAACTTACACCTTCTCATTAGCAAATTGTGGGTAAGCTTGAGATTTGTAGTAAAGTGGAGTAGAAGGAAGAAGGAATAAATCGCTTCGAGAAGTTTAGCGAAGATCAAGCTTGATTAGAGGTAAAGTTTAGTTGGTTATCTTTGATTTCGATTCAAAAGTTTTCAAGATGATTTGTGTGAATCTCTTGTATTTCTTATTCTAGCATCTATTGATGTTGTTAGTGTTTTTTCTATTCTTCCTATTATTTGTGTTCTTCATAATGTTCTTTAGAAGAACAAGCTCGTCACTTCTAAAAAGTATCACTTTCAAAGTTCGATTCGTTTTCAAGTTGTTTTTCAACTTTGATCAATTTATTTTCAAATTTTCTTCAAAAAATTGTTTTTCAAAGCTTGAACATATTCTTTCCTTCTGATTTCAATTCTTTTTATGTCAAAATTGGTATTTTCTATGTGGTGATTGAGCTGATTGTTAACCGAAAAATAAAAGTGTTGTTTTTTGCTTCACAACACTTTCCTTTGAGAAATGTTTTATAATGTCCCTATGATGGAAACGAGTTAAAATGTTGCATATCATTAATGAGATGTATGGGCGTTAATTTGAGACATGCATACTTAACTTGTACGTGAGAAAGGAATATTTTGATGTTCAAGTATGGTTAAGGTGTTGCATATCATGAATGATATGTATGGGCGTTGACATGAGACATGCATACTTAACATGACAGTACTATGCACTAGAGGATGTGTTCACATGTTGTGGCATCCTGGCCTCTCCGTTGTACGCGGAAAGATCCTTGTTAGGATAACTCACTCTAGGAGTTTGAGACCGTATTGTACTCTGGGAGTGCTGCTGCAAAGATACGAAGGTTACTTGTAACCCGTCACTCTGGCCAAGTGATTCACTCTGAGAGTGAAAGTAAGGGTGATTTGGATGTGAAAAGATCATATTTTAAAGAATTGAGTCTTATCATTTACTTTCTTTTTTTGTTTTTAGATTTTATTGATGAACGAGTTTTCTTCAATATCTTATCATTATATCTGCTCTTCTGTTGTACTAACCGTTAGCCATACTGAGTCATTTGGACTCACCATTTTTTGTTAAATGTTTTGTTAGCAAATGTCTGAGGTTTACTTAGGAGAATTCACCAAGTCTATGAGCCACGGCTGGATAATACTGGAACTAACATTTCGCGTTTGGGTCACTCACAATCTGGATGTATTAGTGGAAGGTCAGGGTCATCATTGGATCAACCCGAATTCTGACGACTTTGTGAACCTGCCATATTTAAGCGATTCCGATGGCGAGAACTAGAGACTTTCAGATTATGTTTCCTTAGTCTTTCAGCTGTAGTTTCCCTTTTTACTTTAGTATGTACATTATAGAAAGTTGGTCCTCTTTTGTAATACCTTGGTATTAACAAAAGGTCCTTAATGTGTTTTGCTTAGTATCTTGTTGCTTTATCGATCCTCCCATGGCCATAACCTCAGTTTAATAGCTGCGTCCATTACTATAAGACAGCGCTAGAGGTCTTCACGGTCCGGCTATTGCATTAATGAACCAATATTTTGTTCGTATACTATACTACCAAGTTAATATATTAACAGCATGGTATTTCATTTAACGAAAATGAGGTCATCGAACATATATGTACGAACATGTTGACGTTGTATGTTATTTTTTGCAACTTGCATTGCCAAATTTAATGAACCAATATTTTGTCCGTATATACTATACTACCAAGTTATATTAAAAGCATGTTATTTCATTTAGACAAAATGATGTCATCGAACATATATGTTCAGAACATGGTGACGTGTATGGTGTCAACACATTATTGACTATGTGTTGACACATTCTGCGATTCCGCCGAAATTCCTAGAACGTTGCCAACTCATCTTATAGCTACAAAAAGACTTAGGTACCCCTCCAATGGTATATTTAAGGATTTTGAAGACCTTCGAAGACAAGGGGGCTATAAATAGAACAATATTGAGAGATAATTTCAACAGTCTAGCATGAAATGTGCCCTAACTTTCTAGAGAGAGAAAGTTCTTTGAAGAACTGAGAAGACCTCACCTTTCAATAGATCTAGTGCTCAAACATGTCATGCCTAATGCTTTCCTACTCAAATCTTGTCTTCTTGCTCAGTACTCACGGGGGTAGAAGAAATCCATTAGGCTATTGAGATTTGTGAAGATAGTTGAAGCTCGTGTCATGAGCTCGCATAGCCATTGACATAAAGGTTCATTATCAACCGTGAAGCTAAACCTCGGAATGTGATTATTTTCGTTAGTGGTGACTACCTATCTCTAATTTATTTTCGTTATATTTCAATTGGTATGCGATTTCCTTGGGAATGAGTCCATAGTTTGATTGATTGCATAAATAGTGCATTTGTTTGTTGTTGTTAAAATGTTTTCTGTGCACTAATTATTCTTAGTTGTTTTTGAAATATGTTTAAGTAAAAAACTATATTGATTGCATTAATTGTGCATTTAGTTGTTGTTAAAATACATTATGTACATTAATCATTCTTAGGTGATTTTGTAATATAGTTTTGAAATATAGTTTTTCCAAAAATTTTGAAATCTATTTTTTTAGCTGTTTGTGCATATGGTGGGGTCTACAAAATGTGCATAAACGAAACATATAGACCTTTAGAAAAAAGAATTTAACATAAAAAATATATTAAAAAACATTAACCATCCATGGCCATGATTTTTGTTAAAACTGCATGTCATGTTTCACTGCTTATTGTAACAAACCATGTCGACTCTTCTGGTTCATTTTATTTATCACTGGATATATATATATATATGTCTACACCATCAAACAATGTGTCGACACATCAGTCACATTACCGAGAGCCACTGATGAACAGTGTCGACATGCTTTCATTACATGTCGACACATATTTTGAACTGACAGTTTTGAAAATGATTCGCGGACCTTTTAAAAAAATCTTATGCATAGGGTCTCATCATTTTCTCCCATAAACCACTCTGTCTTCTCCAAAACACTCATATTTCTCTCTTCTCACTCAAATATCCAAAGCCTATAGTCAAATAATCTGCAATTTGCAGATAACCCTCAAATCCCTCTACTTTCCCTTACAAAGATGTCTACAAGGGGTACTAAGAGAGCCACATGCCAGACACCAAATTCTGTCTGTTCTAGGGCACAAAAGAAGGGGAAAAAAAGATGCAGAACAATCTAAAGCACAAGAGCTACAGGTTTACAGGTTAGGTCTCTATCGAAATAAATATGTAAATGATTATCGTAATAGAAAGGTCATTCCAGGTAGATGGATTAACTTCCCCGAATTCAGTTAGAATGGGTTTGATTTCAAATAAATGTTTGAATACCGAGGCTGGTCTGTGTTTGTGACTACGAAGGTCAATACTTTTCCATACTTGGTCAGACTAGATACGCAAATTTTGAATGTACAATAACTGAAGATGCTTCTAGTTTAGTTAATGAGAAATCGTTGGATTTTTCTGTGACTATGCTTAATACCTTGGCCGAATCTCCTGACTCAGGCAAGAAATTTTTTGATGTGTGTGGCTGGTTTGGTATGTCAAAGGTTGAACCTCTTGACATTCTTAGGGTGGTTTTGGACAAACCAGACCTATATCACATGGTCAAGTACCAAGCCAATGATTTGTCCATCCATTGGAGACTTTTACATCACATGGTGTCCAACATTATCCTCTAGGAATGGGTAAGTTTGTGTACATCACATTCCTGGACATGTTTTGTTAGAAGTATGCCCTCAAAACCAATCATTTTGCATAATTATGAGATAATTATTATTGTTGATTAATCACTTGTATATTATTTTGGGTACATGCAATGACATAAGATGTCATATAGACATTAGATGTCATATTGTTGAGCAATATTGTAGAAAAGTCAGGCCAATGATTAATGAATCGGAGGGAGTATGACTTTTCGGATCCTTGTTGACTCACTTTGTTCTAGACCGAGATACATGATAATGTACAAATAGGTCTACACTCGTTGTGCCTCTATAAGATAGAATGATGGACTCTGTCATTGAGGTGTGACCTTAAGCAGACGAGTGGGTGCAATGTAAGAGTACATGCACTGAACGGATCAAATATGAATACCTTCTGGAAACGATCACTGATGTAGAGAATGGTATTCAACACAATTAGCTTATGTTGTCCTTAGACCTGAGAGAGTTATGCAGGTTTGCTTGTTGTGTGCTTGTGCTTTGACTGAATCATTTGGTGATGATCTTCGTAGATCAAATATTCCAGATAAGGTTGGGCCTTGTGCATAGTAAGTGAATTTGTATAATTGCTCAATATGGAATCCACCAGTCTCTTGATGAGGCAGTATATTCATTATGTCTGTATATTGTTGGACTCACATAAAACGCTGCGCAGCGAGATTTTGTGAAAAGTGTTTTCACGGTTTTTACTTATTAATATATGAATAAATATTTGCGAAAATGATTTTGGAAAGTTTTGGAAGTCCAACTAGGTACAGACTGAGAATTAAGAATTATATGAGCTAGGGACTTTAATCGGTGATATTATTCCAGTCCTATTAGCTCATGTGGAATATAGTATGGTGGAAGGATAAATAAGCGTATAATTGTTAGCAAAAGGGATTTCACAAAAACAATCTCATTATCTCAGGGGTCAATTGTGATATGTTAATGGACATGATCACAATTTGTAGAAGCCTATAAATTCGGATTACAGAATATAAGGGAGTTTAATGAAAAAGAGTTTTTCATGATGATCCTACGGCCGAGATATTGAGATCCCTAAAGATCCCACGCTATAGCACAGTTGAGTTCTGAGCCAGCCATTATAAATAGCTCAGAAACTCATTTGAGAAAGAGAATTCATTTTTCACGATTTGAGATTTCTCTCTCTAAAATCTCTCTCAAAGCTGTGTGCGTGGATCTGAAGGAGGCAGAACGCTTGGGCTGCTTTGATTCAACGATCCTTTCCGCTGCGACCTCGCGATCCAACAAGTGGTATCAAGCAAGATCTGTGAAATCTCACAGTTCCAAGTTAGTGTTCTCTCTCTACCTCACGTGTTCTTCGTGATCCGTTGAATGGTTGTTGCGAATCTGTTAGTTGGAAAGTGTTTCCGTACTTCTGATTCTTTTGCTTGTGGGATCCACGCAAAAGAGACATCGGGCAAATTTTTTGTGTTTTTGGAAAAAGGAAAAAGTTTTGCGAAAAAATGCCCGTGGTTTTTCTTTGCGATTTGATGAGATCTGTTGTTTTGGATTTGTGATTCTTGAGATTTCTTTGAGAAAGATGGAAATCGGCTGTTTGATTTGATTTTTTTGGAAAAATTTGTTTTCCGATGGGGAATTCGCAAGAGAGAGAGAGAGAGTTTTCTCTCAATCGGCCACCACCAGTCGCCGGTGGTGGCTCAGAAGGCCGGGGACCACGGCTGGTGGTCCCAGGCGGCCCTAGCAGCGGCACCGCGTGGCCTGGTGGCCAGCGGTGGCCACCGCAGTCTGTGCCGGCCTGGGAGCAACCCCTGCCCTTGGGGGCCAAACGGCGCTAGGGCAAGAGTGCCCAAGGCCCAGTAGACCCAGCCCAAACGTTGGGCTGGGTCCAAAAAAAAAAAAAAAGGAAGGGAGAGGGGAGCGCACGGGCTGGGCCCTGTTGGGCCAGCCCATGGCCGGATGAGATCCGGGCCATGGCAGCCCGTGCGGGGCTTGGGCCACGGGTTGGACCCGGCCCGTAGCCCAGCCCAGGTCCGGTAGACCCAGGACCACGACCTACCCGGAGGTGGGTCAACGGGTTTGACCGGTTGACCGTTGACCAACCCGGTTTGACCGGTTGATTTTAAAAAAAAAAAAAAATTTTTTTTTTACAGATTTAATATAAGTGTTAAATGGGATTATTTTACAAGAAAATTAAATCCCATGGCCTTCCATTGTTGGTATTTGGGAATTTTATTTGATTGATGATTGGTTAAAACTAAAATAGTCACGGCCAATTGTTGATTTTATAATTTGTCCGTATACTTCTTGTGAAGATAAGTGAGCGTGTATGAGTGGTGGGGGTGTTGACTAAAATAGCAATGCCGACCCATTACAAAATTACATGTCATTTAGACGATGGTTGCACTTAACCAAATAAACACGTCCACTAAAATAGTGAAGATTGTGTTTATGTTGGTGGCCAAAAGAAATATCAAGAATCATGAAATTTGTATATGCATGATATACAACATGTGATGTGATCATGATAAGTAGATGCTACTTGCTTTTATAAGTTGTGCCATGATTACTAAAATAGGATTATGTGCACATAAGTTGAAAGTTCTTGATACCCACTGCAAACACTGAATATAAATGTTATATTCTGTTTTTGTTTGGTTGCTGTGATTCAGTGGGAGGTACCATTAGCTATTAAAATCCCTATGCTAATGGATTTTTAATATACTTGTGAATTTTCTTTCTTATATTTGCAGATTCATAATGCCTAACCCATTATCTAGAATCCTAGATGATAACAAACTGACTGGGCCAAACTTCCTTGATTGGAAGAGAAATCTTATGATAGTACTCACTGTGGATAAAATAGCTCATGTCCTCAGAGAGGAGACTCCTCAGCTTGCCTTAGCCGATGCTACTCAAGAACAAAGAGTTGTTTTTGAAAAGTGGCATGAGGCGGATGAATTAGCTCGTTGTTATATGTTGGCATCTATGTCCAACTTATTGCAAAAGCAATGCGAGGGCATAGCAACAGCTAAAGAGATACTTGTATATCTCCAAGAGCTATTCGGAGAGCAAAGTCGTTCTGCACGCCAGCAAGTTATGAAACTGCTGATGACCACCAAAATGGTGGAAGGTGCTCCAGTTCGGGAACATGTCCTGAAGATGATATCTTTCATCACAGAACTGGAGACACTAGGCGCAGAAATTGACGGCGAGACCAAGGTTGGAGCGGTATTGGCATCTCTGCCTGAATCGTTCAACCAGTTCGTATTAAATTATAATATGAACAAGATGCTTGTGACTTTGTCAGAGCTGCTCAATATGTTGCAAGCAGCTGAAGAACTTATCAAAAAGGAGAAAGGTTCTCTGATGATAATGGACAAGTCAAAAGGCAGCTCTGCCTCTGGAATCAAACCCAAAGGCAAGAAATTTAAGAAAAAGAAAAGGTCTCAGCCTAGCTCAAAGGCAAAGAAGGAGGACAAGAGCGAGCCGATAAAAAGGCTAAGGGAAATTGTTTCCACTGCGGCAAACCAGGTCATTGGAAAAGGAATTGCCATTGTATCTTGCTTCTTTGAAGCAAAAGAAACCTGCTGAAGGTATGCTTGTCATTGAAATGAATTTAATAGATGGTCCATTAAATTCATGGTGTGTCGATTCAGGCACAACATCTCATATCTGCAATATGTTGCAGGGGTTTAAAGAAACTCGGAGACTAGATGAAGGGGAAGTCATCCTAAAGATGGGGACGACTGCAAGTGTTGCAGCGACCGCCATAGGAACTTTTCACCTAAGTCTACAACGAAACAAAGTTTTAATTTTGAAAGATTGTCTATACGTACCAGAATGTCGTAGAAACTTAATTTCTGTTTCAAAACTTGGAATATCTGGATATTCACTTGTCTTTAATTCTAAACTTGTTATTAAGTTTCAAAATCAGTTTCTTGCTCTGGTACTATGATAGATGGTCTTTATATTTTGGAAAATGTTGTAGACTCTGTGAATAATATAGAGAATGATGCTGATACTAGTGTGAAAACTCTCAAAAGGAAGAGGGATGTCAATCCACTTGTGGCATCTAAGACTTGGTCATGCTAATCTGGATAGGATCAACAGATTAGTAAGGGATGGGCCATTAGACCTTTTGAAGGTTGAGCCTACCCAATATGCGAGCCTTGCTTGCAGGGAAAGATGACCAAGAATCCTTTTAAAGGAAAAGGAACTAGAGCCACAGTTGTTAGAGTTAGTTCACACTGATGTATGTGGTCCTTTTAACCACATAGCCAGAGGAGGGTTCTCATACTTCATCACTTTCATTGATGATTATTCCAGGTATGGTTATATATACCTGATGAAACACAAGTCTGAATCCTTTGAAAAGTTCAAAGAATTTCAGAGTGAAGTTGAGAATCAACTGGAAAGGAGTATTAAGATACTCCGATCTGATAGAGGAGGTGAATATCTCTCAGGAGATTTTCAAACTCATCTCAGAGAGAAAGGCATCATATCTCAGTTGACTCCCCCTGCTACGCCACAACATAATGGTGTTGCAGAAAGAAGAAACCGAACACTATTAGATATGGTTCGGTCAATGATGAGCATGTCACAATTACCTATTTATTTTTGGGGTTATGCCTTAGAGACAACTGTTTATATTCTAAACAGGATACCCACTAAGTCTGTTCCTAATACTCCATATGAGTTATGGACTGGCAAAAAGCCAAGTCTGAAACACTTGAGAGTATGGGGATGCCCAGCTCACGTCAAAAAGTTTGACGTGGGGAAGCTAGAGTCAAGGACTGAAAAATGTTTGTTTGTGGGTTACCCCAAAAGATCAACTGGTTATTACTTTTATAACCAAAAGGATCAAAAGGTAATTGTTAGTAGGAATGCGATATTCCTGGAAGATGAGTACAACCTAAGTGATGGGAAAAGCAAGATTGTTCTTGACGAACAATCAGCTGAACCAGAAACTGTGGCAGATAAGATTAATGAAAGGGATATAACTGAACCCACTGATGAGTCTGAAAAGTTCAGAACTCAAGAGCCTCGACGCAGAATTCGTGAACCTCCAGTTAGATATGGCATGATAAATGAGATTTATCAAATGCAATCGGAGGGGTTGGATGATGATCCATATACTTACCAAGAGGCTATCAGTGACAAAGATGCAGCACACTGGAAGATAGCAATGGAATCAGAAATGGACTCCATGTACTCCAATGAGGTCTGGACCCTTGTTGATCAACCAGAAGGCATTAAGCCTATAGGTTGTAAATGGGTGTTCAAAAGAAAACGAGGACCTACTGGAGAGGTAGAGACCTTCAAAGCTAGACTGGTTGCGAAAGGTTATACTCAAAAACATGGTATTGACTATGAGGAAACCTTTTCACCAGTAGCTATGATGAAGTCCATTAGAATCCTATTGTCAGTCGCCGCTCATTATGATTATGAGATTTGGCAGATGGATGTGAAAACCGCATTTTTGAATGGGTACATCCAAGAGGAGATTTATATGGAACAACCTGAAGGTTTCTTTTCTCCTGGACAAGAATCTAAAGTGTGCAAACTGAACAAATCCATTTATGGACTAAAACAGGCATCACGTTGCTAGAACATCCGTTTTGATGAGATGATCAAATCGTTTGGTTTCTCACAAAACATAGATGAATCTTGTGTTTACAAGAGGATTAGTGGGAGTTCAGTAATGTTCCTTATTCTTTATGTTGATGATATTCTACTCATGGGAAATGACATCGGTGCAATGTCATCAGTGAAAGTATGGTTAGCGAACCATTTTTCAATAAAAGACCTCGGGAAAGCATCCTACATTCTCGGGATCAAAGTGTTTAGAAACCGAGAAAAGAGGCTTTTAGGGCTTTCACAAGCCCACTACATTGACAAGATATTGGCACGATATAGCATGCAGGATGCCAAGAAAGGTTTTTTACCCTTTAGGCATAATATTCATCTCTCCAAGAAGATGTCTCCTAAGACAGAGGAAGAGAGAGATAAGATGAGGAAGTTTCCTTATGCTCTGCTGTAGGAAGCCTCATGTATGCAATGCTCTGTACAAGGCCAGATATCAGTCATGCAGTTAGTGTTGTGAGTAGATATCAATCAGACCCAGGCCCTGAGCACTGGACAGCAGTCAAGCATGTTCTCAAATACTTGAGAAGAACCAAACACTATTGTCTAGTGTGTGGTGGAGAGGATATGCTAACTGTCCAGGGATACACAGATTCAGATTTTCAATCAGATGTTGATGATAGAAGATCTACATCTGGATTTGTGTTTACATTGGGTAAAGGAGCAGTGAGTTGGAGAAGTTTCAAGCAGAACACCACTGCTGACTCCACCACTGAGGCAGAATATGTTGCTGCCAGCGAATCTGCAAAGGAAGCTGTGTGGATACGAAAATTCATACAAGAGCTTGAGGTTGTCCCTTCGATTGAGTCCCCGATCACCATTTATTGTGATAACAATGGTGCTATAGCACAGGCGGTGGAACCTAGGGCTCATCAAAGGACAAAACACATAGAAAGAAGATTTCATCTTATTCGTGACATTGTGAGTCGGGGTGATGTAGTGATGGCTAAAATAGCATCAGCTGAGAACATCGCAGACCCGTTCACTAAACCGTTGACTCAGAAAGTGTTTGAGAAGCATTTAGAGTCTATGGGTGTCAAGTACATGTCTGATTGGTTCTGAGTGCAAGTGGGAGATTGTTAGATGTATGCCCTCAAAACCAATCATTTTGATAATTATGAGATAATTATTATTATTGTTAATCACTTGTATATTATTTTGGGTACATGCAATGACATAAGAGGTCATATGACATTAGATGTCATATTGTTGAGCAATATTGTAGAAAAGTCAGGCCAATGATTAATGAATCGGAGGCGGGGAGTATGACTTTTCGGATCCTTGTTGACTCACTTTGTTCTAGACCGAGATACATGATAATGTACAAATAGGTCTACACTCGTTGTGCCTCTATAAGATAGAATGATGGACTCCGTCATTGAGGTGGTGACCTTAAGCAGACGAGTGGGTGCAATGTAAGAGTACATGCACTGAACCGGATCAAATATGAATACCTTCTGGAAATGATCACTGATGTAGAGAATGGTATTCAGCACAATTAGCTTATGTTGTCCTTAGACCTGAGAGAGTTATGCAGGTTTGCTTGTTGTGTGCTTGTGCTTTGACTGAGTCATTTGGTGATGATCTTCGTAGATCAAATATTCCAGATAAGTTGGGCCTTGTGCATAGTAAGTGAATTTGTATAATTGCTCAATATGGAATCCACCAGTCTCTTGATGAGGCAGTATATTCATTATGTCTGTATATTGTTGGACTCACATAAAACGCTGCGCAGCGAGATTTTGTGAAAAGTGTTTTCACGGTTTTTACTTATTAATATATGAAGTAAATATTTGCGAAAATGATTTTGGAAAGTTTTGGAAGTCCAACTAGTACAGACTGAGAATTAAGAATTATATGAGCTAGGGACTTAATCGGTGATATTATTCCATCCTATTAGCTCATGTGGAATATAGTATGGTGGAAGGATAAATAAGTTATAATTGTTAGCAAAAGGGATTTCACAAAAACAATCTCATTATCTCGGGGGTCAATTGTGATATGTTAATGGACATGATCACAATTTGTAGAAGCCCATAAATTCGGATTACAGAATATAAGGGAGTTTAATGAAAAAGAGTTTTTCATGATGATCCTACGGCCGAGATTTGAGATCCCTAAAGATCCCACGCTATAGCACAGTTGAGTTCTGAGCCAAGCCATTATAAATAGCTCAGAAACTCATTTGAGAAAGAGAATTCATTTTTCAATGAGAATCTCTCTCTCTAAAATCTCTCTCAAAACTGTGTGCGTGGATCTGAAGGAGGCAGAACGCTTGGGCTACTTTGATTCAACGATCCTTTCCGCTGCGACCTCGCAATCCAACATGTTTGTGATGTATTGGTTGATAACTCGGAGTCGCATGAATCTTGGACATTTGATGCTTAACTAAATGAAGGCTGCAACCGAAATGAAAAAACAAGGACTTCCTTATGCCATGATTTTTACCCAATTGTTTTCTTTATATGATGTTGAAGTTAGTACAGAGGTTAGATAGAAACCAAAAGAGACCAAGGAAAACAACAAGAAAAACCTTGAGGCTGATGGGGTTTGTTGAAAGTGATGATGGAGAATGGGCGAGGAAAGGTGCAATGACACCAAAGAACTTTCATTAAGAGGCAGAGGAAGAAGACGAGGAGGGTGATCATGGAGCTGGTGATAATGAGGGGACCCCTATAGGTGATAGGAGTGATAGGACTCTAATGACTGACAGGATTCCGATCTTGAGACCTCATAAACTACACATTGCAGCATCATCTGGGACTACTTAGGCTTCTAGTACTCTTGAGCCTCATTTGGGTTACCTTGAGGCATCCATTCTGAACTTGAAGATTGAGCGGTAGAAATTGAGTAAGAGTGTCGAGGATCTCCCTACCAGTGTGAAAGATAGTGTTTGTTGATGTGAAGAAAATTCTCGCTGATCATACTGAACGATTTAGGACAGGTGATAGAGATGTAAAGTCCCTCCAGAACCAAGTCAGCAATAGCATAACAGTGGCACTGATGTGATTCAAGGCACCACTGATGAATTTAAGGCCACCTCTGCAAAGCTCCAAACCTTTGTATCATAGGAAGACATCACTCAAGTCACTGAGGTCTACCTGGATACGGATAGATTACTTCGTCCGCATGTGATGAAGTACACATACTGGTTCACCACCACTTGGGTGCAATTCTTGAAGAAGTTTGAAGTAGAACATGAACCTTCACCAACTCCAAAAAAGAAGAAATGATTCTGGCCTTTTCAAAGTGACTTGCTGTTTTTTTTTTTTTTTGCTCTAGTCGAGGACGATTTTGTTGTAATAGTTATTTCCATCCTCGCTATGATTAGACACAATCAGTTTACTTGTATTTGTTAAACAGTTGTAAGTTTTATCACGGGTTTATTATGTTAATTTTATTGGACCAAACTTAGGGGGTGTTCGCTTTGTAAAAAACTAAAGGATTTTGGTAGAATTGTGAATATTTATGTAGATTAGAGTTTTATAGATTTTTGTGTAAAATTAGTGAAAAGTTTTAAAGATATTTAATTTTTGTTAGAGTTTGTAAAAAGGTGTAGAGAGAGATGATTTGATGTAATTGTTTAATAAAAAAAGTATTGAGTTAGGTGAAAAAGTATTGACAGAGAAGATTTGTTATAATTTTTTTTTTTGAAAATGTGTTGGAGTTTGTGTGAAAAGTTGTTCAAGATTGTGGAAAATGTATTAGTGTTTGTGTATATATTTTTAGGATTTTGGATGTTGGTTTTGCAAATTTTGTTGAATACATTTGTATTCTAGAATAATTTTGAAAAGGAACATGACCTTAGTTTGTTATTATGTAAATGTTATTGCACATGTTTATTATGTTAATGATATTAGACATCCATTTTGAGTTATTGTGTTAATGATATTGGACATCTACTTTGAGTAGTTACGTTAATGTTATTGGACAGATTTATTGGACAACTTTAAATGAGTTGTTATGTTTATGTCATTGGACTGTTTTTATTGTACTATTCGATTCTTAGATGCTGAATTAGACCTGCTACTTCTAAAATGGCAAAGAGATGTCCTTGAGCCACTCATATTTTGCTTAATTATTCTCACAGCAAATATGGTTTGTTGGATTGCAATATATCATATTTATGTTATTGGGAAATATAAATCTCTTTGCTCCCTTGCATTGAACCTGTTCAGCATCATACACACATTGATTTGTGTCCACCAAATGTACAGAGTATGTGCCCTAAATATGCCCAGCTTGACAATGACATCACTACCTTAAATCATTTGCAATGAACAGTAGATTGTGAAGATAAATGCATAGAATATAATCAATACTATATTAATTTAATTGAGTGCTAAGTCAATCTATCGGCGCATTGATAGTGTCGACACATGGGATGAAAGGGTCGACACATTGCACTGTCACCCGATTGCAAATTGGACGGTGTTGACACGTTGAATATTATGTGTCGACACGTAAATCTCCAGAAAGCCTGTTATCAAATAAATATATTTGCTTCTTTTGTCGCTGAGTTTTGCACCCATTTCCTCTTTTCTTTAGGCAATTTTTATCGGACAAAATTTTAGTCCCTCAATTTTTCCTTCCTGCAATATGACCATTTAGGCAGATTTTTGTGCATAGTGATTATTAATATAAGTGCAAATTTGAACATATTACTGCTCAATAGAAGATTTAAAAGGAGGGATTCATTGGCATTTCGTACGAATTTACACAAGACATGTCTAGATGGAAGTGCACTGAAGATACATTTGTACATAGAAGTGCACTAAAGTTACATCTTCCCTACAACATAGAAGTGCACTAAACAACCAAGCACCTACACCAAATCTTCCAATACACCTACACATACAAAAAATCATTCCACAATCTTCCCTACTGCAATACTCTCACTGTGGAAGTGCAAACCTACCACAACCTTCCCTAGACAAAAAAGCAGAAATACAACCAATGGCTACTGTCATACCCGAGCTTTTAGCATAACATGCATGTTGGTTGCTTTTGTTTAGCAGTGCATTAGGGGGTACTTAGTGACTAAGTGAGATTAATTAGTACTTGATGTAATTAAGTTCAAAACCTTGATTAGGACATGATTTAGTGAGATTTGGAGTTCGCGTGCAACTAGGTTATTGTTCGGGATGTTGAGGAGCACATATTAAATTAATTTAATTTTTCAAGCTAGTAGGACTTTTTTGTCTCAAAAATTGAACCACTAGATTTTTATTCTTTTAATATGTTGGGAGATTATCCCAGTTTATGGTTTAAATTTGGAGACTTTTTATTTTTCGGAAGCAAGTAAGTTGATTAATCGGAAGCAATTTGGTTGATTTGCGATTATCGGCGATTGGTGAAGCAATTAGCAAAACTTAGCCATAAACATGAGAGATTCAGCTGCCCTAGAGAGTGACACTTATGAGGGCTAGATAGCACAACTAATCGAAGCTAGAAGCACGACGAATCGAAGCTAGAAGCACGACAAAAAGGCTAGGACCTAGGCAGCTCAAGGTGTCGACCACCGGTGAACCTAGGCGGCGACTCAACTGAGCTATAGGGTGAATTTCGGCCATAGGCATGCTAGCAACTCTTGGGTGGTTGGGTGTCGTCGTATGGTCGATGTAGCCTTTTGAGTCACCGAAGCTAGCTTAGACACGTGTCACGATGTGACAAACCAAGGTTGCCTATAAATGGGGCGTCGCTGGACATTTACACTTACATCAGCTCCTTTGATAATTGTGAGTTAAACTGAGATTAGTAGTGAAGTGAAGTAGAAGGAAGAAGGAAGAAATCGCTTAAGAGAAGTTTAACGAAGATCAAGCACGCTTAGAGGTAAAGTTTAGTTGGTTATCTTTGATTTCAAGTTGATTTGTGAATCTCTTGTAATTCTTATTCTAGCATCTAGTGGTGTTGTTTACTTATTCATATTCTTGATGTTCTTCATGTTCTTGACGAAGAACAAGCTCGTCCTTTCAAAAAAGTATCATTTTCAAAGTTCGATTCGTTTTCAAGTTGTTTTTCAACTTTGATCTGTTCTTTTCAAAATTTCTTCCAAAAGTTGTTTTTCAAAGCTTGAACATATTTCTTTCCTTTGATTTCAATACTTTTTATGTCAAAATTGTATTTTCTACGTGGTGATTAAGCCGGTTTTTAACCGAGAAATCAAAGTGTTGTTTTTGCCTTCACAACATTTTCCTTTGAGAAATGTTTTATAATGTTGTATGATGGAAACGAGTTAAGGTGTTGCATATCATAAATGAGATGTATGGACGTTGATATGAGACATGCATACTTAACTTGTACGTGGAAAGAATATTTTGATGTTCAAGTATGGTTAAGGTGTTGCATATCATGAATGATATGTATGGGCGTTGACATGAGACATGTAATACTGTGAAGACGTGACAATACTGTGCACAAGAGGATGTGCTTCACTTGTTGTGACATTCTGGCCTCTCCATCGTACGCGGAAAGATCCTCTTGAGGATACATTCTACTTTGGGAGTAATTAATGTTCTACTCTGGGAGTAATGCCGCAAAACATGGAGGTTACTTGTAACCGTCACTCTGGCCAAGTGATTCACTCTGGAGTGAGAGGAGTGGTGATTGAAAAATGGAAAAGATCATTTTAAAGAAACTGAGTCTTTTCATTTACTTTCTTATTCTGTTGAGATTTTATTGTTGAACGGTTTCTTCAATATCTTTTATTATATCTGCTATTCTGTTGTACTAACCGCTGGCTTTACTGAGTCATTTGGACTCACCGTTGTTTGTTAAATATTTTCTTTAGCAGATGTCTGAGGTTTATTTGGGAGAGTTCACCAAGGCTATTCAACATGGCTTTGTCACTCTGGAGTTGACTTTTCGTGTTTATGTCACACGTGACCTAGATGTCCTGATAGAGGGACAAGGACATAGGTGGATCACTCCGCACTCAGATAACTATGTCAATATCTCGACTTGGAGGACACTGACGACGAAGATTAGAAATCTTCAGTTTTATGTTTTCTTAGTTTTTCCGCTGTAGTTTTCTCTTTTTAGTATGTACATTATAAAAGTTGGTCCTCTTTTGTAATACCTTGGTATTAATAAAAGGTCCTTCGTGTGTTTTGCTTAGTATCTTGTGCTTTGTCGATCTTCCCATAGGTTGTAACCTCAGCTTTATTAGCTGTATTCCATTACTATAAGACAACGCTTGAGGTCTTCAGGTCCGGCTATTACAGTTGTATCAGAGCTGTGTTTTTAGGAAAGCAAGGATAGTTAGCAGAACCTAAGGAAATGAGAGTGTTAGGAAAAGCACTATCTCATTAGTAAGCATAGTATGATCGTAGGAATAGTATGATATTGTCTTTTATCTTGTGGTGATTTTGGAGTTTATAACCTACCCTTTGTGTTTTAGGAGATAATGGCAGCTAGAAGGAATAGAGATAGAGGAGGGGAGAACGTGCATGAAGGAAGTTCATTTGATAAATTTGCCAAGCACCATCCCCCTAGTTATGAAGGAGGTACGGAACCCTTAGTGGCTGAAAATTGGCTTATGAATATTGAGGAATTAATGCAATTGTTAGAGTGCACTGATGATCAAATGATACGATATGCCACGTATCAACTAAAAGGAGAAGCCAAAAGGTGGTGGCAAGCCAAGAAGGAACTCTTGGAGATTGAGTGGACTTGGGAGCAATTTAAGAAGGAATTTCTAGATCGATATTTTCATGAGATGATCAGAGAAGCCAAAGCCCAAGAATTTACTACCTTAAGTCAGGGAGCAAGGTCAGTAGCTAAGTATGCTGCTAAGTTTATAGAATTATCTAGATTTGCTTTATATATGATTCCTGATGAGGGTAAGAAATCCCGTAAGTTTGAAAGAGGATTACAGTCCATATTAAGGAAAGAGTCTGTTGCCATAAGTTTGAGAATTTTCAGCAGTTAGTTGATAGAGCCTCGATTGTAGAACGTACTTTACAGAAGAGTGCTATTATTAATGAGTAGAATAAGAAACACTCTTTCCAAGAGAATCAATTCCAAGGACAGTCATCGGGAAAGAGAGGAGGAGGTAATTTTGGAAATAGAGGCAACGGGCAAGGGGATAGAAGAATGGTCCTAGTGCTGTAGGAATAGTTTGTTTTACATTGTGGAAAGCTAGGTCATTTTTCTCGAGATTGTAAAGTGAAGCAAGGATTCCCTCAGAATGTGCATGGGAATCAAGTTACTAACCCGGTAACAATCATAGAGGAAATCTGGAAATAATCAATCAACAGAGGGGAACTGGACCAGCAAGAGTGTTTGCTCTGAATGTGGAGGAAGCAGAACAAGATGAGAATGTGGTGACAGTACTTTTTCCCTTTCTTGTGGATTAGTAACTGTGTTGTTTGATACTGGTGCTACGCATTCTTTTATTTCACAGAATTGCGTAAATAGACTTGGATTGTTGGTAGAACCTTTATTTGTTAGACTTGATGTGGTAACTCCTTGGGATAAATAGTATGTGTACTAAGAAGATCAAGAAGTTTCCAATGGAAATAGCAGGATGGAGATTGCCTATAGATTTGACAATCTGGATATGGGTAACTTTGATGTGATTCTTGGCATGGATTGGTTATCTTGTTATCATGTAACATTAGATTGTCATGCAAGGAAGTGAGTTTACTTGTGCCTGGACAAAGAAATTCAGTTCAGAAATGTCAAGAAAGTGATTCCCAGACCTAGCAAGGAATTTCCTCAGGTACGATTAATATCTGCATTGAAAGCTTGGAAAAGTGTGATTAATGGAGCTCAGGCTTTTCTAGTTTCAATTGCTGGAATTCAGGAAGAGGAAAAGAAGTTAGAAACCATACCAGTGATCTGTGAGTATCAAGATGTCTTTCCAGAAGAACTACCCGGATTACCACTAGTAAGAGAAATTGAATTTGAAATTTCATTGGTACCAGATACTGCACCTTTGTCAAAAGCTCCATATAGGATGCCCCAGCTGAACTAAAGGAATTAAAGGAACAACTGCAAGATTTATTGCAAAAGGATATATTAGACCTAGTGTTTCACCTGGGGAGCTCTAGTGTTATTTGTGAAAAAGAAGGACGGCACTATGAGAATGTGCATAGACTATCGAGAGCTGAATAAGGTTACTATTAGGAATAAGTATCCTTTACCTAGGATTGATGATTTGTTTGATCAATTGAATGGTGCTGAAATATTTTCTAAGATTGATCTTAGGTCAGGATATCATCAATTGAGAATCAGGAAGGAGGATATTCCAAAGACAGCTTTTCGTACCAGGTATGGCCATTACGAATTCCTGGTAATGCCTTTTGGATTAACAAATGCTCCTGCTGCATTTATGGATTTGATGCATAGAGTATTTAGAGATTTTCTGGATCATTTTGTGGTAGTATTCATTGATGATATATTGATATACTCTAGGAGTAAGGAAGAGCATGAGAATCATTTGAGGTTGGTTTTGCAAAGGTTGAGGGATGAACAGTTATATGCTAAGTTCTCAAAATGTGATTTTTGGTTAAAGGAAGTAGCATTTCTAGGACATATTATTTCGAGTGAAGGTATATCAGTTGATCCAGAAAAGTAGAGGCAGTTTATACTTGGCCAAGACCTACTATAGTTCATGATATTAGAAGTTTTCTTGGATTTGCTGGATATTATCGTAGATTTGTAGAAGGATTCTCGAAATTGGCATCACCTCTACAGCATTGACAAAGAAGAATGCTAAATTTATATGGAGAGGAGTGTGAGCAAAGTTTTCAGAGTTAAAAAAAGACTGATTACTGCACCTATTTAGCTTTACCTAAGGAATCAGAGGTATATATTATCTATACTGATGCCTCAGAATAGGTTTAGGAGGAGTATTGATGCAGGAAGGAAAGTTATTGCAATGCATCACGACAGCTTAAGACACACGAGAAGAATTACCCCACTCATGATTTAGAATTGGTAGCTATAGTGTTTGCACTGAAACTTTGGAGACATTATCTGTATGGAGTTAAGTGTGAAATCTATACAGATCATAAGAGTTTGAAATATTTCTTTACTCAGAAGGAGTTGAATATGAGACAAAGAAGATGGTTGGAGTTAATCAAGACTATGATTGTACCATCAATTATCATCCTGGAAAGGCAAATGTTGTGGCAGATGCCTTGATTAGGAAGTTTATGGAAGGAAAGGAAAGGAGTCAGAAGTTGTCTCCTGAATTGGAAAAGGATATGGAAAAGAATGAGATTGAATTACTTTTGGATGAGGAAGTGAAACAATTGAATGCATTGACAATTCAATCTTCATTACAGGATCGGATTAAGGATGGACAGGCTCAAGACCCAATAGTGAAAGAACTTGTGGACTCGAAATCAGAGGTAATGATTAAGAATGATGGACTGGCATACTTTAGAGAAAGGATAGTGGTTCCAGACAATAAGGAGATTAAGGAACAAATACTGCAGGAAGCTCATAGGTCAAAGTATTCAATGCATCCAGGTTCCATAAGGATGTACCAAGATTTGAAAGCTAAGTTTTGGTGGCCTGGGATGAAAAGAGAGATAGCAGAGTTTGTTAGTAGATGTTTGATTTGCCAACAAGTGAAAGCTGAACATCCAAAGCCTGCAGGATTGTTACAACCTTTACAGATCCCAGTATGGAAATGGGATGATATTGCTATGGATTTTGTAGTTGGGTTACCAAGAGCATTGACTGGACAAGATGCTATTTGGGTTATTATAGATCGCTTGACAAAAATCAGCTCATTTCATTCCTATTAAGGTTAGTTATACTTCTGAGAAGTTGGCAGAGTTATACATTAAGGAAATTGTACACTTCATGGTATACCTAGTTCTATAGTATCTGCGCAAGGTAGAATATGCGGAAGGATCCTCTATGAGGATATCATTTTCTACTCTAGGAGTAATGACGCAAAATATGGGCCATGTTCTACTCTAGGAGTAATGCCGCAAAACATGGAGGTGACTTGTAACACGTCACTCTGGCCAAGTGATTCACTCTGAAGAGTGAGAGGAGTGATGATTGAAAAAGGAAAAATCATTTTAAAGAAACTAAGTCTTTTCATTTACTTTCTTATTCTGATGGGATTTTATTGTTGAACGGGTTTCTTCAAAACCTTTTATTATATCTGCTATTCTGTATACTAACCACTAGCTTTACTAAGACGTTTGGACTCACTGTTGTTTGTTAAATATTTTCTTTAGCAGATGTCTGAGGTTTATTTGGGAGAGTTCACCAACGCTATTCAACATGGCTTTGTCATTCTGGAGTTGACTTTCCGTGTTTATGTCACACGTGACCTAGATGTCCTGATAGTCGGACAAGGACACAGGTGGATCACTCCGCACTCAGATAACTATGTCAATATTTCGAACTTGGAGGACACTGACAATGAAGATTAGAAATCTTTGGTTTTATGTTTTCATAGTTTTTCCGCTGTAGTTTTGTCTTTTTACCATGTTCATTATAGAAAGTTGGTCCTCCTTTGTAATACCTCAGTATTAATAAAGGTCCTTCGTGTTTTTTGCTTAATATCTTGTTGCTTTATCGATCTTCCCATAGGTCGTAACCTCAACTTTATTAGCTGTGTCCATTACTATAAGACAACGCTTAAGGTCTTCATAGTATGGGGTATTACAACTACTCTAGAAAAAAACCTATGAACCTGACTTTCATACATCTATCCTTTACCTTGTGTTGATCAATGATCTATTCCTCCATTAATTTCATCTTGCAAATCTCGTCCTCCATTGATTTCATCTTGCGAATCTCGGCCTCCGTTGATTTCATTTCGCAAAGCTCATGCTCCATTGATGCCATCTTCCGGACTTTCGATGACAATATATCATTGCCAATTTTTGATTTAGCATGGTCAACCCATCGGAAGAATTTACATGCATCAGTTGTCTGACATAAAAATAGATGTTATTAACAATTGGAATTAAAAACACAAATTGTATGGTCACGTAAATCATTCCTTGGTACAACAGTGATTTACAATTGAAAGTCAAAACACAATGAGTGATCGATTAAGATACAAATTTCACAATGTATGCGTGTTAGATGAACCTAACAAAGAGGGAATAAGAAGAAAAAGATCTTATACAGTTTACTATGTAATGCTTCAATGTCTTAGAATTAAAATATCAAAAATTAAGGACTAAAAATCATGTTCAGATGACAGATTCCAGTCAAAAGTCTTCAGCTTTTCACTTCAGTGGAAGAGAAGGAATAGATGACAGATTCCAAAAAAAAAACCCAGACACTGGATTAATTGGCTATAAGGAACAGATGTAAAGGATCTCCTTTCTAATAGCAAGAAATATGCTGATCCAAAAATCATACCAATTACCAGATACACCCATTATAAATGTTTTCTAACAGTAAACAAAATATTCGCAGAAAGAACTAAAAAGAGAAACATATATGTTCCTCAACCATGAAACTTGAAAAAGGAAGAGAAAGTATATCAATGGCTATTTGTTTTGATAAAAAAATAACTTATTTCTTGTAAGTATAATGCATTTTATCATTGATCTAGAAGTGAAGCAAATACTTTGGGGAAGTAGCAAAGGCAACTTAAATAAGAAAATTGGAGATACGAAAAAACTTTACCATCTGATCAGATTAAAACCACATGAACTTTGAAGCTGACCTCAAGTAAAAGCAGTTTTCTAAAAGATGAGATTACCATATAAACTACTGCTTGTCAAGAAAATTTGATGAAGATCAAGTGATACATATGATTAACCAAGTATCTTCATTCTTTAATTAACCAGGTACAGAATAATGTTGTTCTAAGAGCAATCCCTTCTAGCTATAAACTTAAATTTACATTGGAACTGAGTACATACCATTCAAAGAATAAGGCAAAATTCACCATAGTACCACAAGAAAAAGAGATATACATACCTGAGCTGCACCATACCTCGCACAACCATAAAAAGGCGTCATGGGTTTGCAGCAGTAAGAGATATTTTGACTCTTGCTGGTATTCTGCATTGGCATAAAGGAGGTGGTGGTAGATGACCACTTCCGGAGATATCCAACCCTCTCTAACACTCACTCTCACCAATTAACATGGAAAAAACGCTCAAACTCGTCCTAATTGGCATTGAAGATATTCGGCGTTGAAGGTTCAGTCATGGTTTGAGGTTTCAAAAATTTGGGGCTCGTGGAGGATACGAGGGGAAGGGAGCTCACGATTGTTTTTTATTTTATTTGTTGGGTTTCTTTTCTTTTTTCGATCAACTTTGGCAATTGATGACATTTGGGCTGGTGCATTCTACATACGAGATATGTGTCGACACATTGTTGCATGGGGTCGACACATACCATATCCAGAATGAAACGCAAAATGTTTAATTTTTGTTTTTATTCCATGTAAGCACGCATATCAGGGATTTTTTTTTTGGACAATCGCACACGGATTCAAACATGTGTCCTCCGTGCGAATCTAGAAGGTGCACAATTCAAAAGCCTTCAGTGACTAAAAATCAAATCAATGACACAAAGAAGAACAAAAGCTCCTCAGACGGCTCCCATCCAAAACCGAAAGCTTCGCCGCCTTACAACTTCCGACCTTCGTCGCCTGACCGCTGAAAGCTGCAGGCTTTCTCATCCCCACTTCAAGGTAGTCTTCTAACTGTGAAAAATAAATGAAATGATGCCTTTTTTGTGAAATGGGTTTGTTCTTTGGAACTTGTCTTTCTTGGTTGTTGTTTGTTGGCGGGAACGTGGATGGTGGCCGGAGGGTGGTTGGTTGGTGGTTCTCGGTGGTGGATTTGGTTTTGTTGATGAGATGAGGTGGGAACGGGCAGCTGTTTTCTGGTGGAGAGTGGGTATGGTGTGCGGGATGGAGATGATCCATCAGGGTGGGAGGATCGACTGTTCGTAGAACTCCTCCCACCCTCCATTGCTGCTTCTGGCGTGCATTATGCCACCTCGTAGTACATTGGGGCCGCGGGATGAAAAAATGGTAGATTTGGCCTGCTCAATGGTGCTTTCTGTGGAAGAGAAACCACTGAGTTGACTCAGCCATGGGAGGGAGCTCGGGAGAAGAAAGGAAAAATTTTGGACACTTTTTTGTTTTTGCAATGAGTGTGCATAGTTTTTCTCATCAATTTTGTTGATCAATTTTCTCATCGTTTTGGGTTGGTTGTATATATGGGACAGTATGATGTAGTCGTACGTGAAGTGCTGTGAGTTCGCTAAATTTATATGGAACAATTTCTACCAACAAATTATGGTCCAAATTTGTACAATTTTTGTTGGGTTATATATTTGTCCAAATTAAGCGCATTTGTTTGTTTTGTTTTCAATGTCCAATCTACTTAGTTTTTCCACTTTTATATATTAGTTTGAATTTTCCTTCTATATAAGTTATCTATTTCCCTTGTAGACTGTCACATTTTACACTTTGTGTCTTTAATTGTTACAATCGTGTGGTGTTTTTGTGTGGATTAATAATATTGGTTTTCATTTACAAATTTTCTTTCACTAACGGGAATGTTAAATTTATTCTTTTGCAGACTCGGTTGATTAGTAACATCATGGCAATATCAAGAAAGCGATTAAGGAACATGCATGCCTCATCACTGGAAAATTTGACAGAAGAGGGAGGGATTCCGGGCACGACGGGTGCTAGTTGAGCAGGTCATCAAGATCGAGGAGCTCTCTCGGTTGAGCTTCAAGGGTAGGACACTCCCCCAAATTTTCACCGCCAGAAATGGATGCCCATCCTTCAAATGATAGGGTGCGTCATCCATGACATGGTTCAGGACTTTTATGTGGAGATGGAGAAACAAGAGCCCACTGTGGATCAAGTGACTCTGATAATCTGCGGGGTAGGGGTAACTATGTCAGCAGATGCGATTGCCGAGTTTCTGGTGATCCCTAGGGCTATAGTTCAACTCAAGGGCGACACCCTACGTTCACCTGCAACAAGGGGTACTGATGCTCTTCCTCCTCCACTAGAGAGCATTGCCCCTTCTCATCCTGGAGTTGCTGAGCTGACCATGGATCAGATACTACTAGCCATGTAGGGAGCAATCATCCGACATCTAATCCCCTTCTTCAGGATACTGCATTTAGTGCTCGCCTCGAATATTGATCCCAAGCTCCACAAGACAGGCTTCACACAGGAACGTGCTCGATTCCTGTTTAAGTTGGTGGGACCCACATAGATCTGCCTAGGCAGATATATGAAATCATTCATCGTGAGGCACATGTTAGCTCTCAGGATAGTCTTCCATTTGGAATGCTGATTACATGCTTCCTAGTAGTGGCGGAGGTTCAAGGCGTACCTGATGAAAAGACTATCTGCCAAATGAGACCTATCAGGTGGACCACTCCTGTGAGGAGTGCAGGCCATGTTGGCCGCGTGCACGACCTAGGCCCAAGATCATGAAGATGCACTATGGAGGGAGCAGTGCTTGAGGCAGAGAGGACCATGCAGCCCACCCAGAGCGCCCACAGTGGGTAGATGGGTTCTTGGCTGAGATCACAATGCAACTAGTTACTCTCCGTGCGTTTATCGAGGAGCAGATGCAATACATTCGCACCGGATTGCATTTATTGAGGACCAGTTTCTGGACCTTGCGGGCCTCCAGTGATGCATGTCGCTATTGGGGCATGGTGACGTCTTCTTTTGTGGCATTTCACCTGCACTTTTGTTTTGTTTATATATGCATATATGTAATTAACTAGTTTACATTTGGCTATGTCTATGGACTTATATATATTGTGGTAATGACATAGCTACTTTTTGATGGATTTGAACTACTTTTATGGATTTTGAATTGTGGTTGACATTACGTCATTGCCACATTATGAATAGGATGTATATTTTGATGGATTATATGGTGGAAACCCATATAAACTAGATTATGATGTCAATTATAATGCATTTGTACTTAGGTTTACATTACCATGTTATAATGCATATTTTGATGGAATATAGGGTGTGAATGTCAAAGTGTGTGCTCTATAAATCAATCACGATTATTGTTTGGTCCCCGAAAGCATCCTCGCATGTGTTGCCACCACTATGTTCTCATGTGTCGACACATAGAAAAAGTAATCGGGTGCACTTGTCATGTCTCGACGCATCAAGATAGCACCTAGGTTCATGTGTCACGTGTCGACACTTTCATCACATGTGTTGAGACAACATTCCAACATACAATAACTCATGTTCGTACAAAGATTCATACATAAAAGAACCCATCCGAAAACACCTTCGGACAATATTGAACACGAACAGAAAATAAAATGTATATTAGTTACGTATCAAACATCATATTCGGAATCTCATGTTTGATTTATTCGAACGATATTTATACATTTTCGTCACCCAATTGTAAGGGCTAAGATTTTGAGATGAGCAAGTTGAGCCACGAAATCCATTTCGGCTCTAAACGTTTCCCGCCATCTGTCTCGCACAAACTAGAGACGAAAGTTGTTGTGACGACTTCGTTATGTTGCTAATGAGGGATGACATTTATTTTTCATCTCTAATGATTTCTTTTAAGGATGGTTGACATTTTGTCTCTAAAGGTTGTACTTTGGAGACGTTTTACATGGCGTCTCAAGTAGAAACATCCCAGAAGAGCAAGTATGGTGTAGTGTGCCTCATTTCCTTACTCTCTTAAAACACTAGAAATTCGCATTAGGTTTTTTTTTTCTGAGACAAATCTTACTTTCTTTATCTTATTCTTATGGGAATATACTCTGACAGTGTGTTAAAATGGTTCATTTGAACAATTCCTTTGTTCGAACATTTTTTTTAAAGGAAACTTAAAAGTTTAAAATAATGCACAACAAATCTAAATTTAAAGTGTTGGGCCTCAAATGATTTGCATCACTGTAATAATATTAACATCCACAAAAAACTAAATGAGAGAATAACAAAAGTTGATACAACATTTTTCAAACCAACATCTTTCATTGTGTGGAAAAAAATAGATAGCAATACTCTAGTGAATAAGGTTGAACTTCTAAAAACCTTTTGGCAACACATCCAACCTAAAAAATAGTTATTTCTTCCAAACTAGAACATGCAAACAACTACTTTATAGGTATGATGTGTGACTAAAAGTTTTCTGATATCCAGCTCTACTGACTAGAGTATTGCTCTTTATTTCTTTCCATACAATGAAAATGTTGGTTTGGAAAATGTTGTATCAGCTTTTGTTATTCTCTCCATTAGTTTTTGTAGATGTTAATATTGTTACAATGATGCAAATCCATTTTAACCCAACACCTTTTTATTGAGATTTGTCATGCATAATGTAAAACTTCTAATTTTCCTAAAAAATAATAAAAAAAAAACGTTTTGAACTTGTTCAATAGATCACAATACGTTTGATCAGTGTAAACATGATCAGCCTTGTCTAGGGCCTTAGCTTTTTCCTACGCTGATATTAATCACCTTCACCAAAAACTGCATCGAGTAGATGTATAGACAAGTTATTTGATTTTTTTATTCAGCTGATTTTTTTTAATGATTATTTTTGTCAATTATTTAAGCATTATATTGATTACAATTTCTGATTTAGGAAGATAAGGATGCACGTAGAGTTGGAAAAAGTTTTGATACATGCAAAGTTGGATAAACGCAATGGCGAAGATAGATTATTTTTTTATTGTATATTATATTTAATTTTTTGAATATTCTGATTAATTATTTAATGTACATTTTGTTAATTAATTTTTTATTTAATAATATATTTTTGAATAATTTTCTAGCAATTTTTTAATTTCTTAAAAGATAGAAATAAGTCGTTCTAACATTTGTTTTAACATTCAAAATACAACGTGCCTCTGGTACATTCGAACGTTATTGTTTCTTTCATAACATGTTCGAACAATTACTTTTATTCCTCGGTCAATATATTCAACGGATTTAATGATATTCGTTGGAACGTCATCAAATGTACAAACATGTATTTACTTTCCGTCCGAAACCGTCCGAACGTTTTTTACGTCAACCATTGTAACAGAAAAAGAACGGTTACGAACATTAAAATTTTTAGAACGGAACCATAAATATCAAATGCATTTAAATTTTTCATCGAAACCAGTCTAAACATTACCGTTAACTGTCTGTTTGAAAGAGTTTGAATGGAAAGTTGATTTTGGGGATGAAATCCTTTACGTCCCGAAAAGACACTTTTTGGGAGGGAACACCATTTCTAACCCAAAAAACCTTTCGTAATAGGTTTGTTGGGAAGGTAGGGGCGACAAACGGATTCTATCCCAGAAAACTTTTAAGAAGGAATTCGGATTTTTTGCGACAGATTTTTTGTAGTGTGCGTGGAGTACTACTAGTCCTTAATATGGGAGCAAGAACATAGAATGGAGGCATGAGAATTCTCTGTAACATAGTAGAAAGGAAACGTCCCACCCTTAAAACTATGCATAAGGAATCAAAACACTATGATGGACTACTAATAAAAGTGTAAGAATGCCAAAGCATGTCTCCCCAAACTACGAACCCCATTGCATATTCTCTGAGTTAAAATTAATTCTCCATGCAATTCCCAATTGTTGTAGCTCAGAACGAACCCATGTATAAACACGTGATCCTCCATCTCCTCTATAGCTTGGAAGACTATATTCTTACATCTTTGACATGTGCACCTTATCTTGACAACAACTATCGGCACAATTTTGAGCCATATGCATATACATCGAAACACCTTCACTATATTAATTGTAACACCCTGAACCTCGGTGTTTAGAGGTATACTTTTATGCAAAAAATCAGTGAAAATCGGCAACCTTTTTTGGGTAAAAATGAGTTAACACAAAATAAATAATCTTTGACAATGTAATTAAAGTTCAAAATTAAAAACAATTGAATAAAAACGCTTTGTTTAAAACTCTTTAAAAAATAAAATTAAATGCTTAGTCTAACTATAACTCTAAGTCTCCTCTCAACTACCCACCCACGCGCCATCTAACATGACTCTCGCCATACTCGTAAATATCATTTGAAAAGATAGAAAAGATAAAGCGTGAGTTCGACAACATAGTAAGTAAAGTCATTATGCTAGTGTGTACCCCATGAGCCACACTATACTAGCAAGAGACAAAGTATTAGAAATATTTTCTAAACTATTGAAAACTAGTTTTTGAATAAAACAGTTTTATCAATATAATATAATGCTATAGAAATCTCTTTGGCAATAACTATAGGTCATGTTTACCTCGGTGACAAGGTTGTACCATTGCTACTTAGTTGGGGGCCAACCAAACTAAGTCAATATGTTGGGTAAAATTTTCCTTTACTAAGGCTTGGCCATGTCCAAGTATGCACTCGAGAAGAACCTAGCAATAAACCACAATGTTTCGAGAATGGGTGCAGTCAATCAGTTGCAATTGGTACCAATGCGCGTGTCCTACCAAGGCTGGATGTTCCTATTTTGGAAGAAGTTGATTGCACGAGTTCATGGGGGGAGATCAACTTGGCTGTATAGATCGATGAAGAAACGATTCTCGGATGGACACAGAGGTTCTGTGGTCCCTACATGTTGCAGAGCTGAGCGATTTGCTTAGGTAAGAGCAAGGTTGATAGATTAGCTTGGATTAGTATAATCAGAAAGATCACCTTGTAATCGAGTTTGAGAATAGTAAGATTTGAGTCAGCCGGCCTACGGGCCCTGACACTCTTATCTCTTCAAGATGTTCTTCAAGAGGATTTTCTCTTCATCACCAATTCCTTGTGTCAAATGGTGAATGTGTTGTTATTACGTTTGATTTCGTATTTCTTGTTAGGGTTAATGTTATCCCAAGGTTGCTCCTTGAGCAATCTAATTCATTTTGATGATAAAAATGAAAGAATAGCTTTGGAGTATTTTTAGAATATGTGGTTGTATATCCACAGTTCAAACAAGAGTATTCAATTGTATTTTTTCTCTATCATGGTCATTGAGCCCTATAATTGTACTAAACACCATGAAATGCACTTAAATGATTGCATTTAAGTGCATGCCATGGTGTTTAGTACAATTATAGGGCTCAATGAACTTAAGAGATAATAAATACAATTGAATACTCTTGTTTGAATTGTGGATTGACAACCACGTATTCTAAAAATACTTCAAAGCTATTTTATCGTTTGTTATCATCAAAATCGATTTAGATTGCTGAAGGAGCAACCTTGGGCTAACAACTTCTCCTTTGTGCTGATGAGAAACCCTTTTTGAAAGGTCTATGCTAAGAAAACAAAAAGGTCCTCCTAAGAACAAGCAGGAGTTTTTCAAAACACTTTGATGGAAAGAGCTTTGGATTTTTAGAAAAATTTGCAAGAGTTTCCTTTGTATTATGAGGTTTCCAAAAATTTAAACTTGATGGGAAAAACTACTATATCATTCTCTAAACTTCACAAACTCCACATTATAATCTTAAATCACAAACACTTCAATATTCTTCAATATTCAGGAGTTTTGAGGTAGGAATACTATTTTGTGGTCAATGTCGATGCTTTGTAAATTGGAGATGAATATCAAAGAATACTCAATTTTCATTCATAGTTAAGCATAAGGATAGAAGGTAAACAAAGTAATATCATTCATAAACTGCAATGTACTCATATATCAAATAAGTCTGAAAAACAAGTACAAAGTAATGCAAAGTGTAAAGAAATCCAAAGATTACATGTTTCTTTACAGGGCATGAGAATACAAAATTTCTCATATAACTTTTCCCCCTTTGGCTTTGTCAAAAAGATAGGGAGGGGTAGGCTAAGGTAGGGAAGGTCACTTTGAAGGACATGGGCCAGAGTCAAGATTATTGCGGGAGAGGAACCTCGTCCAAGATGTACTGAACCACTGAACCTAGTTGACGACATTGGGATGAAGATATCTGTCCGTATAAATGAAGATGTCGCAAGTCTGAGAGATGTCCTCCACAGTCCTATGAATACTAGTACCCAACCCATCTGAAGCCTTCGTCAACTCATCCACCTTTGCAATGAAGGTGTCCCTCCACTTCCACATCACCTCTAGACAATATGACATATTATTGTTGTAGCAGTGATGAGGGGAGCGAACCTTGCACTCAAGTATCTGTAACTTTGAGCTGTGTGAAGTCAGAAGGGCTTTGATCTCATCAAACATCGTCTTCATGTCCTCATGAATAATGGTCATATGATCCTTTAAATCCTTGATAGAGGCTTTCATGAGGGCAAGCCTAGTCTCATGAGAACCGGAAGGCACTAAAGTGGAGGCATGTCTTACAGCTGGAGTACGAGGAATGTCTGGAGTACGAGGCACGTCTTTTGGATCCTCTTCTTCGGCTTCCTTTTCAGATGCTTCTTCTTCCTGAATTTCCTGAGAAGGAGTGGCCACTCCTTTCTTCACCCACTCACCATCTTCTATCTAAATGAATCCCATGAGCCTCAGTGTCTTCTTAATATACTCTTTGGAGGCTTTCGGTTTCTCCCGGTCTTCCCCATTAGTATCAACCTCAAACAGCTGGAAGATCTGAGTGATCAACATCCCATAAGGCAAACCTTGCCTTCTCTTCTCAGAAGCAGCCTTCATATGAATCAATAGGAGGTGGCCAAGGTTCATTTAACGCCTCGTAATCAAACAGCGTATGACAAAGAGGTCGAGGAATGTAACATACTCAAATTTCTCCATCTTGAGGAAGTATAATGTTACAAATCATATGGTGTAACAGTCTCCGACGAATATTTAAGTCACTGGCCTCCGGCTTGACTATCGCATTTAGACGAGGGTCATCTCAATGGGCACCACATCAGACATGCCAGCCCATGTATAAGATTCAAAAAACTTTACCCCTGAGTTAGGAGACAGAGCCATATTATTCAATGATGTGACAAATAAATCCAAATCTTTTCCTTTAACAAGACTAATGGCATCCTCAGAAACAGTAAACCCAACATTTGCAAAGGATTGCTTAGTGAGATAAGGAAAGGAGTCACACTTCAACCCAATGAAGTTTGACCACCCATGGTAGTCAAACATCTCTTGGAAGTCAAACCCGTTCTTCGTAAACCAAGGCAACAACACCCAACGACCAAAAATTACCTTTCAATGTTGAAAATCCCGATTGAAACCTTGTTGATGAATCCCAGTATGAAAGGAAGGAATCCCATGGGTTGCTGATGGCGCCTCATCCATTCACACTCGATTTTGTGGCCTTGAAGATTCACCCACATCAAATACTCTCTTGCGTTTGCCGTTGGACATGGTAGAACGTTAGGGCTAGGTTTTTTTGTGGTGGAGAGGGAAGGGAAGATGATTTCTGTTGTGGTGGAGAGAATCTGTGGAGATTCGGGAGAGAGGGAGAAGGGATTGGCATGAGAGGAGGGTGCCGTGAGGGAGAGAGAGGGTGTGGGAAGAGAGAATAGGTTACAAGAGGTTTTGAAATTGAGAGATAACTGTTTCTAGGGCTAAGAGTAGTTAAGTAGATGAGGTGTCGAAGTATTAACCATGAAAGAATTTCATTAAAGCAACTGAAGCGTCATCTGGAAAACAGTCTAGTCAAAACATGTGGAGACAAATTGCATATGCACGGGACTATGTGTCGACACATTGTAAAACATGTGTTGACACATGCTCAAAAGACTTCTCCAGGAACAACCAATGTGTCAACACATGGCTGAATAGTGTCAACACATACATTTCCAGTGAGTCAAGAAGTCCGAAGTGTTGTTGAACATAAGTTCTGACACATGACATGCAAATGTGTAAAACACGTTGTTTTCAAGGAAAAAATGTATGATGCAATCAATATGAGTATGAACAACATATAATAACATGAAAAATGTTCCAATCAACCCACGAATGATACAATGGGCAATTCGTAGGAATAATAATTATTCGAGGGGGAAACGCATATCGATCTCTTGACAAATGAAGCAAAAACGATCCTCATTGAGAGGTTTTGTGAAAATATCAGCAAGTTGAAGATCTGTGCTTACAAACTCAAGTGCAATATCCCCGTTTTGAGCATGATCTCAATAAAATGATGCTTAATCTCAATATAATTAGTCCTAGATGAAAGTTTGCTTGCGGAAAATTAACTTACCAATTCTCTTTGTTGATTCCGAGAATTTTTCAATAAACTTAAGGTTCTTGTCAATCTCACAATCTTGAGAATTTCACATTACCAGCCCAAGTGTTTTGCCTCCTTCCTCTCCACACTCACAACTATGTAGGGATTTTCTGATTCATGATGGCCAACTCTTAGACTAACAATTAGTCCATCATGGGTAGACTATCTCATAGCTATCATTTTTATATGAAAACCCTAGCTGTGATAGTGCATGGGATCGTTAGGGATCTCAGATCTCGGCTGCAGGATCACATGGAAAAACTCTTCTTCCATTAACTCCCTTACATTCTTTTATTCCGAATTTTTGGGCTTCTACTAATTGTAATCATGTCCATCAAACATATTACAATTTACCCCCGAGAATTTGAGATTGATTTATGAAATTCCTTTTGCTAACAATTATAATGTTTATTTATCCTTCCACCACACTATATTCCATATGAGTCAATAGGACCAAAAGATTTGTAACTCGTTGGACTATCAATTGTTTCCAAATTAAAATTTCACAAATAAATATATATATATATATAATTTGAAAAACATTTTCACAAAATATATATTGGCCAATGTATTCTTTTTCTAGTCTAACCTTATACAGATATACTTGAATATACTGTCTCATCAAAAGACTGGTGGATTCATTGTTGAGCATTTATACAAACCCATTTATTTTGTATAAGACCCAACGTTATCTGGAATTTTTGATCTGGAAAGATCATCACCAAACAACTCGGTCAAAGCACAAGAACACAACAAATAAAATCCATATAAACCTTTCAGGTCTAAGGATACAATAAACTAATTGTGCTGAATTGTCACGCCCCGTGCTGGTACTACCCCTTGGCTCGCGTATAGTAATCGCATGCACAAAAAATTCGGGATTACCGCACGATAAAAACTCTTAGAATCACTTAAATGCCCTCAAATTTACTTAGCGGAAGACTTGTTTTAAAACTGTTATGGTAAATAGAAGAAGGTCGAAAATCAGTTTAGAAACTTGAACGAAAGAAGTAAAATCTCACAAAGTAATAAATCGTTATATTTGCACTTGGAAAACCTTAATTGGTTAACGACTAAAAGAAATATGGCAAAATCATATAGAGTATCGCATCGTAATAATATGCACTTACTTAGAAAAATCTCATTAACGAATTAGATTGAAAGTGTTGGATTAGGCTTTTGAGTAGAGATAAGAACTTTGAAATAAAGGATGAGGAAAGAGACACGAAAGGAGATTGAAAACCTGAAATAACAAGGATATTTTTAATACAAGAAAAGTTCAAACCGTCCTCCCGGGACTACATAAAAGGTACATTATAAAAATTCAGGAACTTCCTAAAGTTCACCGTACCATTTGAAAACTGATTACAAGGAAAACAAATACCCGAAACACTCTAACAAGCCTAAGAGGGGTACTAATCCTCCTCGTCCGAGTCCGATGTAAGATCAATAATCTCGGTACTGGAGTGGTACTACTATTTCCCGTTGGCGGGGCCGAGGGAACATAATCGAACCTTAGCCACTCGGGCGGTACACTGGCAAACCAAAGTCCTCAAATCGGGGTAACGGGGATAGTGGGATAGAGGGGATGGTGGGGGTACAGGGGATGGGGGTGAGGGCTCCCTAAAGAACCAGTAGGCCTTATGCTCCACTAATACTTCAAGGAAATCCAAAACCCACGTTCGGATCTTGAGTACCAGGATATAAGGGTAGAAATCGTAGGTTAACTCGTCCTCGAATAGCTTCATTCTTCAATACCCAAGTCGCCAAGCATTGCAAAAACAACATAAGAGAAAAAGGGTGAGTCCTATTGACTCAATAAGGTGGGGGCGAGGAAACATGATCAAACAATACTGTGCATATAATTCTCTTAAACATGGTGTAAAACTAACTTCAAGCATACTAAGAATGAACTTGGATGAATTAAAATATGCAATGCATCACACCATCATTGGTTCCTGAGGAGTTCCCGATGTCTGCTCTGTTCACCCCAGAGTCGGGTTGTGCATCCCCTCCCCTTCTATGGGACTGTCCCGTGCCTCCAGCACCAGGACCCTTAATATTACGCCTTAGCGTTCATAAAGGAGCCCACCCACTCCCTGCTGTGGGGGTTGCACGTCTCTAAGTGCTCGATCCGTCACTACCATTCGGGGAATCACCTTGCAGCTTAGGGGTTCCTCACATTTGTTTTTCCTCTTATGAATGCAATCTCATGTCCAAGCATTAAAGCACACATGTAACATTCCACCCAAACAATGTACCCTAGTTTGCAATGAACTTGAAAGAAACATAACAGGTTTAAAGAATAATCATTGACAATTGAAACAACCATGATAATAACTAGTAAGATCTAAGACATTAAACCCCATTGAAGGCCTATTGGGCCTCCTTAGACCCTGCTGGGCCTATTCCCAAAGTATTATTGGCTTGATGCTATTTTAGGGTTTTGGGCCTAAAGTCCATTTAGGCTCCTAAACGGGCTTTGTGATTTGGGCCCTTATTCTACTTGGTTTGAACTCAAAATTTGGGCTTCCCATCAATTTTTCGTGCTCTATCCAACCATGTAATCATTTTCTCATTTTGGACCATTTTTCCCTAACGAATTAGGCAAAATATCGAATCTGGCCTAAGAGAGACCAGGGGCATTTTTGACCTTTTCCTTCCTCATTTTGAGCTGAAATTTTTACAGGGATCCTAATATTAGATAAGGATAATATTATCTGGAAAGTTTCATGAAAAAATACAATCTGTAGCTTAAGGTCGATTTAGGCAGCACCTATGATTGCCTAAATGCCCTAGATAGGTGTTCATGCTTTTGATTAATCTATGCTTTTTGAAACTTTAGGCTAAGAATAATTTTAATCTATCAACATAAAGGAAATCATAGAGCACATAACATATGGATTCTTCAAGAAATTTAAAGGCAAACAAAGATCATTTGCAATATCATCAAGGAACATGCATAATGCATCTTTTTCATGCTTTCAACTTCATAACCTCTTTCTTGAGCCCATGGCTCCTTTCTTTGGCCCCATTTGGCCTTCTCTTGATCAGGGATACTTTAAAGTCTCTTGGCCATTATCATTCATTATTGCTCCACATTTCATATCATGACATTGAATCATAAAATCATGTAGTGCAACATGCAACACCATAAGCCATTTTTCTTGACCAACCCGTGGTCTATAAGGCTTCAAGTTTAGGCTTATCACCACTGTCATAGCATCATAAAGCATGTCCAAAGCTCTTTTGAAAATCAAACCAACTCAGCAAGCAATCTCATACACATGTTATAAGAAATATTCATTAAGCCTTAACATGCAAGATGTCTAGACTAGTATATACTTCATAGCACCTTTGAACCTTTCTTTTTGCAAAAACTTTGAATCCAACATAACCCTAACATGTTCATCATTGAATCACAGTTCTATGCACACAAATATATATGATCAATCAATACAAGAGAACATGTTATCCATCCTCAACAAAACACAAGAACCTAAACCCTTACCTTGGTGATCTTAGGTAGCTCTTGATGTTCTCCTATTAACACAAGCTCTATTGGTTAATGACACTGAACTAGGGGCTAAGAAGAAGTGGAAATGATGATGAGGAAGTAGGAAAGAGGTGGTGCAAGGGGGTGTTCAAGGCCTTGGCCGAAACCCTTTTGCCAACTTACCTTGGCATGGAAGTTTTTCCACCTTCCTTCTCTTCTTCTTTTCCTCTTCTCTCCTTCCTTTCCCTCTTGGCCGAATGCTCTCAGCACTCACTCCTCTCTCTCAGACTCAAATGGCCGGCTGTTGGTGTGAGAAATGCATGGCAAGGGTTGGCTTTTATAGCCAACCTTGCCATCATTTGGTCAAGGGGTGGCTGCCACAAGCAAGCCCCTTGATTGGGTGGCTTGGGGGCACAAGGGCTGGAGGAGCCAAATAGCACACTCCCCCTTCCCTAGGTGATGATTAAGGATACTTACATAAGCTAAAATCACTTCAAAATCAAATCAAATGTGATTGCAAGCAAGCATGGCCGGTTGGTCCATTTTTGAATCTTACTATTCATGCATTAAGGCCAAGAAAATGGGACTAGGGAAAAGGACAAAGAAAACAAGACAAAACAGGATTTTCTTGTGTGTGCCGTGTGACCTAGGAGGAGAGAGAGAGTGGGACCCACATGACATCAAAGTAGACTTAGATTAGCAAAATGATTAGCTAAGTTGTAAAGTTAATCAATGCATATGTTAGAGAAAAAAAATAGGTAATTAGTCAAGTAATTAACCGAGATTAGTGATAGAATAATCAAGATTGACACTAGGTAAAAATTTAGATGTAAACAAGAGAATGAAAAGGGAAAGAGATTAAGCATACCGAAATCCATTAGGGCAATTAGAACCGAAATAAATCATGTGTCAAGAAATCAAATCTAATACTTAGAAAATGTTAAATATGAGCTAATGAAGTATACTTAGGAAAAATATCATGTGTTTAAATCAAGCAATAGGAATACTAAGATATTAACAAGAGAATGGAAGAATTTTGTTAAACGCATATAAACCAATAAAATAGAGAACAAAATTATTCAAATTATTCAAATAAATCTAAAAATCACAGAGAACAAAACTCAAGTCAAATAAGAAATTTAAGCACATGAAAGTAAATCAAATAATGTAGGGAGTTAAGAATTAAAGAAAGAAAGCACATATGTAATTTAAATTAAAAAGGTTAAATTAAAATACTAAAGTCATGAATTTGGAAACCAAAGAAATTAAATAGAGGAAAGAAATCCTATAAGCAATTAATCGAATGATAAATATTAAACAATGAACAAATTAAGAAAATAAAGTAAATACTAAGGAAAAGAACACAATTACTAAGGATATTGAAAGAAAAAATCTTACTGCAAGAGTCATAAAAGGAGCTTAAAAGATTAGGGGTATCACATGAATACCTTCTCAACATCAGTAATCAATTCTAGAAGGTATTCATATTTGATTCGTTCAGTGCATGTACTCTTACATTATATATCGTTTGCTTAAGGTCACCACCTTCAATGACAAAGTCCATCATCCTATTTAATAGAGGCACAACGAGTGTAGACCTATCGTATATCAATATGTATCTCGGTCTAGAACAAAACATCAATTGAACAATGAACCAAAGAGTCATACTTCCACCTTTGATTCATCAATCATTGGCATGACTTTTCTACAATGTCACTCAATAATATCTATGTAACATCTTATGTCACATCATATTACCCAATAAATAAGTATAAACATGTGACATCTAAATAACTATTATTCAAATAAATGATTTTTAGGGCATATTTCTTACACTAGAGTGTTGAATTGGATTTTTTGGAAGGTTTATGGTGCTCGTGTTATCACACTTTATTGGGATGAGAGAATAATAGAGATTGAAATCCTCCAATTGTTGTTTCATCCATAATATTTGTGCCACAACAGTTACCAATAGCAATATACTCGGCCTCTGTGGTTGATAAAGCCACAAAATTTTGTTTCTTTCAAAATCAAGACACTAAAGATGGGCCAAGAAACTGACACGCACCATTAGTGTTTTTCTATAAATTTTGTAACCAGGCATAAGCAACATCCGAGTATCTTTGCAAATTAAATTCAACACTCTTGGGATAAAACAGACCAAGATTTGTGTGCCAACAAGATAACGAAATATCCTCTTAACTGCAAAGAGATGAGCTCCTTAGGGCAAGATTTAAATCTCGCACACATGCACACACAAAACAAGATATCTAGTCTACTTGTAGTAAGACAAAGGAACCAATCATACCTCGATACTTTGTTTGGTCCACATCCTTACCTTTCTCATCCTTTCCTATTTTGGCTAATGGACTCATAGGTGTACCCATAGGCTTCGAGTTGTCCATTCCAAAATGTTTGAGCAAATCTCTTATGTATTTTACTTGGTTTATAAAGATACCCTCATTGCTTTGTTAATCTGAAGTCCTAGAAAGTAGTTAAACTTTCCCATGAGGCTCATCTCAAATTCACCTTTCATAACTTTAGAGAATTCTTC
This sequence comes from Morella rubra, assembly GCA_003952965.2. NCBI lineage: Eukaryota > Viridiplantae > Streptophyta > Magnoliopsida > Fagales > Myricaceae > Morella > Morella rubra. The sequence goes on from CM025853.1 coordinate 9,905,767, forward strand.
ACAAGGGATTCATTAGTATAACCAAAAAAAGATATCATCAATGTATATTTGAACAATTAAACAATTCATTATTCTTTTCCTTAGTAAAGAGAGTAGTATCAATCATACCTTGTGAAAACCCTTTTTCTATAAGAAAAGAAATTAATCGTTCATACCATACTTGTGGTGCTTGTTTCAAGCCATGTAATGATGTTATGAGCTTGAACACATGGTTGGATTGTTTCTCATCTTCAAGTACTGGAGGTCATTCAACATAAAATTCCTTAGAAAGAAAACCATTGAGAAATGCACAGTTCACATCTATTTGAAATAATTTAAAGTCTTTAAAACATACAAAGGCAAGCAACATATGAATAGACTCTAAACTAGCAACAGAGCAAAGTTTCATCAAAATCAATGTCATCTTCTTGATTGTAACCTTGGGCTACTAATCTTGCCTTGTTCCTTACCACAACCTAGATTCATCCATTTTGTTTTTAAAACTCATTTTGTACCAATAACTAGTGATCTTTGGGTCTAGGAACTAGATGTCATACTTGGTTTTTCTCAAACTATTTTAACTCTTCCTCTATGCATGGATCCAACTTTCATCATCTTTAGCATAAAAAATATTCTTAGGCTCAATTTGAGAAAGTAAAGCTAACTTATTAGCTTGGTTTAAAGAAGAGCGAGTTCTTACCCCTTTCTCTTCATTACCAATGACTTGATCAATAAGACGATTTTTGACAAACTTCCAAGCCTTTGGTAGATCATTGTTGCTTTAAGGCATTTCTTCTTCAGTTTCTTGTACATCTTACCCTTGTGAATGAGAGACTGCCTTTTCTTCGCTTGTAGCTTGATTCTCAAATTCTTTTTCCAGATCACAATATCATCGCCATCTTTTCTCATAGAAACATTAGATTCATCAAATACACATGAATAGATTCTTCAACAACTAAAGTTCTTTTATTAAAACACGATAAGCTTTACTGAAAATAGAATAACCAAGAAATATACTTCTTGCTTTCGCATCAAACTTACCCAAGTTGTCCTTGTTATTGTTTTAAGCACAAAGCATTTACATCCAAACACATGAAAATAACCAATGTTGGGTTTTCTATTTTTTCATAGCTCATATGGAGTTTTCTTGAGAATATGTCATATCATACATCGATTGATAACATAACAACTAATGTTAATGACTTCAGCCCAAAAATAATCTGGCAAGTTGCTTTCAGAAAACATGGTTCTTTCCATTTCCTCAAGAGTCCTATTATTCCTCTCAAAGACACCGTTTTGTTGAGGAGTCCTTAGAGCCGAGAAGTTATGGCTAATACCAAAATCCACATAAAATTTTGCATATGAGGAATTTTCAAATTCTTTTCCATGGTCACTTCTCATGCTAGTAATAGCAAAACCATTTTTATTTTGAATCCTCTAGCTCAGTTTTCCAAATGCATAAAAGGCATCATCTTATGAGCTAGGAATAGAACCATGTGAATCTACTGAATCATCAACAACAATAAGTCATATCGTATGCCAACCAAACTTGACGTTTGAGTTGGACCAAATAAGTCCATGTGTAGAAATTGAAGTGTCCTAGAAGTGGACACAATGTTTTTGGGTTTAAAAGAAGTTTTAGTTTGTTCCCCTTTTGACAAGCTGCACAGATTTTATCCTTTTAAAAAATAATGTTAGGCAAACCCGAAACAAGTTCCTTTTTGTCCAATTTTGAAATAAAGTCCATACATGCATGAGCAAGTCTTCTATGCCACAGTCAACTATCATTCTCACTTAGAGCAAAAAGACATTTTACATTTTCAGAAGAGATATGCTCTAAGTGGAAAATATACACATTCTTGTCGATGCCCTACAAACAAGACTTTCTTGCTTTCTAATATTTTCAAAAATCATATTGATGATTCAAATATGACTCAATTTCCCTTATTGCGTAATTGACTAATGATCAATAAATTATGCTTAAAACCATCAATAACTAAAACATGTTCAAAAGTGAGATTAGGAGCCATAACGACATTTCCAACTCCAAGAATTCTTCCATTACCGTTATCACCAAATGTAACCGATCTTTTTTCTTTAGGACTAAGAGATTTGAACCAACTCTTATCACCATTCATGTGCTTGGAGCATTCACTATCAAGAGCCCAATGTTCCTTGACTTCGACAGTCTTCAAGCACTCCTACCAAAAGAATCTCTTCTTAATTTTTGGTACCCAAATCTTTTGGGTCCTTTGGTGCTAGAAACAGTTTCCTTCACCTTGTCCTTAGGAATCCAAACAAATTTAATGCCGTTAGAAGATCTCTTTCTAGTTGGGCAAGTGTGTGAAATATGTCTCGATTTACCACAGAAGTTGCACAATGTAAATGATAGAGAGAATTTTGTACTCATAAAAGAATAAGATTTTTGATCATTAAAAGAATCATATCCAGTGCCACTTTTGTTGCCTTTGAGAACCAAGAAGAATGTCAAGGTTTTCTTTTCCTTGAGTAAAGCTTGCAAGATTATTTATAAGAGAGTCAACTTTCATTTTCAAAGGGTCATTTTTAGCAACCAAAACACGTGACTCACTTTGCAAAGATTATTCACTTTCTTTTGTAATGATTACAATTTTCCCCCTCAAACTATCACCGATTCTCAAATACCCCCACAAACGAGTTAAATTTTGTGGAGGTATTTGAGAATCGGGTGGTAGTTTGAAGGGAAAAATTGTAATTAACCCTTCTTGTTATATTCTAATCTCTCTTGAGTTATGCACTGATCACATAATATTTGAAGAATTGTAGGAGAGAGTTACCAAGAAAGAAGTACTTCAGTGAGGAAGGTACAATTTCGATTTGCCATATCTAATATGTTTTGCATTGTGACAGATTGTGTTTTGAATAATATTGAACACTATAGTGTTCTATTGTCTGTCATAGTCTGCTTGTAGTATACTAGAAAGATACTTTATTACTACTATGATTAAGTGTGTTGATTCGTGCTTCATAGTCTCGTAGTTGATTAAATTCATTTAGAACATATATATTCATTTAATGTATTGAAGTTTCTTATTAGGGTTGTTAACATCTAGATCAAATTTACTTTGTTGGTATGAATATTATTGTGGTTTCACTTTCTCTTTTAAAATTGTTGAACATATTTTTTAAAGAAACCTACTCAGCCCCCTCTAGTTATATTTGTACTTGTTCGGGTCTAAAAGTGCTTGTTCACTATCCATTTTAAAAATTCAAACATATTCTAGAAGTATTTAAAATTCAAAACTTTAAAATCTAAAGAGATGAGAATAAAACATCTCTTCTTTAAAATTTAAAAACTTTTAAAAAATAACCTTTTTCAAATAATTTCAACATTTCAAACTTTAAACACTTTTAAAAAGGATAACTTTTTCCAATATATCAAAATTCAAAATCCAATTTTATTAATAAAAATATATGAAAAATCCAGGGTGCTACATCAATTCACACTCCACTCATCTCGTTCATAAATCTAGCTTTTATCCATTACATTTTACATTCCCTTTAATTATAGGTACATAAATGCAGTCATGCAAACAATGATGAAAGTTCACTTCCAACTCCTATTTTTCTAGGGGATAGGTCATGTACCCTTCAAGATTATACTATCCACATGATTTGTAATAGTGATGAGCATTGTGGTCGATGAGTTACGCACCCGCTGTCAAAGGCGCGTGTTTAAGCACAATGCCAAATGTGTACCAGAAAGACAGAAGGAGTGCTAGGCTACAATTTCTAACTACATTGCATAGAATGACCAAAACAGTTACGTACTTTGAGGATATGGTCATCCCAAACTATCAACAAGTGGACAATTCAAGAGTTACCACGCATTCAAATTTGAAAGAACAATAATATCCAAACGTCATAGATTGGTCATGACTGATGGATGTGCATCGTTTGTGACGAAGCACTTTTCGTCACTAATTGGTGACTACTGATGGTTTGTCGCCCAAAAACCTTGTGGATGAACAATTAGCATGCGTACGGTTACAACTGTTGCTAATCGTTGTCTGCATGTGCCATCCATTCTCACAATCCCTTTCCATCACTAAGAGGTTCTATTTAGTGTTGAATTTCAATTTGCCACTGCCAAATTTATCACTAAACGTTTGCAATTTTCTGTAGCAAAAAAAAAATACAAGATGAAATTCTTCTGAAACGAAAACAAATTTATTATACAATATCCTCAACAAAAATTTGAGAAATTGGAGGTTTCCAATCTTTAATTTTATTTTATTTTTACTTTGCCAAAGCTTTAATTGTTTTTTTTTTTTTGTTTAATTGCTATTCTGCCATGTAGAAAAGTCAAATATTTCTCGTTGCATATGTTGCGTCCAACACTTACATAGACTACAAGATCAAGTGGAAACAATTTAAAGGTTCTTCAATTTAAGTAGCATGCGCATTCAGGGACACTGGCACTTTTCGTTGGTAAAAAAAAATGGGAACTGATGCTAATACAAGATAGCAATTATCCTGTAGGCTAGGGCAATCGGTATGTTGCAAGGGGAGACACCGAATTCTTCCCAAAATCTCAGAGAGAATTCTTAAATTCAAATTATTCAATCGTCTCCAAAACAACCCACAAGCTGGGCTAAAATAGCTAAAATCTCATCCCTCAATGGGATTTTAACATTTGTGTGGAAAATATTGGTTCTCAACCAATCATCTCCATCACCTCTGGGAGTCAAGGCTCTTACGAATGACCAAAGTCTCATGGCCATCTCCGTACAGCACATCCCCATCTCCCTCTTCATCATATACTGCCTCTCCAATCTCCTCAATCTCGAACATCTTCCTCAAGTATAAGACTTCCTGCAATTGGTTGCGCCCCGTTCACCACATCTGAAACATTTAATAGTAGGGTTAGAACTACAGGACGAAATTCTTGAGGGCGAGCTGTTCTGTTGCCTAACTGGTCTTCTATTCTGCTATTTTTCTATAGGCTTCACCACAGCGAGTGAAGGCTGAGCATCTTGTAGAGGTGCGTAATCCCCCTAAATACCGTGCCACCATCTGGTCTCAACATCATTCCGAGCGATCAACTGATAGAACTGTATAATCATCAACTGAAATGAAGCGCTGGAACAAGGATTGGGTGTAGCTAGTGATCTTGGCCTTGCCCTGCCTCTCTTGATGTTTCAGCTCCCACCATGCAGATGCGAGTTTGATAGCAACCAGTCTTTGACACGATACTTCTTTATAATCAAAAATTCGTTCTACTTCATTCAACCAATCAATAAAACAATTTGTAACGTACCAGAAAACTCGGGCAGTCTCCATGAAACCACGCAAATTGTGATACGGATTATCAAAATCGTCAGAACCATGAGGTGCCACAATTCTGCGAACCAACTTAGAACCTGCCCACTGCCATGACTACGAGATTTCTTTTCTGCCATCCAAGGAAAGACACCGAATTCTTCCCAAAAATCTCAAGAGAATTCTCAAATTCAAATTATTCAATCATCTCCAAAACAAACCCACAAGCCAGGCTAAAATAGCTAAGAATCGCATCCCTAATGGGATGTTACCAAAAATAAATAGGCAAAATCTGGTCCAAATCGGATTCAAAAATAATTCCCAAAACGATAAAGGAAAGAAAACCAACCAAAAATAGGTTTTTGAGAGGGAAAACAGCATTTTTAGGGCTCAAAACGAGGCACCAAAGCATAGCTAGTGACCACGACGTGCGCCGAAAAGAGCTTTCCGAATTGGGGTCATGGGCACGAATCGGATACTCGTAGCCAAAGTTATGACCAAAAAACCGACACGTGCACGAAAACTGCCCCAATTAGGTTAGATTCCGATTTTCTTGCCATCCTTGCGCTGATCTACCCGCTCAAGGTAATTCAACGCCATCAATGTGGAATCTGACAGCTCAGCGTCGTCTGACTCAGCTCCCCCTGCATCAGTCACCCCGGGTGGGAAAGAACTCGTCCTCGAGTTCACAGCAGCATCAACAGAATCCGCAAAATAAGGGCTCAGGTGTTTCACATTAAAGACATCAGAAGTCTTCAAGTGAGTAGGAAGACGCAACCTGTAGGCGTTGTCATTGATCTTCTGCAGTATCTCACAGGGTCCAATCTTCCGCTCCTTAAGCTTATTATACTCGCCAACAGGGAAGCGATCACGAGTTAAGACAGCCCAAACAAAATCACCAACTTCAAAAAGTACCTGACGGCGATGACTGTCGGCGCGAGCTTTGTACTTGGTATTGCTCTCGTGAATGGCCAATTTCACCTGCTCATGGATGCCTCGAAGATGTTGTGCCAACTCACCTGCCTTAGGATGCAAACGACCAACACGTGGAATAGGAGCTAGGTCCAGGACCCAGATGGGTTCTGACCATATACAATTTCAAAGGGGCTCAGGCCGGTGGTCCTGTTCGTCGATCTATTGTAGGCAAATTCGGCTTGAGGTAATGCTAAATCCCACTGCTTGGGTTTAGTGCCCGCCAAGCACCGCAAAAGATTGCCTAAACTCCGATTCACCACTTCCGTCTGACCATCCGTCTGGGGGTGGTAAGCGCTGCTGAAATTCAACTTTGTTCCCAGCTTTCCCCATAAGCTCCTCCAAAAATTACTGATGAACTTGGTGTCTCGATCTGAAGTGATGGAACGAGGAACACCATGGAGACGGACAATCTCCCTGAAGTAAAGATGGGCTATCCGGGCAGCATCCATGGTTTTCCTACAAGCTACAAAGTGGGCCATCTTGGAAAACCGGTCAACCACAACCAAAATAGAATCACAGGCCCGTTGGGTACGGGGTAAGCCCAACACAAAGTCCATGCTGACATCGAACCAAGGAGCGTCGGGAACCGGTAATGGGGTGTAAAGGCCGGCATTGGTGAGGACACCCTTGGACCTTTGGCACACGTAACAATGCTCCACAAAATGGGCCACATCACTGGTCAACTTGGGCCAATAATAAGCAGAAGAAATAAGGGCCAATGTCTTGTCTCGCCCGAAGTGACCCTCATTATGAAGTTCACTAATGATTTGCTGCCTTAGAGAACAATCTGGAATGCACAACTGGAGCCCACGAAACAGATAACCATTATGCAAAATAAAATCATGACGATGACCAGCTGTTACCTCCTGAATTATCTTGCCAAAGGAAGGATCTGCAGGATACATGTCAGTGAAAGCTTCAAATCCTGCAACTTTGGCGCTCATAGTGGTGAGGAGCAAGGTGCGACGACTAAGGGCATCGGCGACACGGTTCAGACTTCCTGCTAGGTGCCTCAGCGTAAAGGTGAACTCTTGTAAGTACGCCACCCACTTTGCATGTCGTCTGCTCAGCTTGTGTTGGCCATTGATATACTTCAGAGCCTCATGATCAGTAATAAGAATGAATTCCTTCTGTACAAGGTAGTGACGCCAATGTTTCAAAGACTGAACGATGGCGTAGAACTCCAGATCATAAGTGGAATAATTCCTCTTTGATCCCGATAGCTTCTCACTGAAGAAAGCTATTGGCCGCCCCTCCTGACTCAGAACACCACCAATGCCAACTCCAGACGCATCACAATTCAACTCAAACACCTTATCAAAATCGGGAAGTGCCAACACCGGTGCCTCTGTCATCTTCTGCTTGACCAGTTGAAAACTGGCTTCTGCCTCCTCAGACCATTGGAAATCACGTCCCTTTAGGCACTCTGTAATAGGAGCAATCAAAGTGCTGAAATTCCAGATGAAGCGGCGGTAGAAAGACGCCAATCCATGGAAACTCCGGACATCATGTAAGGTCCTTGGCTGGGGCCACTCCAAGACTGCATCTATCTTTGACTGATCTGCATGAACACCATCAATGGACACAACAAAACCCAGAAAAGTAACAGAAGTAGTGAAGAAAGAGCACTTCTTTTGATTAACAAACAGGCGCTCCTTCCTTAGCACATCAAAAACTGCACGGAGGTGATCAAAGTGGGATGCCCATGTTGGGCTATAGATAAGGATATCGTCGAAGTAGACTACTACAAATTTCCCCATGAAAGGCCGTAAAACCTGATGCATAAACCTCATGAATGTACTAGGTGCATTGGACAGTCCGAACGGCATGACCATCCACTCATACAACCCATGCTGCGTTTTAAACGTCGTCTTCCACTCATCTCCAGGCCTTATTCTGATCTGGTGGTATCCGCTTTTGAGGTCAATTTTGGAGAATACCTTAGAACCGGATAGTTGATCTAACATGTCATCCAAGCGGGGAATTGGAAATCTATACTTCACTGTAATCTTGTTGATGGCTCTGCTGTCCACACACATGCGCCAAGAACCATCTTTCTTCGGCACCAGCAAGGCAGGAACGGCACACGGACTCATACTCTCACGGATGTAGCCCCTCTCCAACAATTCTGCCACCTGCGCTGCAACTCTTCAGCTTCTTTGGGGCTGAGGCGATAGCTGGTCGATTAGGCAAACTCGAACCTGGAATCAGGTCGATTTGATGCTGAATATCTCTCATAGGCGGTAGTCCAGGAGGAAGATCTTCCGGCATCAAATCAGAAAACTCTGTGTGTGGACCTCATCGTTCATATGATTTCCACAAGCAGTAAAGCATAGACTATATTTTCACGCTCAACTTCAACTAAAAATCTGGACATAGAAAGCAGATTATTAGTAGTGACAACCAGAGTGGGGTTGGTTCCTTCCCGACGTGGTGCCAACACAATCTTTTTCCCTTTGATGTTAAGGGAATACGTATTCTTCCTTCCGTCGTGTACCACACTTCGATCATACTGCCAAGGTCGGCCTAACAGTATATGGCAAGCATCCATAGACACTACATCGCACCAAGCATTATCGAAATATTTCTTGCCAACAGAAAAAGATACTAAGCATCGTCTATCTACTTTTACCTCTCTGCCTTTGTTCAGCCATGATAGCTTGTATGGCTTGGGATGACGGTCCGTCTTCAACTGCAATTTTGGACAGCCTCTTCAGATACTACATTCTCACAACTGCCACTGTCGATAATCATTTTGCAAACTTTGTCGGCCACTGTGCAGGTTGTGTGGAAAATATTGGTTCTCAACCAATCATCTCCAAAATCACCTCTGGGAGTCAAGAGGCTCTTACGAATGACCAAAGTCTCATGGCCATCTCCGTACAGCACATCCCATCTCCCTCTTCGTCATATACTGCTCTCCAATCTCCTCAATCTCGCCTTCCACATCTTCCTCAAGTAGGAGAGTTTTGCCCTTCTGATTGGCAGACTTCCTGCAATTGGTTGCTATGTGCCCGGTTCACCACATCTGAAACATTTAATCGTAGGGTTAGAACTACCTTGTGGTGGCTGCTGGGGAGGACGGAATTCTTGAGGGCGAGCTGTTCTGTTGCCTTGGTCATTTTTGCTTACTGGTCTTCTATTCTGCTATTTTTCTACAGCAAGAGCACGCTGATAGGCTTCAGAAACTGTCCACAGCGAGTGAAGGCTGAGGGCATCTTGTAGAGGTGATCGTAAACCCCCTAAATACCGTGCCACCATCTGTTCTTCCGTCTCAACAAGTCATTCCGAGCGATCAACTGATAGAACTCCTCCGTATAGTCTTCCACCGATCTCATCCCTTGCCTCAACGAGTGAAGTCGCTGAAACAGGGTTTGAGTATAGCCAAAGGGAAGGAAGTGACTCTTCATCTTCATCTTCATCTTCTCCCAATCAGTGATCTTGGCCTTGCCCTGCCGATCTCTTGATCGTTTCAACTGCTCCCACCATGCAGATGCTCTTCCCTTGAGTTTGATAGCAACCAGTTTGACTTTGACACGATCCGGGACTTCTTTATAATCGAAAATTCGTTCTACTTCATTCAACCAATCAATAAAGCAATCGGCTTGTAACGTACCAGAAAACTCGGGCAAATCAACTCTGAAGCCGAGGTCTCCATGACGATTCTCTCGACCACGGTACTCCCGGAATTGATTGTGATACGGATTATCGAAGGTGGAATCGATCAGAACCTTCCACTTCATGATTACCGACTTCCTGCGCTGCCAAGCACTGGGTTAATCTGCAACTTGCCTCTGCAACTCCTCAATCATCACATCCTGAGGGCTACGATCACGGTGCGGGACTTCCTCGGCCAGAACCTGCCCACGACGACCACCACGACCTCCAGCCATCGAACGATGAAAATCTCGTCTCAGGAAGATGCCGAGCTTTGATACCAATTGACGCCGACACAAGATAGCGATTATCTGTAGGCTAGGGCAATCGGTATGTTGCAAGGAAGACACCGAATTCTTCCCAAAAATCTCAAAGAGAATTCTCAAATTCAAATTATTCAATCATCTCCAAAACAACCCACAAGCCGGGCTAAAATAGCTAAGAATCGCATCCCTAATGGGATGTTACCAAAAATAAATAGGCGGCAAAATCTGGTCCAAATCGGATTCAAAAATAATTCCCAAAACGATAAAGGAAAGAAAACCAACCAAAAATAGGTTTTTGAGAGGGAAAACAGCATTTTTAGGGCTCAAAACGAGGCACACCAAAGCATAGCTGATGACCACGACGTACGCGCCGAAAAGAGCTTTCCGAATTGGGGTCATGGGCGCGAATCGGATACTCGTAGCCAAAGTTATGACCAAAAAACAAACACGTGCACGAAAACTGCCCCAATTAGGTTAGATTCCGATTTTCTTGCCATCCTTGCGCTGATCTACCCGCTCAAGGTAATTCAACGCCATCAATGTGGAATCTGACAGCTCAGCGTCGTCTGACTCAGCTCCCCCTGCATCAGGAACTCAATTATCACCAGCACTTATCAATAGAAAACATTCTTGCTTTTGTAACGACTTCAAAAAGAAGAATGATATTTATTTTGTATTCTTTCATTGTCATTGATTGCAGGTAGCTTTGGAAGAACTCTTCAAAATTAAGCGTTTGCATATTGTGTGGAGTATTACTAATTGCATACTATGGAAACGTCCAACACACATAATCAAAACACCATCAAATAACTTATCGTAATGTAAAATTCCATCACCAAAACTCACTGAGGGTAGCTGGGCAGATGCGTACGTTTGTCGAATACAGATGTTTAGACGTATGATCAGATTTGAGGGATATCATGGAACATGTATGTGAGGGATCAGATGATTGAAGATTTACAATTGGACGTCTAAAGCTAGACGTCCGATCCTGTGTGAAGCTTGTCTTGTGAAGCTTTGGATCTATTTTCGAGGCAAGCACCAAGTGCAGTATACGAAAGAAGGGGATCATATTCTTCTGTCTGACAATTAAACCTTCTCTCTAGTATAGCCCAGGACGACCAGTCATGGGCAGCAATATCCGAAAGAAGGGAAATAAATCCTTCACCACTAACCATGCTTTCCTGAATTCAACAAAACTGCTAGAGTTGGGTTTAGTATTAGACACCTATTTACCGCCATGAAAATTTTTGGAAGGGTAGGGGGAACATAGTGCCATGTACGAGAGGTCATCAAAGCCTGGAATTCATCATCCATGGTGTTAGCCAAATTTGCCCTTTGAGCAATCTAGTTTGGTTTTGATGATAGCCAATGGTTAAATAGCTTTGGAGAATTTAAGATCACGTGGTGGCCAATCCACTATTCCGTTAAGGCTTTTAAATTTAATTTTGTCTCTTTGACTATTACATAGCCCTATAATTGTATAAAACACCATGGCTCGCACTTAAACGATCATATTTTCTATTGTAGGAGTTTGCAAGTCAAAGTGGAAAGGATAGCACAACATTAAAGCACAACATTAAAGCATTGTAAAACTCCTCCAGCAGAGATGGTGTCGACACATTGAACTAACACCCAAGAGCCTATTTGGTGGTGTCGACACATGAAGAAAAGTGTCAACACATAGCATTGCAACCCATCCATTTTGTGGTGTCAACACATGTGAAGAAAATGTCGACACAAAAGAAGATGATGTCAACACGTGTGAAGAAAATGTCAACACAAAAGAAGATGATGTCGACACATGAGAAGATAGTGTCAACACACGTCACTAACACCCAAAAGCAAGTTTCTAGGCTTGAAAATGGTGTCGATAAGTAGGATCAATGTGTTGACACATGTTGTGGAATTCCAGTTTATTTCAAAATGACATCATCTCTCATTTATGATGTTGTGTAACTTAGGGCACCTCTCCAACATTACAATAAAGCCCTTAGGGACCACTCAAGACTGAAGGCTTATAAATAGAACAAGATAGAGAGAGGAAAGGCTTACAAGTGGACTGGGTGCTGGAGCTCAAAGACTGGAAAAGGGAGTAGAAGAAGAATTATTGGAGTCCGAGTTAAGAGGAGATGGAGTAAGAAGTGTAGCCAGAGGAGACGTAGCTGGAGTATTAGAAGCAATATGTGGCTGAAGGAGGAGATATAGGTGCGGGAGGAGCAAGAGATGTGTATGGGAAAATTGTTTCATCAAACACCACATTCCGTGAAACATATACACAAAAAGTTGGTTGATGAAGACAGAGATACAGGCGGTGAATGAGACTGTAGCCAATGAAAAGACATGGTAACGATCTAAAATCAAGCTTATGAAAATTACATGGCTTGAGATGATGATAGCAGACAATACCAAAAGCATGAAGTAATGTGTAATCAGGTTGTTTGTTAAAAAGAAAAAAGAAGGGTGAGGCATGTCATGTTACGAGACTTGGAACGCGACTAATTAAGTAAACAGTTGTTTGGAAGGCATTACTCCAAAAAATATGAGGCGTAGAAGTTGTGGCTAGAAGCGCAAGACTAGTCTTTACAATATGTTTGTACTTGCACTCAGCTGTGCTTTGCTGTTGATGTGTGTGAGAGCAACTCAAACAATGAGTGATGCCCTGATAAATAAGGTAAGCATTTAAAGAATAGAATTCACCATCCCAATCTGTTTGAACCAAGGAGATACGATGATCAAAGAAACGTTCAATAGATTTTTGAGACTTAATAAATTGAGAATAAACATAGGATTTACACCTAATGGGAAATAACCATGTGTACCGACTAAAAATATCAACAACGAAAAAATATATTGAAACCCATCAAAGATAACATGGGAGTGGAACCCCACACATCCATGAAAAGGAGCTAGAGAGCTCGAGTGACAGTAGGGGTGGAGCCAGAAAATAGTAAAGTGTGACTTGGCTTGGTAACATGCAGAACAATGGCTGGATGTAGATGGATGAGTGGTGACTATCAACTAGATTAGATGAAGTACGATCTTCAAGGATGGGTGTCCCAAACGCTGATGCCAGTGACGGACAGAGATGCACTCACCAACGCACACTACACAAAATTTGACTTTTTGGGACGAATTTATTTTTGCTTACTGAAAATCCTTTGCTTAAAATTGAGTTTAAGAAAGTCATTGTTAGTATTTGGTGGCTGCAAGTATTTTGTCACACTATTTCGTCCATTGTTTATTTGCGAACTCTAGTTTATCAAGTCAAAATCTACACGGTGTTCTGCTAATACATGTAGGGGTTCAGCCATATTACTCCCATTTTGTTTTGCCGAGTGGTCTCCTTCATTTCTTAGAAAAAAAAAAAGATATAACAAAAATGATTGTAATGGTTTTTTTGAATCATATAACTCTAATTCGATGTGCATCCTGGTTAAACATTTGTTTTCATAATATCCCATCAGGTGTGTAAAGATAAATGAGATTTTGCATATGGTAGTGGACTAGGGTGACTAATTTGCAGATTTGGGATTTGCAAAATTGATTCATCCTATCTATAGAGGCACTCTGAGAACTTGATAACAATAGGGGTGTTGTCATTTATATTTCGAACTTGTGATGTGGATGGAACATCGGAAAGGCAGTCTAGGAAGGAAAATCAGGCCCAAAAATTTAAGGAGACTTTTGCAACCAAATTGGACTCCTAGCTTTTCTGTAACTAGCAATTGTGGGTACAATTGAAAGGGATAGGAGATACATGGATCTTCCTTTGTTTGGTTGCTGTGTAGATTTATTTACTGGTAAAATTTTGAGTTCTTGGTGTTTTGTTCTTGTTTAGCCTCTCCAAAATGAAAAAAAAAAAAGTGAAACCTGAAATTTGAATTTGAGGTGCAGTGGAATGACCATAAGGTCAAATAGAACTTGTAGATTTGCTCTCTCTTTGAATTTGGGTCTGTTTGTTCAATTGTATCATATTTATTTACTACGAATTTGTGTTTGTTTTAATGATTTTGTCATAGTTATAAATTCTTTCGGGGAGAATGTTTTGATTATGAGAATATTTGTCTTTTGTAGAGGAATTCCAGAAAGGATAAAGAAAACAAAGGATGAGACTCTAAAGATAGTGCCAGCAAATACCTGTTTCCCTTTTGTATTCATAAAATTTGTCTGTAGTGCTAATTAATTGAACAATAGTGTCATTGTATTTTGAATAATGTCTATTCAATACATTTCATTCATTTTAATAATCATGAAATGTTTTTGTATTTTCTCTGTAAAAATTGCAATACCTTATTTAAAATACAAGTAAAACATAATACTTTTATAAACTTCAAAATAGCAATTTAAAATTGGATAAAAATAATTGTCCAGAAAAACAAATTGGTCAAACCAAAGGGAATGTTTGAACGCAACATCCATGCTCAAGCAAAATTATGCACAACATCCAATTCATTATGAAAAATATCCAACCTCCTTGGAAATAGGTGTTGGAACGATATCAAACACAATGCCACTCGAACGGTAAACTTGAAATAGGCATTAGAACGGCTTAGAATGGTATCAAACACAATACCATTTGAATGGTAAAATTGAAATAGGCGTTAGAACGGCTTAGAACAATATCAAACGGTATACCGTTCGAATGGATTAGAATGGTTGCAGTTGGATGTAGAGTTCGAACAGTTGTAGGATGAATTATTCAAATGGTTGGATGTTACGTTTGAATGGTTACTTTTGGGACAAAACAAATTTGTCATCCCAAAAAACCTTTTGTAATGGACTTGTTGGAATAGCTGGTGCGACGGACGAAATTCGCGAAAATCCATCCCAAAAAACCAATTTTGTTGTAGTGACAAGCATGAGGAAAAGCAGATGAAGTTGGAAAAGTATCAATTGAGTTAGATGGGAATACATAGAGACCATGTCTAGAAGGCCTATGAAGAAAAAAACTTCCCAATGTGAAGATCCTTGACACAAAAAGAATCATCGTGAAATTCAAAGAAAATAGAGTTGTCTGCACAAAACCGACAAACGGAAATTAAAGTTTTTGTAATATGTGGAACATGTAAGGGAATATGGAGGAGAAGTTTTCCAGAAGGTGTGGAAATGGAAGAACCGACGGTGTGAGGAATCGGGTGTGCAGACCCATCAACATCGCGTACTTTTTTGTCGCCGCCATACTCAGAAAGGTGTAGACTGAAATAGAAGAAGTCATGGGTCATGTGAATTGTGGCCACAGAATCTGGATACCAGTTGGAATCATGAACTAATTGTACGGAGGATAATGAGTTGTGAAAAGGCTGGTGGAAGAACTTGAAAGTGCCTGATTAAGCCGATGATAGCACTGGGGTGCTGCATGACTGGATTTAAAACAGACTAGACAACTTCAACTATCTTCAGAAAAGGTTAATGACTAAGGTGAAAATACGCCTCGGCTGTGATCATGGTACCCACGGTGAAAACCATGACCAAGGCCATTTCTACCATGAGGAGTAGAGACTGCTTCATGGTAGTATTTGCAGTAATTCCTATAGAAGTAGGAGTAGTAGTAGCAGCCTATTGAAGAAGACAAGCTTCATGAATCAATAGATGACTAAACAACTCCTCTGAAGATGGTGGATCAAAACGGGTACTAAAAGATGTTACAAGTAAATCATAATCCAAGCCAAGTCCAGCTAGTGTGTAGGTATTCAATTCCACATAGGAAAAAGGACGTCCAGCAGCTGCCATAGTGTTAGCCAGCAATTTAGTTTTCCTGAAATAATTTATAATGGAATCGGCCCCCTTTTTTAATGTAGCGAGATGATTTTTAATTAATATTTGGAACTATAATTGTTCCATTAATCTATTAGCTTCATTTTCTTCAATGTGGAGGTCTTAATTGTTAAACTAATTAATTTTGCTCATGTCAAATTAATATTTTTGTCTATAATGCTTCCATTAATCTATTAACTTTATTTTCTTTAATATTATGGTCTCTAATTATTAAACTATTTAAATACGAAGCTGACCTAGGCTAGCGTGAGTTATGGAAGCAAACAAATTCTCTAGAATCTGGTAGACAGTTTGAGATGTTGCCAGCCCAATAACCTGAGCAATCAAAGACTTAGATAATGAAGAGATGAGAGTGCCCAATATGAGGTGATCTTCTTGGAACCATTGGTGATACGCCATATTTTTTTTCAAAAGAACTACCTTTAAGAAACAAATGTGGTGGGAGAGTGCTGCCATTAATATACCCATAAAGATGCTAACCCAGGAGATAGGGAATCATTTGAGACTTCCATAATAGATAATTGTAATGGATCAACTTTGTAGTAATTAGGTGAGGGAGTGAGGTTATGGTGTTGAGAAGAGGTTGGGAGGGTGGCGACAGAGTATCCGTGGGTGGAGGAAGAGGAATATTGTGTTCTTCTTCACCCTTAGAATCAACCATGTGACGTGATTGAAGCTGGCTCTGATACCATAAAAATTCGTAACAGAGTGATTCAAAAACACTTCTCATTGATCAATCATGAATACAATGAACATATATAGGTTGTAGAAGTTTGTTATGGATTAAAATATCAATCCTAGATTCCTGGTACACTTGACGCGTGTATACTCAAGCCGTTATATTCGACCTTTCTAGAATGGCTGAGTCAGCTGATGATAATGGTTGCTGACTGGAGATAGTTGCAGAGCTGGAGGCTTGAGCAGGTGACGATTGTGCTTCAACGACAACAAACATGAAGAACAAATGATATGAGTTTCTCGAGGAAAAAACCCTACTATCTCTTCTTTTCTCTCTGACGCCTCTGTTCTCCCTAACACAGTATTTTGTATTTATCGGGGAAGGGGAGACTGAGCTTCAGCTCCTTCTTTCTTCCCTCCCTCTTCCTTCTCCTTTTTTTGCTCTCTCTTCCCTCTCCCTTCCCTCGCTCTGTTCTCGTTCCTTCTCTTTACTAATTTATTTTTTTGGGGTGTTTTGCCTTGAGAGAAGAAGGCCAGATCTACTGCTTTCGGTGGACGACAAAATTGCACGCGCCTTTTTATCTTCCGCTTGGTGCTTCGATCTTCCACCTCTATTTTGGTAGGTGGCCTGTCCTCAAGAGCGTGCTCTTAATGCATTGTCTAGGGTGGCGTGTTGATCTATGTGCCATCACTATTTTGGCTTATTTTGGGTTTTCTTCTATATTTGTTCTGAGCTGCCTTGTGCTCTTACTCTTTAGTCATCGGACGTCGTCGTGGCGCTCCTCTCAACCGCTTCCAGATTTGCGACTGGTCCCTTCCTTGCAGCGATTCCACCTCTAGGTTGTGTTCATTGTAGATGACTCCAAGGCTGCTTGGAGTTCTTTCAACCACCTTCATGGTGGCCCTGTCTTGGCTATAGTCTCTGACCATGGCCAAGCGCTTATTTTCGCAGTTTTACTTTCTTTTTTCTCTGTTTAGTGCAGTGATTATTTGGGGCTATTTGTAGGGTTCCCAACCCTCTTTAGTTGTACTGAATTTTGGTATTCTGTGTGAATACAATGCTTGCTTACAAGAAGGAAAAAAAATCATAAGAGTTCAAAACATCAATAAAACGCTGAAGAACAACTATATATAAAAGTAAATTTAACTGAACAAAAGAACCAAAGTTTTAAAAATTGGGAATCTTTTCATTTTTTATTTTATACACAATTCTTTTCACTGGGCAACACATAAATTGTTCAGTCTGCTTAAAGCTGTAAGGATAATGCTACAAATTGCTGGTTTACTCTTGCGAACGATGGAAAGAAACCAACAACAAAAGATAAAGATAAGAGGAACAACCCAGTTCTCTATCTCTGTGTCACACAACCGAATGAAAGGGATTTAGGATTGCTGTTTTTTCTAATGGAAGACACGAGATGGAAGTGGTGTCGAAAGGTTTGAGAGTTCCTTAAGTTGCGTGATATTTGGTGGTTCTTCGGTTAAGCTGGACATTTTCATCCTGTATTTTGGCTAGACCATAGGCAATAATCAGGTTGGGAGGACTAAACTAAAAGTTTGCCTACGGAAAATTAATTTACCAATTCTCTTTTCAGATCTCAAGAATTCTTTGACAATCTTCAGGTTCTTGTCGAACTCACAATCCCGAGATTCCACAATAGCAGCTCAAGTGTTATGCCGCCTTCCTCTCCACTCTCACAACTATCTTAGGGTTTTCTCTAAGTCCTGATGGCCAACTATCAGACTAACAATTAGTCAATTCCATTAAATTTGGGCAGATTATCTCATAGCTATCCTTATATATGAAAACCCTAGCTGTGATAGTGCGTGGGATAGTTAAGGATCTAAAATCTCGGCTGTAGGATCACATGGAAAAACTATTTTCCATTAACTCCTTTATATTCTTTTATTATGAATTTTGGGCTTCTACTAATTGTAATCAAGTCCACCAACATATTACAATTCAGCCTCGAGAATTTTGAGATTGATTTGTGAAATCCCTTTAGCTAAGAATATTAACTTATTTATCCTTCCACTATTCTATATTCCACATGAGTCAATAGGATCAGAATAATATCACCGATTAAATCCCTAGCTCATATAATTTTTAATTCCAATCTGTAACTTGTTGAACTCCCAAATTGTTTCCAAAACAATTTATTAATTACACTGGCCAGTGATTTTCCAGAGTTCAACCCCATACAAATTTAATGAATATACTATCTCGTTAAGAGACTGGTGGATTCCTTATTGAGCATTTATACAAAACTATTTACTATATACAAGACCCTACTTTGTCTGGAATATGTGACCTTAAAGTGTTGGCTTTTGTGCACAATCGGATTTTGATGATTTCAATAAATGGATCAAGTTTATAAAACGGACATCTTCAAAGACAAAGACATTTTGATGAAAGAGCCAAAGACTTAAAGAAAGAAGATCAAGAAGATGCTCAAAAGTGAAGTTTCAAGACCTTAGGGTATAAACCTTGTAACTCTTAGTTTCACTTTTGATAAGGATTATGAATCACACTTACATATCTTTCAAAACATGCATAAACCGTTTTACCTTTTGTTTGAAAGATTAAAATATTTTTAAAGGTTTCAAAACACCCCAATCAAACTCTCAAACCTTTCTTATACTTATGGAAAGTAAGTCTTTAAAATTGGGTGTTTCAAAGAGGTCAAAAACGTGATTTTAATTGAACCGGATCGTGTGCTTAAGTTGAGGAGGTCGACCGGCTGGTGAAGCGGTCGACCGGTATAGCGGTTCGACCGGTTGATTTTGAAATAGATCCGTTGAGCTTCTGACAATATGACTGTTGAGTAACGGTAACTTGAAGCGTCGACCGGTTCATGTAGCGGTCGACCAGCTCGTTTTAACAAACGACTCCCTACGGCTATAAACGGCTAGTTTTCATATGTGGCCTATAAATACACCTTCATAACTTCCAAAATATAAACACAACGACCACATATCATTTCTACTATTTGAGAAATATTCCAAACCTTCATATTCTATATTTCTCATAACATTTACGCAAAACACACTTTCATATCCTTGTCTTTGTGTGAATCAAGAGATAGAGCTTTCCAATTTTATATCTACTCTTTGAGAGAGTTTATTCTTGTAATCTTCCAGGAGGACAAGGCAACTGATCATTTTAATGTGAACAGAATACTCGATCCAGGAGGACAAGGTACTGTTTACAAAGCCATGTTATCGGACGGAAAAATCATTATAGTAAAAATGTCGAAGGCAATTGGCCAAGATAAAATCAAAGAATTCATTAATGAGGTTGTCGTTGTCTCACAAATTAATCATAGGAATGTCGTAAAGCTACTTGGTTGTTGTTTGGAGATAGAAGTTCCACAATTAGTTTACGAATTTATACCAAATAGAACTCTTTTCCAATACCTCCATAACCGCAACGAAAATTTTTCATTAACATGGGATATGTGCTTACGAGTTGCCACAAAAGTTGCAGGAGCTCTATTCTATCCACACTCAGTAGCTTCTTCACCTATTTACCACCGGGACATCAAGTCTACAAACATCCTCTTAGATGAAAAGTACAAAGCAAAAACAACAAATTTTGGGATTTCAAGATCTATTGCTATTGATCAAACTCATCTGAACACACTAGTGCATGGGACTTTTGGATACTTGGACCTGAGTATTTTCGGTCAAATCAATTTTCAGAAAAGAGTGATGTTTATAGTTTTTGTGTGGTTCTTGCTGAGCTCTTGACTGGAGAAAAAAACAATCTTTTCAACGATGGTATTGGAGGCTAAACGTTTAGCTGCAAATTTCACCGATTCAATCGAAGAGAATAATTTGTTTAATATTATTGATAATCGAGTTTTGGAAGAAGGCAAGAAAGAAGAGGTCTTTGCGGTTGCAAACCTTACAAGAAGATGCTTAAATATAAGTGGCCAGGAACAACCAACAATTAAAGAAGTTGAAATAAAGCTGGAGACAGTTCAAGTGTTGTGAAAAGCTACAAATAAAATTAGGGTTAAATATACTTTGCACCCCTTATCTTTAGAGTGTTGACACATTGCACCCCTTGTCTTTGAGAGTGTTGAAACATTGCACCCCGATGTATTATTTTTGAGACATTGAGCCCCTTATCTTTTCTCCTCTCACACTTTGCACCGTAACGTGAAATTTGACATTAAAATACACAGTATCCGTTTACACATGTTCTTTCTCCATGTCAGATTACTAAATTGCCCCTGTTCATCTAAATTTGATTTTTTTGAGCTTCTGGGGCAATTTAGTAATATGACATGGAGAAAGAACACGTGAAGTGCACGTGTAAACAAATACCGTGTATTTTAACGTCAGATTTTACATCAGGGTGTAAAGTGTGAAAGGAGAAAAGATAAGGAGCTCAATGTCTCAAAAATAATATATCGGGATGCAATGTGTCAACACCCCCAAAGATAAGGGGTCTAAAGTGTATTTAACCAATAAAATTAATTTGGCGGCCTCTTCTATTTTAACAAGATCTGACCCTCTAATCAGCCATATTATTTCTTTCTTTGTCGAAGTTTAATATAGGTGATTTAATACAGTTTCTAATATTGCATTTTTGATAATGTTGGGGCATGATCGTATGGACATCAATTCTTCATAGACATGTGTTCATAGTGAATTCAATCTGTCGCAACCTTGTTGGAGTCCAATGTTAATTAAGTTACTGTTTTGTTGTCTTCTTAATTT
The DNA here is from genome assembly GCA_003952965.2 of Morella rubra. NCBI lineage: Eukaryota > Viridiplantae > Streptophyta > Magnoliopsida > Fagales > Myricaceae > Morella > Morella rubra. The sequence goes on from CM025853.1 coordinate 9,927,129, forward strand.
TTCTTTTTTCAAAATGTATTTTGCTTTGCATTTTTGTTCTACATTTCCACATGGCTTTTCATATGGAGTACACGTATTTATCCACATGAATATTTTAGGTCACATATTTATTAAAAACATTAGAATAATCTCATATTTAAGGCATATTCATGCACAGGTCTAAAAATATTGATGTCATACCCGAGCTTTCGTTTAACATAACATGCATTTTTTATGAAAAATAAGTTTTGGTTTAGTAGTGCATTAGGAGATAATTAGTGAATTATATTGTTAGTGATTAGTGGGGGAGTTCACTAATGACCAATCGTTCATTCATGCTTTTGAGATACACGTTTTGAGTCAATTTATGTTGGAAGCTAATAGGACGGGTTCTCGTCAAAAATCGTAACATGTAATTTTTAGGCAACCAGTAGGTTGGTGTTTTATCCATTAGTGTGCATTGCAATTTTGGAGACATTCTATTTTTTCGAAAGCAAGTTGGACAATTTATGAACTTATGGATAGAGATGAACATCGTTGGATAATTCACGAAACTTAGAAACTAAGTTTTGGAAACTTAGTCACTAATCTAGGGAATTTTGGCAGCCATAGATGATGACTCTTGCAGGCTATTCAAGCTCAAGGAAGAAAGGCTAAACTTAGAGACACTAGAGGTGTCAAGCAAAGAGAGAATCGGCCATGACTCATCATGGCTACGTGGTGAATTTTGTCCATAGCCTTCTTGTACAGCTGTTACAAATCATTAGGTGTTGAAGGTGGAAGATGTAGCTTCACAACTCACCTAAGCTAGGCTAGATTGGCCTGCCATGTGTTAGAATGCAACCGGCCATGGTTGCCTATAAATAGAGGTGAAAACCAGCCATTGAAGAGTACACCTTTCAGTTAGTAATTTGTAAGTTAATCTTAGAGTAACAGTGAAGTGACGTGGGAGAAAGAGGAGGAAAGAAACTAGAATGATTCAGCTACACTAGAGGTAAAGTTTAGCTTGATTTTCTTTGATTTCAATTCAAAAGCTTCAAAAGTTTTCAAAATGTTTGTTGTGAATCCCTTGTGTTTTCAAAAGGATTCTTGAATCTATTGATGCGTGTGGTATTCTTCATGTTCTTCGTGTTCTTGATGAAGAACAAGCTCGTGTTTCAAAATAGTCTTATTTTAAAAGTTTGATTCTTTGTTAAGGTGTTTTTCAAAACTTTGATCCCCTTTTTTTTGTAAAATTCTTCATGAACTATGTTTTTCAAATGATTGAAAATATTATTTGAAGATTTCTTGTGATTTAAAACTGTGTCATTTTGATATGTCAAATTCTTCATTATTTCTGCATGGAGGTTAATCAAGTGTTAATTTTGAAATTGAGGTGTTGTTTTTCTTCAAAATACCTATCCTTTTCTTTTGAAAATGTCAGTTGTTTTCTATCTTGAAAAATATGATTTCCAAGGGAAGTTTAATGGTTAAGATATGACATATCATATAATGCGGGGCATTGACATGAGACATGCATACTTACTGAAGATTTGAAGACGTACAATATTGTGCACATGAGGATGTAGACCACAAGTTATGGCATCCTGGCTGTAGTCCTGAACATACGTTGAACAATCCTAAATAAAGATGTATTTCACCCCTGGCAGTGATGTCGTATGCCATATTTCACTCTGGGAGTGATGCTAAAGGTTGGTGGTTGAAATTTGAAAAAATCATCTTTATTTGAGTCTTTTCCTTATTTCATTTTCCTTTATGTTGTTGAATTGATAAACTGGTTTCTTCAATGTCTTATTCATGTTATCTGCTGCTTGTTGTACTAACCACTAGCTTTACTGAGTCATTTGTACTCACTGTTGTTTGTTAAATTTATTTTAGTAGAAGGATATGGTGTACTTTGGGGAATTTACTAAGACTCTATCTCGTGGGGTTTTAATTCTAAAGCTGATTGTAAGGGTCTGGGTTACTGACAACCTAGACATCATAATAGAGAGTGTTCATAAGTGGATACGATAGGGATCTCCTGACTTTGTCATCGTCAACGATAATGAGGACGAGGAGTAGGATACTCTAACTTTCAAGACCAGAGTAATTTGTAAATATGTAGTTAATTGTTGCCATGTTTTGTAGTATGTACATAGACTGCTATCTGGTACTCTTTTGTATTATAAGGTTTTAATAAAAAGGTCTTGATGATGTTTTTGCACTTAGAAACTTGTTGCTTCAACGATCATTCCATTGACCGTAACCTCAGTTTCACAGAGGTATCCATTACTATAAGACAACGCTAGAGGTTTTCACTGTTCAGACTATTACAATTCAAAAATATTTGAAGCATATATGCTAACACTAAAATTAGCGAACGGATATGTATGTCCTTTATAAATTTGAAAACAAAAACTCAAATACGAGGCCCAACTGAATAATTGAAATTCCAAATTTCTGAAATTTTATGTGTCACCTTCCTTAAATTTTAGGATGCTAACGTGATCACTAAAAATCCTCTTTCACTATTCCTTTTAGCAGCCATCGTGTAGGGAAGATCATGAAGGTTACATATTGCTTTTACATACAGACTTAGAAATAGAAACTTAATTAACATGTCACCATAGCAAAAAGTATGTGGCCTACTATCACTACAAGAAAAAATACTTTAGGCGAAATTTTTGGGTGTCAAACCAAATTTTGTTACCTAAATATGACCTTCTCTAACAAAACCTATATTTTGTTACCCAACATGATCTAGTAAGGCCATTTCCATCCGGACAAGCCTAAAAATCGTTTGGACACTTTTGTGGGTGACTTACTACGAGTTGTTGCAAATGTTTGACGATTAGTATCATCACAAATGTTTGAATATCACCTAAACTATTAAAACAACGTCCGAACAGGCCTCGAGTAACAATTATAATGGCCACCAGTTAGTGACTCATTCATAATCTTCATGCAACCTTCAAAATTGTCTGGTCACTACCATCTCCATGCAAACGCCTAAAAGAATATTAGCTTAGTTGACACGCGTCTCGCGGCTGGACGCGTGCAAGACATCCGCACATAAAGAACCGTTTTTTCAACAATCATGTGGTTCCATGTTGCACAGTTTAGACACATACAGTCGTAACTGTTCGGACCACCACCAAAGTCTTAGGACGTTCTTCGGTTCTGGAAGATTTTTGCAAGCCTTCGAGATTTAGAATTTAATATGGAGGAACTTGATTGGACCACATATAAACTTAACCGTTGATTGGAGTCCGCATGCCTAATATCGTTCATACGTTGTAGATGGATCTTAAAAACAACAGAGTTGTGAAATTCAAAACATTTTCTCTCCAACTTCAGCAATTTTTTTCTAATTTTACTTGTTATTTCCAGAGCCACATTCTCACATAGGTTGTACATGTTTTCATTGTATCATAGTGCAAGAGTTTGTTTGTACATGTTATCAATTACATGAAAACTTGTTTAGCACATCATTAAGTTATTCATGGGAAGCATGTATTAAGATAACATCTCATACAGAGTACGTCATAATTAAGTTAACTTCTAGTTAAAAATACTAACTTGATAATTAAGTTTTCCATTCGATCATCCAAATGGACGTCTGATTGTCCCAAGACAGTAGCGTTAAGGTAGTGATAAACAATGGGACGTCAATTATAGACGTTTGATTATTTGACATCCGATCATTTAAGACGCTATCATTTTAATATTCATAGACGATCGATCAGCCAAAAATTTAAGCACCAAAACAAGTTAATCGGTCAATGGACGAAAAACAAAGATCATGTGGATGATCGATTGGATGAACTAGTGTCATTTTTTTAGAAGATTGCGATCGGATGTCCACATAGATGATCGATAGGCAAGAACCAGTATCGTTTTGGTATGTGATTGCAATTAGACATGAATTTTGGCGATCAATCGTCATGAAAATTTTAAGTGCTAATTTTAAAGCTAAATAAACAATCAAACGCTAATGTGGGTGACCGAACGACTCGCATTGAGACCAAAAAACTAGAACGAGCTAATAAGGCCATGAGTGAGAGCTAAAACACCCACCCATGACGTAAAGGAGAACCCTTTGTGGTGGGGAGAGTGTTTAGAGTCGTTTCAATGAGCCCAAGTTCAAAATCACGGTTTTTTTAATGGTTGTGTGTTGAGAAATTTAGGCAAAATTTGTGAAATTTTGGGTGTAAATTTTGTGCATTGGTGACTTCTTGAAAGCAAGATGTATGTAGTTCGACCTATAATCTTTAACTATGAATGATTTGGATAGACTTTTTTGACAATCCCACACAGTACGGGAGTGTTGGTTCTTTCCAATACCTCTCTCACTAGACCTTACCTCGCCTTCTCTGTCAACAAAGTTTGTCAGTTTATACACTCTCCGTGTTAGGCGGATCCTTTGCCACCTCAAGCATACCTCTCATTTTAGTCTTCACTTGCAACAGTCTCCTTTTCGCACTCTTTATGCTTATTCGGATGTTGATTGGGCTGGATGTCCGGATGACTGCCGCTCCACTAGCGGCTTCTATATTTTTCTTCGCCCCAATTTGGTCTCTTGCAGCTCTCACAAGCAACTCACCGTTGCCCGTTCCAACATCGAGGCCGAATACATGGCCCTCATTAATTCTTCTGCTGAGCTGATCCTCTGGCTCCAATCCTTTCTTAAGGAGCTTAATATTGTCTTTCTCCTGCAAGCTCCTGTTGTCGACCAACACAAAATGCTGACGTGCTATCTTAAAGCCACATCACCGGCAATAACTAGGTTAACGGAGTATGGATGCATGGATAGACTAATTGGTTACTAGTTGGTTACCGAAGCACATTTTCTTGACATTGAAACAATTGACACTAATTTGTCATAATTCAAAACCACACATATATACCATAAAATTAAGCCTTCAATTTTCTGTTTTCTTGAGCAAACTTTCTTAGGGACTTATAGCAGTAGCAATACCTATTTAGTCATTTAGGCTTTACAATCAATATAGTTCCATGAATTCACAACTCCGCAACTTTAGTCAAAAGAAACACACATTTTGATATCTACTGTGGGGAAAGCAACTGATCCTCAAATATTTGCGAGCCTAGCTAGAGCACCGCCAACGGCTCTGTTCGATCAAAGCTACTCCGTAGTGCTCTGGCTCTAGTGGACTTCTTTAGCCTCCCCGTCTCTGCCCCTTGCTCCGCAAGTACTATTTTGTTCCGGAGTCGAATGGGCGCCGTCGCAGGAGCCAGTGTCGTGTTATCTTTAGTGCCACCTTCGTGAATGAGTATCCTTGTTATCCCTGTGTACTGCAGCGACTCTGCTATTTGCAGCGCAGCCACACCCTTGTTCGTTCGAGCATCAACCTCTGCTCCCTTCTTTACTAGTAACTCCACCACTTCAGTTTGTCCCGACTCCGCCGCACAGTGCAAGGCCGTGTAACCATCTTCATCTTTAGCACCAATATCAATACCTTTCTCCAGTAGAGCTCGCACGGCATCTACTTTCCCTTTGAATGAAGCTCTATGTAGCGCTGTCCACCCATGCTGGTCTCGCCCGTTAATGGCTGCGCCATTCTCAAGAAGTTTTTGAATTGTTCTTACTTCACCCTTCCGAGAAGCAATACACAAACTGTCCCCAAGTCTGAGGATGTCGAAAAGCCGGTTTTGGCCGTACTCAACTGCAACGTCATAAGCCGTTTTCCCAACCCGGTTTCGAATATCTTTGTTGGCTCCCTTTTGCAGCAAAAGCTTGACCATGTACTCGTCGCCTAAGCTTGCGGCGATATGTAAAGGCGTGTTACCATCTCGGACATTACGGACATCGGCCCTTGCACCGGTTGCCAACAAAAGCCTTGCACAATCCCGTCTACGCTCCTCGACTGCAAGGTGCAAAGCCGTGTTCCCGTCCTTTGCTAGTGCGTCCACATTAGCCCCCTTGAGTAATAGAAGTCTCAACACCTCCGTGTGACCACCTCCGGCCGCAAGGTGGATAGGACCCCAAGTAGCGAACTCCAACCGTTCTGTGCAAGCTCGATGAGCCAACAATAGCTCCACTATCAGGGCTTCTCCGAAGGCTGACGCGGCCTCAAGTGGGCTAGACCCTGACCGACTTTGGGCCTCCACGTCGGGCTCGAATTCGAGAAGTAACTGGACAATATCGGCTCTACTCTGAGCGATGGCCAAATGAAGTAATGTTTGGCCGTAAGCATCAACGGAATCCACCGCTCTCCACGCTGCGTCACTCTTTTCAAGAACTTCCCTAATTTCATCCATAGAACCATCAAGCACAAGTTGAGCCAAAATCGGCGCGCCAACGAACATGATTTTGATGCCACTGTCTATAAAAACTTGTTTCTTCTTTGTGGTGAACCAGTCACTGGGGACAGCATCAAACATGGACGACGGTTCCTTAATGGCCGCACCCGGAACCACTACGCTATGCAAAAGGAATGAGTCATCGCTGTGAGGGAACGAGTGTGGAAGATCCGATCCCGGTGGGGAATGGTAAAGTATCTCAACCGTCAGCGTCGCAAGAGGAGATATAATCCCCGACTGTGGCCTTACACTATAACGCGTTTTGAGCAGTGGTTGAAGCCGAAACGCGACCGGCATGGTGTACATAACGTTTCGCAAGGTGAGCTCGCCTTGACATTTTTGTCCGTTTTCAATACGAATAGGAACAAGGTTTGATGGCTCTAAGCTTATAAGCCTGTCCATCTTTCTCGTAAACCCTGCTACTTACTCTATGCTTCAAATGGCAGGGTTCTGGATGCTGTTGTTGGGTTGGGAGGAAACGGAAAACAGATGAAGGGGAAGAGAAGGAAAGGACGGGAAGGAGAAGGCTTGGTCCGTTGGAATTTCAAGAGTTGGAAATGCACGTCGCCGGCTTCAATGAGAGATTGCCAAGTGGGGGTGTGAAAACCTTAACGTTGATTTCTTCTATTTGGCATTCGGAACCGTATAACTCCAAGGACGGTTGCATTTAAGGACCAGAAAGTTGATTCGGAGATGATTCTTGCAAGTCTATTTCATTGTGCTGTCATTATTATATATGAACGGAACCATTTTCTTTGCCTCTTTTTGTTCTAACAAGGCGTATATGCATCCAATAGCTAGCTTAGCGCCAAAAAAAAAAAAAGGCTTAATTAATTAATTTTGTATATAACAAAGATCAAGCTGGTTGAAACAACGCGCGTCTCTAGATGCTCCGTCCGGGTGTGTGATGTAAACCTGAATAAACCATTGAAATTGAATATTATTGTATATATAAACCAGTTCTTCAAAAAGTACAACAAAAGTACACAATATTATGCCATTTGGTTGCTTAAAAAGCCATTCTCTCGGGATAATATCTTAATAGTGATTTGTTAATTCATTCCCATTGGGGAAATAGCTAGTTGATCGCCAATTGACATGGCATATATAGATCTAGCCTTAGGCTTCGTTTGTTTACAAGTAAAATTAAAAAAATATACATTCTTACATATTTTTCGAGAAAATTATTAATGTTTGCCTATTTGGCTGATGGCTTAAAAATGGTCGAAAAAATTTTTAATGTTGGAAAACTATTTGAGAGGCTTTGATTTAAATTCAGGGAATCGAGCAGCTGACCTCTTCATGCTTGAAGAATCGATTGAGGAATATTTTGGATTAATTAATTACCACTTGCACTAAACTAAGCGCGCGTGAGTGTCCTTCATGATTTGTTTTCCTTGTTAAATTTTGTTGATAGGTATATAGTCAACCCCGTAAACCGGAAAAAGAAATGAAGAGGGAGGAAGTCATAGCAACCCTATCTCCTAATCATGTAGAAGAGCCAAGCAAGTAAATAGGTTAGAACATAATTGTTAGTACATTTTGATAATTAATCCTTATTGCAAATTTAGAGACACTTTAGAACTATTCCGCTAGTTAAAAAAAAAACAGAACGGTTTATAATTCGCACGTTCTAATTCATTGATTTAGTTTGGATAGATATTGGAAGTAAAAATAATAACTATTGGAAACAGATGGGCACGATGTTTGCGAAAATAAATGACTACAACCCTTCATTAGCACAAGAATTAAGGACTAAACACTACAACAAATTTTTGACTTTTTGGGATAGAGTTTTTGACATCCATTAGCACAAGAATTAAGGATTAAAAATTACAGCAAATTTGACTTTTTGGGACGGATTTTTTTGGGATGCCAAAAAATTCATCCCAAAAAGTACTCTTTGTTTCAATTTTATCCTCAAAAATAGGGGAAGGGAGCTTTTCAAGACAGAAAATTAAAATTATCTCAGAAAAAAAATATTTGTGACGTTATTTTTTTTTAGACGGAAAAGAGCCGTCATTTATTATTGTCATTTATTTTCCACCATTTACTATAATGCATGTTATATTCTTAGTTTACGTTTTGTGTTATTTTAATTTCGTTACGAACTCTCAAAATTCTTTGCCTCTTTTTATATAGATCTAGCAAACTTTCTTAGGGACTTATAGCAGTAGCAATACCTATTTAGTCATTTAGGCTTTACAATCAATATAGTTCCATGAATTCACAACTCCGCAACTTTAGTCAAAAGAAACACACATTTTGATATCTACTGTGGGGAAAGCAACTGATCCTCAAATATTTGCGAGCCTAGCTAGAGCACCGCCAACGGCTCTGTTCGATCAAAGCTACTCCGTAGTGCTCTGGCTCTAGTGGACTTCTTTAGCCTCCCCGTCTCTGCCCCTTGCTCCGCAAGTACTATTTTGTTCCGGAGTCGAATGGGCGCCGTCGCAGGAGCCAGTGTCGTGTTATCTTTAGTGCCACCTTCGTGAATGAGTATCCTTGTTATCCCTGTGTACTGCAGCGACTCTGCTATTTGCAGCGCAGCCACACCCTTGTTCGTTCGAATCAACCTCTGCTCCCTTCTTTACTAGTAACTCCACCACTTCAGTTTGTCCCGACTCCGCCGCACAGTGCAAGGCCGTGTAACCATCTTCATCTTTAGCACCAATATCAATACCTTTCTCCAGTAGAGCTCGCACGGCATCTACTTTCCCTTTGAATGAAGCTCTATGTAGCGCTGTCCACCCATGCTGGTCTCGCCCGTTAATGGCTGCGCCATTCTCAAGAAGTTTTTGAATTGTTCTTACTTCACCCTTCCGAGAAGCAATACACAAACTGTCCCCAAGTCTGAGGATGTCGAAAAGCCGGTTTTGGCCGTACTCAACTGCAACGTCATAAGCCGTTTTCCCAACCCGGTTTCGAATATCTTTGTTGGCTCCCTTTTGCAGCAAAAGCTTGACCATGTACTCGTCGCCTAAGCTTGCGGCGATATGTAAAGGCGTGTTACCATCTCGGACATTACGGACATCGGCCCTTGCACCGGTTGCCAACAAAAGCCTTGCACAATCCCGTCTACGCTCCTCGACTGCAAGGTGCAAAGCCGTGTTCCCGTCCTTTGCTAGTGCGTCCACATTAGCCCCCTTGAGTAATAGAAGTCTCAACACCTCCGTGTGACCACCTCCGGCCGCAAGGTGGATAGACCCCAAGTAGCGAACTCCAACCGTTCTGTGCAAGCTCGATGAGCCAACAATAGCTCCACTATCAGGGCTTCTCCGAAGGCTGACGCGCTCAAGTGGGCTAGACCTGACCGACTTTGGGCCTCCACGTCGGGCTCGAATTCGAGAAGTAACTGGACAATATCGGCTCTACTCTGAGCGATGGCCAAATGAAGTAATGTTTGGCCGTAAGCATCAACGGAATCCACCGCTCTCCACGCTGCGTCACTCTTTTCAAGAACTTCCCTAATTTCATCCATAGAACCATCAGCACAAGTTGAGCCAAAATCGGCGCGCCAACGAACATGATTTTGATGCCACTGTCTATAAAAACTTGTTTCTTCTTTGTGGTGACCAGTCACTGGGACAGCATCAAACATGGACGACGGTTCCTTAATGGCCGCACCCGGAACCACTACGCTATGCAAAAGGAATGAGTCATCGCTGTGAGGGAACGAGTGTGGAAGATCCGATCCCGGTGGGGAATGGTAAAGTATCTCAACCGTCAGCGTCGCAAGAGGAGATATAATCCCCGACTGTGCCTTACACTATAACGCGTTTTGAGCAGTTTGAAGCCGAAACGCGACGGCATGGTGTACATAACGTTTCGCAATGAGCTCGCCTTGACATTTTTGTCCGTTTTCAATACGAATAGGAACAAGGTTTGATGGCTCTAAGCTTATAAGCCTGTCCATCTTTCTCGTAAACCCTGCTACTTACTCTATGCTTCAAATGGCAGGGTTCTGGATGCTGTTGTTGGGTTGGGAGGAAACGGAAAACAGATGAAGGGAAAGAGAAGGAAAGGACGGGAAGGAGAAGGCTTGGTCCGTTGGAATTTCAAGAGTTGGAAATGCACGTCGCCGGCTTCAATGAGAGATTGCCAAGTGGGGGTGTGAAAACCTTAACGTTGATTTCTTCTATTTGGCATTCGGAACCGTATAACTCCAAGGACGGTTGCATTTAAGGACCAGAAAGTTGATTCGGAGATGATTCTTGCAAGTCTATTTCATTGTCTTCATTATTGTTATGAACGAGCCTCTTTGTTTGTTTACTAACGGCGTATAGCATCCAATAGCTAGATTAGCGCCAAAAAAAAAGCTTAATTAATTAACTTGTTATAACAAAGATCAAAGCTGGTTGAAACAAAGCGAGATGCTCCGTCGGTGTGTGATGTAAAACTTAAAGCATTGAACATGATATTTGTTATATGTTCTTCAAAAGTACCAACAAGTACACCAATATTATACATTTGGTTGCTTAAAAGCTTCTCTGGGATAGGAAATTCATTCCATTGATGGGCGTGTAGTGTTTGCAAATAAATGACTAACTAGCCTTAGTTCGTTGTCAATAAATTAAAATATTTCATATTTTCGAGCATTTGGTTAGATGGTTTAAATGAAAAAATTTTTTAATGTCTATTTGAGACTATTTGATTAAATTCAGGGAATCCAGTGACATGCTTGAAGAATCGTTGAGGAATATTTTGATTAATTAATTAACCACTTTAAATAAGCGCCGGCGTGAGTGTCCTTCATATTTGTTTTCCTTGTTAAATTTGTTTAATAAGAACCGTAAAACCGGGAAATGAAAGGGAGGAAGTCATAGCAACCCTATCTCCTAATCATGTAGAAGAGCCAAGCAAGTAAATAGGTTAGAACATAATTGTTAGTACATTTTGATAATTAATCCTTATTGCAAATTTAGAGACACTTTAGAACTATTCCGCTAGTTAAAAAAAAAACAGAACGGTTTATAATTCGCACGTTCTAATTCATTGATTTAGTTTGGATAGATATTGGAAGTAAAAATAATAACTATTGGAAACAGATGGGCACGATGTTTGCGAAAATAAATGACTACAACCCTTCATTAGCACAAGAATTAAGGACTAAACACTACAACAAATTTTTGACTTTTTGGGATAGAGTTTTTGACATCCATTAGCACAAGAATTAAGGATTAAAAATTACAGCAAATTTGACTTTTTGGGACGGATTTTTTTGGGACCAAAAAATTTCATCCCAAAAAGTACTCTTTGTGGACAGATTTCAATTTTATCCTCAAAAATAGGGGAAGGGAGCTTTTCAAGACAGAAAATTAAAATTATCTCAGAAAAAAAATATTTGTGACGTTATTTTTTTTTAGACGGAAAAGAGCCGTCATTTACTTATTGTCATTTATTTTCCACCATTTACTATAATGCATGTTATATTCTTAGTTTACGTTTTGTGTTATTTTAATTTCGTTTCGAACTCTGCAAAATCAAATCCAAAAATATGAATCTGAACTACGTTAAGTAAAAGCTTTTATATTCTTTTTATTTTTTTACGCAAGTTTGAAATTAATCTATTTTTTCTGAGGAGACAATCTGGCCTTTTAGGCTAATTATTACACGACATAACTTATATACTTGGGATCCTTTTTATGCTGCTCATTTTAGAGTGAGACATAAAGAGAAGAAAATAGAAGAATTAGCGGTCAAGCAAGGATGGAAACTCTATTACGAGTGCAACAACAGGAGCATTGATTGAAAGCCAATTATGACTAAAGATGGAGACATGGCTGGAGCAAGAGATGAAAAAATTCTTTAAGCGGTTTGACATATCCGTTTCTTTATTGTTCGAACATTTACTTTCCACTTCATCCAAATGCGTGCGATTCAAACCAAGAAATTTGTGTCGTTCGTTCCCATCTGGCGCCGTTCGAACATTTCGGATGAAAACCGTTAGAAGGTAGTAAGGACGGCATCGAACTTTTTTTTGACCACCTGAAACAGTTCGAAGGTTAAAGATGCAAAACGTTGCAAATGCTTTAGGAATGGTATCGAACATGTTCTTTTAATGTTGTAATAGTTTTCAACGGCTTCGAACATCCTTGGAAATATACGTTGGAATGGCTTTGGTCGATATCAAATGTCACGCCATTTTCCGACTGTGTACGAATACATTTAAACATTAACGGTTTTTTGGGATGGAAACAAATCCGTCCTGAGAAGCCATTTTTGGGGACGGAATAATTTTTCGGTTCCAAAAAACCTTTTGTGACGGACTTACTGAGACAAACCGCACACAGAAAAAATCCATCCCAAAAAAACCAATGCTGTTGTAGTGAAAGGAAATGTAACACTACATACTAATTTTCCTCAATCAATAATTTATTAGCTCTTTAAGATTTCAAAATTTCAATGCAATAAGTCTCTAGGTTTTTATTCCAAATAAGATTAGTTCTTAATAGCTTTTGAAATTTGGGGCTTCAAAATTCGGGCATGCCATGCCACGCACGTGTTGAAATAATTAAAAATAATCTAAGATAATAAAAAATTAGTAAAATAGAAATATTTATAAAAATGGACTTAAGGAAAAAAAAAACTGAACGAAGCAACATTCGAGTGGAGGGGGGAGCCCCTCGGTCTCCAAGTCCTGACAGAATGTTAAGAAAGAACTTGCAGAAGCTGTGCATGCTGTC
>CM025853.1:9960198-9976321 GCA_003952965.2 Morella rubra
CTCCAAACTTGCAAATGCAAGTCCTTTTTAATGCCCATTAATGCCAAGTCCCGCCGAGCACTAGAATTTTCCTTCGTCTTACCATCGACGTCTCATCAAAGTTCCAACACATTGTCACAAATATTCTTCTCTACGTGCATGACGTCCAAATTATGTTGAAGTTTCAACTCTGACCAGTACTGCAACTCAAAGAATATGCTGCGCTTCGTCCAACTTAACTCAATGTCAGCTTGTTTTCTCTTCTTCTGAGTCTTCCCAAACGAACATAATGGTACCGATTCAAGTTGTTGAAGTATCTCCTCTCCAGTGACTTCTTCAGGCGCTGCTCTAAACTCTTTCCTCCCGTCAAATATGTCGACATCATGCCTCCACGCATGCGTCGCGGGAAAATACCGACGATGTCCCAAAAAATAATGTTTCCCCCATGTTTCAACCAAAATGACGTTGTGTTCGCATTGCAATTAGGGCATGCTAACCGTCCTTTCGTACTCCAACCGAGAGATTACCATAAGCGGGGAAGTCATTTATTGTCCAAAGCAAAGCAGCATGTAATTTAAATGAACTTGACACAGCCGCGTCGTATGTTTGCATTCCATTTTCCCACAAGTCCTTCAACTCATCTACCAATGGCTGCAAGTAGATGTTGATATCATTCCCAACTTCTTGGACTCGGAATAAGCAACGACAGCATAAAACTTGAATCCTTCATACATTTTCATGGCGGCAAATTGTATGGAATTAGTACCACTGGCCATATACTATATGATAAGCTCATGTTGCCAAACGGATTGAACCCATCAGATGCCAAACCCAACCAGACGTTACGAGATTCCCGACCAAACCATTCATACTTCTTATCGAGGTCCTTCCATACCTAAGAGTCTGCAGGATGCCTCATCACCCCATCTTCAACCACACGCTTCTCTTGGTGCCACCGCATATCCGTTGCCATTTGCCTTGATAGAAACAATCTCTGCAACCTCGGTTTCAAGGGAAAATGCGCAACACTTTTTGAGGAACCTTTGATTTGCTATTCTGACTGTACTTCCACCTCGATTCCCCACACACCGGACATTCTTGTAACTCGTGTGCTCCTTCCAAAACAGTACACAGTCATTTAAGCACACATGTTATCGTAGCTAAATCCTAAATTCTTTCTTAACTTTCTCACCTCATAATAAGATTTAGAAGTGTCTCCCCCTCCGGCAGCACATCTTTTATCAAACCTAACACATCTTCAAATGCCTTTACAGTCAAATTATTCTCCGACTTCACATGAAGTAACCTAACAACGAAAGACAACTTCGAGTACTTCTTACACCCGGGATACAACTCTCGCTCAGCATCCGCCCATAACTTAGTATACTGGAAAACCCATCTCCAGACCAGACTCGATTGTTTCAGGACCCGAAATATTTTCACCAGCGTTCTCATGAACCCTGCTCCCGCCTCAAATCTTCTAACATGTCTCTCATATCATCATTTATGTTTCCCTCAGAGTCCTCGCTTCTAGGTTCAGGTTCTAAAGTCACTACCCGATTAGGAACTTCTGATATCGACTCTCTGTGAAATACCCAATGAGTGTAACTCTGGTCAAACCAATTATGTATAAATGATCCTCCATCTCGTCTACATGTTTGAACAACACATTCTTACATCTCTTACATGGACATCTTATCATTCCACGACTATCTGCATAACTACGGGCAACGCTCATAAAATCTCGAACACCATCACTATACTTTACACTTTTGAGTCTATCAGCCTCATAAATCCAGCTTTTATCCATATTGTTCCTTCAAAGACTGTTAGCCCAAGGTTGTTTTTATCTTCAATTATTTTGATGATAACAAAGTCTCTAAGTTTTTAAGGACTTTAGATTTTACAATTATCAATCCTTTTTCTTAAAAGGATTTTTGTCAAGTATCATTGTTTCTCTCTTTAAAAATTCTCTCTAAGCTACTTGATCTTCATTGTACTTGTTAAATGATCATCTTTTCATTGTAAATGGTTTTGAGAATGATTGAATTGGGATAGTCTTGTTAAAGAACATTTTTTTATGACTAAGTGTTGGAAGTGTCGACACATTGACCCTAAGTGTCGACACATTGAACTAACACCCGAAAGTTTGCTGGCCATTCAAAGTGATTTTTGGCTAAGTATGGGAAGTGTCGACACATTGACCTAAGTGTCGACACATTGAACTAACACCCGAGATTTTTTTTCAAAGTTTAATGTGTCAGCACATACCATGTGTCACACATTGTGTTATTTTGCAGATTTCTTTGAGCAACGTCAACTTATTCAAAAAGGTATCCAAATGTCTCAAATGACCTCCAACGGCACTCAAGCTTTACAAGAAGACCCTTGGTGCCCTAGAAGCTTTAAATAGAAGAAGATGGAGAGAGAAAAGAAAGAAGTTGCGCCATTAACTCTTGCCCTAATTTCTAGAGAGAGAAAAAGCTTTCAAAGAGAAAGGAAGCTCCACCATCCAAGAAAGCTCGTACTCCCACCTGAAATACTGTAGCTCTCTTGCAAATCTTGTCTCTTTGCACACCTCAGTACTCATACTTGTTTATTCAGCTTAAAGAGCTTTTACTAAGATTCTCTTTGTACCCATTCTTGAAAAACACGTGAGTGTTTGTGAAAAACACTTGTCCTACTTGTTGTGTAGAAGAAATCCTCTAGGTTGTGAGGATTTGAGAGAGTGAGTTAAAGTGTAAGCTCGAAAAACACTTTGTAAAGGTTACTTAGCACCCGTGAAGCTAAGGTGTACTTACTATTTGGAAAATAGTGAAGGAAGCCCAAGGAAGTCAATAGCCTTGGGGGTGGACGTAGGCAAGTGTTGGCCGAACCACCTAAAAGACAGGTGTCATCTCTCTATCCTTATCTCCATTTATTTGTTGCACTTGTTTGTCTTTTCTTTCATTCTCTATATTAGTCCTTGATTAAATAGATTTATTTTCTGCTCCTTAGATCGATTCCTTAGCATATTGGGTTTAAAAGAAAAAGGGAGAAAAGTTTTATAAAACCCAATTCACCCCCCTCTTGGGTTGTTTTTGACCTCTCAAAGACGAAAATATAAACAATAATGCAAACAATGATGACATTCACACTCAACTCTATTTCTCTGGGTGATAGGTCCTATCCCATTCAAGTTTACAATATCACGTATTGCATGTAATTGACCCGACTATCATGACTGATGCTTTAGAAATTTCGACAGCATTTCCCTCAGTCCTAGATACACGCCTACAACATTGAGCATAAACACCCACCATTGAAGGCAAGTGTACAAGCTCAATGCTGAATGTGTATCCGAAAGGACAAAAGGAGATTTGCATCGAAATTTCTAAACACATCTGTCACAATAGCAGATACAATTACGCACATTACGCATATTGTAAACTCAAACTGTCCATAACGTGGACAATTCAAGAATTACATCCAGTTCGTTATCCGAACTTCGTGTAATTCTTAAACGAGGTCTAAGGCTACTAAATGAATGCATGACATAACAACAAACCGTTCGGACGTAACATAACCGTCCGAACCAACATATAAGCGTTTGGACGCCTTTTGCAAAAGGTCCGAATAGTACATCAACCGTCCGGACTGCGAATTGTCGAACAAGATAGTTCTTCGACGCACAGACTCCATTTTCACCCAAAATTTGTCAAAATCAACCCAAATCACAAACACTTCAATATAAACACATCACAACCAACCCCAAACTCCATTACTATCATTTTAGACCCTAAAATTTCGAAAAACACATGCTTTCGTATATTAAAATACATGCTTTTCATCCTAAAACAATTCAATTTAAAAACACTAACCTCAAATGCAATCCAATATCAAATTCTAAATGAGATGCTCCTTCCACACCCTATTCAATGAGGTTGGACGCCCAAAATCAGCTCTCCTCTTCTCCTCTTGCTCAAATCTCTCGTTTTCTAAGTTTTTTCGTTTTTCCTCCACTGTCTGCGATTCTGTCACTTTCATACGCTTGAATACTGTTCAGACACATCAAAGGAAGTTCGACGCATACGTGTATTAGTTTTCGAGGGAATTCATTGCCGCCAAAATTTCATAAGCGTCTGCACCACGATGTACTCCGAACTCTATCTTATAGTTCAACACACCGTTTTAGTAATCTCAAACGACAGCGTATGCACATTAACATAACGTTCGGACGGTACAATACCGTCGAACACTACTTACATCACACCAGACGTTTAGGAAATACCAAGACGATAGCATCTGATAATAAAAACCACGTCCGGACGTTATAAAAAATGAGTCCGAACGGTGTTCAATTTTTAAGCGTCCTGACCGTATAAAAAGTGTTCGGACGGTTTGTTTTATATAATACGACACGTTCGAGCTTACATTAAACAGTCCGGAAGACATTAAGTCCGAACGGTTTTGACGATGATTTTTTTTTTCTTTTATAATTAATTTATTAGCAAGTTTTAAATAACCAAAGTTAGTTAATAATATAAATAACTTAAGTGGTTAAGTTCTAATATCAATATTTTTTTGAATGAGTGTACCGAAATTAGAAACATAACATTAATTAACATATTGTATTAAGTTCTAATAAATAGAAATAACATAACTGAAATAACATAAATATATCAAATATCGTCAAAACATAATATAACAAAATAACATCAAATAAAACAATACATGTCCACAAAACATAATATAAAAGTAAATGTCCTCAAAACATAATAAAAAAATAAACGTCATAATAAAACTAAATAAAGCTACTACTACATCATCATCATCATCATATGTGAGTTTTAGAACCTCACGAACTCGACGAAGGTGCTCCTCTATCAGCACGACCCGCTTGAGTCAAGGCAAATAACTCCGCACGGTTGCCACGCCCTTAGGCCTCGACCGACCTCCTTCTTCCACCCAAAGTCCATGTCCTTGACCTTACGCTCCAAAGTTGTCAGCCGACCACTGATATCACTGACCATGCAATGGGTGGGCTGCATCACGGCCATCTGTGCCCCAAGTCCCTGGGTCGAGCTCTGCCAGGATCCTCCTCCTCCATTGCCTCCTCAGGCTACTCCTGTCGTCTACTCTAGCTGCCCGAGCGGCATTAAACGCTCGACGTGTCTGGGCAATCGATTTGGAGAGCGTTGTCTTGTTGATCGACCCAAGTGGAAGCCCTCGGCTCGTCAGCACCTTGGGTACCAGCATGGCGTGCAGGAACTGGGTCAGAAGAATCCCGTGCGGCAATGAAATCTAGCATCAGTCTTCAGGGCCTCTGCACGAATGGACTGGTAGATGTATGATGCCATATCAACAGGTAGCCCCCGTACAACTACCAGGTACAAGAACTCGGCCTGGCTATAAGACAGCTCTGTGGTGTGCTTCTTCGGGTCGATGGCGGAGCATAGGATCAGGTGCATGATCCGCCAAAAAGGAAGCAACTGCCGTGTACCATATAGCTCCCTCCAAAATCTTGTATCATTGCCCAGCATGGTTCAAAAAACCTCGCCTTAGTAGGCCAGCCCTCCTCGCTCATTGGCAGGTTTGGGAACGCTGTCAAATCTCTCTCGTACCCCAAGAATTAGCTCGTCCGGCGAGAATATGATCGAACGTTACGGACAGTGACCTCCATACTAGGCTCCTCGAGGTCCCTCGCCCATAATATAGCACAATAGAACTCCCGCACCATATTCTTCGATGCATACCGGTCCTATGGATCAACGGAAGCCAACCTACTCCTCCACCACCTCCAAAAGCGTCCGACCCTCAAATGTAGATTTAAAATCTGCCAACTTGATGTCCCGCTCGACAACAATCGAGCGAGACATAATGAACTGTATGCTGCTCCAAAAGTGAGTGGAAGGTTGCTCGTCATCAGCAGGTAGTGAACGCTTACTCATTTTTTCAGAATGTTCGCACGGTTAGACAAGAACATAATAAAAATTTCAAAACGTTATAATCTATCCGAACAATATCCGTCCGAACCTAAAAAATATTTAAATTTAACATTAAACACTTTTGTCCGGACAAATCAAAATGGACATGTCTCCGAACGATATGTCTAAGAAGCGTCCGAACGGTGTCCGGATGGGAGGACGACGGAGTTAACTCAGCCATGGCAGCGTCCCTCCACCTCCCACACACCCAAAAATACAACCAAAACACAAACTAATACACTTAAAACAATCCTAACACTTAACACAATCAATTTCTACGTAAAAATCAATTAAAAAACACAATGTACTATGCAAAAATGGAATTGAAATTCTATACGTAAAACTATAAAAAAAATGAAATTTTTACTTTAAAATCTTGTTAAAAGTAAGCAAAACATACCTGGATGTGATTAGATCCACGAAAGAGTGATATTACGTCAAGATTTGTGAAGAAAAGAATTGAGCTTTGAGAGATTTTTGGAGAAATGGTTCGGTATTTGTGAAAATGTGAACTGTTCGACTTTTTAGAATCGTCGATAGCGTCCGGACGTATGACGTCCGGACGTTTTCTGCACACGTGGCCCAATCAACGTACTTCGTATTAAATGCCAAAATTTAAACCGTTTAAAACGTTCGGCACAATAAAAACGTTTGGACGTTTTATCCTCGTGCGAACGTTTTTCCTACTTTACGCGACGTGGAAGCGCACGTTTGGCTGAATAAACGGTATTGTCCGGACGTTATAACCCGTTCAACGGTGACAACCGTTTTCAACTTTCATATAACGTAAACACGTATACGCCATGCGACGGTTTCGGAATGTCTGAATGGCTAGCAGATTTATTTAACATGTTAAATTCACTAAATTTACTTTACTTCACAAAACTTAATTTATTTAAATGATTTAATTTATTTCATTAAATTTAACGCAATGTAATTTGGCTCAAATTTTAACTTTATTTATTTATTTTGAATAATATAAATAGCATTCTTTTATATTAAACATCCATTATAACTAATCACCAATTTAATTGTAATTGCAAGCTAATTACACTAACCGTTACAATCTAATTACACTAACCGTTCCGTTAGTGTAATCACCCATTTGATTGTACTAATTATCTGTTTAAATTGTAATAAATTTAATCTAGTGAAAAAACATAATTAATATAAAATATAAAAAATAATCCAAATACCGAATGAAAAACACAATCATAATGTCTAGTACAAGCCGGAGACGGTCCTTTAAACGATAAATAAATAATAGTGATAAAGCATAAACAGGAGACTAGTCCAAATCACGAGATGGCTCGTCCAGATCTTGTCCGAGGGCATCACGAACATGCGCCAAATGCTCCTCCATATTATCCACCCGTCTGACGAGTGTCTGCAGCTGTATCGGAACGGTATGGACAGACTGGGACAACTGAGACAATTGTTCTCTCACAGATTATTTTCATCCGCATAATATTCAGCTCTTCCGTTAGAGCCCTATCCGTTAGAGCAAGTTTGGTCTCCAGACCGGTCAAGCGGCATTGGAGCTCCATGCACAACAAATGCGTCGGCTCACTATCGCCCGAATACTCTCCTTCAACTCCACTAAAAAAGCGTCCGCCCAAGCTGGTCGCTCTGTCTGTCCCCCGACATTGGTGATACTTCTCCCAGAGCATTCCATGGTCAACCTAGCAAAAACCGTTCGAACATAAGCACAAACCGTTCGCACAAATGTCAAACTGCGTCGTTTAAATTCTAAGACGTCCAAACGTACAATACAGTTAGACGAACAAAAACTTTGGACGGCTTAAAAACCGTCCGAACGTGTTTCATGAACACAAACAAAACAACATAATTTGATGACACAAACAACACAACAAACTAAACAAGGACGGTATTTAATTGAAATGCATGAAATTGAGAAGCAAACTCATGAAGAAAGTTTTACCTGAAGTTTTTGAGAGATCTCAAATGGATAGTGAAAACGTTTGAGAGAAAAGTTTGAGAGAAGAGAGTGAGTTTGTGATTTTGACAAAGTTTGGTTTAATGTGCTTAGGAAGCGTCCGAATTTCGATATGAGTTCAGACGCTTCTCAATGGTTAGATTCACACGTGGCCCAATCAAATTTAACGTCATTAAATATGCCCATTCGAAAAGGTTCTAGAACTTAAACCGTCCGGACGGTATTTATGGGTCCGGACGTTTTGACATCACGTGTCTGAAGTTTTGCAACGTGGAACCACACAATTCGAGGAAGAAGCATTATACCTGTGCGGACTTTTTTGCCTTCGGAATTGATTATTTTTTCGTTAGAATGCTTTGATGACGTCCGGACTGAATTGAGTGTTCATGACGATTTTTAATTTGTCACTATATGCTGACGATTATTATTCGTTAGGTAATGTTCGGATGTTTTATAAAAAGTCCGGACGGTATTGTAAAAATTGTGACGATTCTAATTGTCACTCAGTTACGATGATTTGGAATTTGTCACCCAGCAAAGAGTCCGAACGGTTTTATTTTGAGTCTGACGGTATTTGTATTTTGTGACTATTTTTATCGTCACTCATTCGCGACACGTGTATGTTGTCACACCAGAAATACGTCCGAACGTGTTTTTGACTGGTCTTTTAATGTTCCTGGATGGTTTTGGGTGACGAAATTAATATTTTGTCATAGAAATTTCACTTTAGGTGACAAAATTTTGTTTGACACCCAAAATTTTGTGACCTAAAACTAAATTTCTTGTAGTGTGATTAGACTCAAGCTAGAGTCAGACATATATTCCAAAAATATCTTAGCTACCCACCCACGTGCCATCTAATCCTGGCTATCGACACGCTCCTAATCAACATCTGAAAATAAAGAAAACAATAGCGGGTGAGTTCGAGAACTTAGTAAGCAAGATCATTATGCTAGTGTGTATCCCATGAGCCGCACTGTAATAGTAAGAGACTAAATTTTTAAAATCTTTCTAAATTTTTGAAAGTTGTTTTTTTTTTTTTTTAACCATTCCAATAAAATAGTTTTATCTATATAACATAATACTATAGAAAATATTTTATAATAAAACAGTTTTATCTATATAACATAATACTATAGAAAATCAGTTTTATCTATATAAGAAAATCCCTTTGGCAATAACTGTGGGTCACGTTTACCCCGTGACAGGGTGTATAGTTGCTACCTAGTTTGGGGATCAGCCAAACTAAGCCAATACTATGGGTATAATTCTTCCTTACTAAGGCTTGGTCATGTCCAAGTGTGTACTCGATAAGAATCTACAAAATAAACCACTCCATTTCCAGAATGGGTGCACTCAATAGGTTGAAATTGGTACCAATGCGATGTCTTTGTAACTCTGGGCCTCAGGGTTTGAACATACATAATATATGATAAAATAAACTTGGCTTTGAACTTCGCATCTTTCTCTTCTTTTTTTGAAATATCAAACACAAAATCTTGAATAACAATAAATAAATAAAAGCTTTGTTTTAAACATTGAAAACATCCTGAAGTAAATATCAAAAAGCTTTGTTATAAACATTGAAAACATCATGAAATATCATTGGTCATAAAAATAGGCTCGTGTTTACACATTTCATGCAATAATATTTGACAAATCTTTGACAATTTTATCATAAAGTAATGCACATAAAACTCCAAGGGTTTTCAAAAAAACATGCAATTTCAAATATCACCTCGGTCTTTTAGAAAATCTAGTATAATAACCCCGTTTACCTGAATCTTCAAGCAAATAAGCCTTTGACTTAGCGCCTATCAATAAAAAAATTTAACCCCTTATAATATGCTCAAACAGAAAGACAGCTGAACTCTAAATCTGCTTGACAGGATTAAATCCGAAATTCATTGGTCAGATTCTAAAATATAGCTTACCTATCTCATGTTTCCTAAAATCCCAAAATTAAAATATGTTCTGCTCTAAGATGTTAACTATACACTTGTAAAATTTCAATCCAGATTCCTAGTACAACTCAGTCAATAAAATCAACATTCACTGCTGTTCACGGAGTCAAACTATACCTTGAATAATTTAGTACTCATCAATTCCAAAATTAATAAAGATCTATCCCAATATCCAAAAATCCCGAAATGTATACCACAGATTTATATATGTTCTATAAAGATACCCATAAAATTTCCATTTGGAAATTCAAACCCTAGCTATGTCATTTGGTAAAAAACTCTAATTTGTATTACAAGATCTTTCTCAGCAATTCTGATTTCTCTAAGCCTAAACTTTGAATTTTCAAACCATATCAATACATCTCCAAAAATTACGAAACTTTAACCCAATCTCCTACAGATGTCTAGTAAGACATATCAAAAAAAAATTTAAAAACTTCTAGGGTCGGCTATACAAAAATAATTCGATCTCCTACTCAGATAAAAAACCGGAATTTTCGTGAACAAAATTTTGTACCCAAATTTCAATTACACCAAGAAACCCATTAAAACTATTTCGAAAATCTTGAAATAATTAGGGCCAGATCTAGACACCATATGGTTTGATCTCTCATTGAAAAAATACAAATAAAATATCAAGAAATTCGAAATACCTGAATTTGCTTCAAGAAAATTCGTCTAGATTGTTGAAAGTAAGAAAATCCTTCTTTTCCTCTTGTTGGCATAAAAGTGTGGTGTGTAAAAATTAAAACTGATACGTAAATCTATATATATAGACTCCCACTAGTAATGACTCCCTTTAAAACTCTAAAAATTTTAATTTAAAAAATCATAAAATCTTTAATATTTTAAAAAAAGTTTGACAAAGTCAAAGATAAAAAAATTCAACAGTTTAAATGATTTAAACTCAAATTTCAAATTTGAAGAAGACATTTCAAATTTCAAATTTCAAATATTAAATAAGAAATTTAAATCATTTTAAAAATAGATCTCGGGTGCCACGACATCAAATCCCAAAGCATTGCAATGTTAGAAAAACAAAAATCTCCAAGTTTGAACCTGACCGAAACCCTAAACAAAATGATTCAGATGATCACAGTGGATGAGACGTAGTTGCTTACCACGGATTACAGTGTTAGAAATCCAAAAGTCCCAAATTGTAGTCAGACCAAAACCCTAGGCACAAACAAAAAATGAGATTAGCAAGCATCTTACAAATAAAATAAATCAATGCAAAGTACGATGGGAAATGAGAAATCAGAGTGAATGGCGGCGATTGATCAACAAGCAAATGGTCTCCAAAGTCTAGGCTTCAGTGGCTTTGTAATGCGAACAAGTCGAACGGAATAGAGAGTGAGAGGGAGAAACAGGTGAAAAAAGTGTGCCTAAATCTCTAATTTGTTTCATTATACATCCCCAAGTATTAAAAACCAAAATGCATTATCGCTCTTCGTTCGATTTGGTCGTTAAAATAGATAGAAAGTGATGTTGACTAAATAAAATGCCCCTCCAACACAAAATTAGAAAAAAATAAGAATAGTGAATAATAAATAAAAAATAAAATACAAATAATATCTAATGTTTTAATTTTTTAAAATTTCTCAAATTTTTAGTAATTTTTTCCTGGAGGGGCATTTCAGTCACTTTTCATTTGATTTCGGTCTTGTAGGCTGATACTTTCTTGGGCTTTTAGGATTCGAAGGCCCATTGGGCGAGCACTTTCTTTTAACTCATAAGTTTTCTAGTGTTTCATTCGGGACGAACCAGGCCGATATTTTCATACCCATCACAAACATTATTCCTTACATTCATATTTGAAATAAAAATGTTGAAGAGGCACGTAAGTTCACCATGTCCTGATCATGAGTGAAATATGTGCCATGGAAGCTATGAAATTAAGTAGCATGCAGCTAGCTAGGATGATAGAATCATGTACCTAATTTTGAATTTTGTGTCCTCAATTAAGTCGCATGTCAATGTTTAAGTTCTTTAAAATTGTTGCATATATTCGTTATACATATCGGAAAATGTACCAACAACTATTTAAGACAGAACAACGCTGCGTTGGGCTCAACAAAGGGATATTATTCCTACGGAAAGAACAAAATATCAAGAGGGGGTTTCCCATTGGGGGTCAGCCTCCAATGCTTCAGTCAGTTTTCTCTCCCTTTTCTTAGTTAGTAATATGTCCATGAATCTGTAAAAAATCGTAGC
The DNA here is from genome assembly GCA_003952965.2 of Morella rubra. NCBI lineage: Eukaryota > Viridiplantae > Streptophyta > Magnoliopsida > Fagales > Myricaceae > Morella > Morella rubra. The sequence continues at coordinate 9,972,279 of CM025853.1, forward strand.
CACAAGTAGAAGCCATACCTTGCTTTGTCTTTTTTCCCCTCCTTTATACTCATCAGAAAGGGGTATATCAGACTTCTTCGCTCGAAGGGACATCCCCTTTTTCCTCCTGTCATGCTAGACCATCCAGTCTGCCTCAGGGGACCAGTTTGGAGGCTAGCACCGCCTAATAAGTTCTAAGGTGTCCACGCTCTACCAGTATAAGTTTACCCTTTACGCTCGTGACATCGTATCAGATGGGCCTTAAATTATTGAACCTAGGGGACTCATCTCCTTGGATGGAATTTGACATGTGGCCCACTCCCTCTCGGGATATAGGGCCTTATCAAGTTGAAGTTCCTAGGATTAAGGCAACCTAAAAGGGGGGTTGAATTGGGTCTCCAAACTTTTTGGATTTTAACCCCCAAAAACGTGTTTGCAAAATAAGGACTAGTTTAGCACAATTATATTGATGTAATAGGTAAATAAGTATTGAATGTAAAGAGTAGGATAGAAAAGCAAACACGAGATTTTTAGGTAGTTCGACTATACCTTCATAATGTATGCCTTTGGATCTACTTCTTTCATAATTTCAGTGCACTAATATGCCCTTGTCAAGAAGGCTTCCTTCTTCACACTCAACTTCCTCTTTACTGTGCACAATTCCTTCGAAAATTTGGGCGATCTTTACTTGCTCCACCGCTAGATTATAAGTGTTAGTCTCGGCCTCCACACTGAATGGTAGATAGCTTTGTCTGTCGTCTCCGACATCTCTAGTCGAGGAACTTCCAATTTTCAAATTGCATTTGATGAGACCCACTTTCCTGTAATACCGGCATAATCGTATAGTCTTGGGTCTTGTGGCTCGAATCAATGCATAGAGAACACATCTGCCACTGCTTTCGCTGTCTTCACCTTCTTTAATTCCATAATCTCTAACATCCTAGTCAAAGCAGCAATACGAGCCTAGACGTCAATATCCTCTTTGATTTCATATTTACCCCCACCACCAATTGCTCTCTGAGGTTGTACTGCCAATGGTGCCTGGTCAGATCGTGTATTCCATTGTTGGGCACTTTCAGCAAGGTAATCGAAAAACGTAATGCTTGATCCGATTTCTTGCTAAAGAATTCCCAGTTGCACATAAAGGTCTCATCACCTCTTGCATAAATTGACTGATTTGCTGTCGTAGAAATTGAGTTCTTGAAAAGGAGATTTTTTTATAAGAACTCACATTGCATATCAGACCAGCTAGAGATAGAATTAGGCCTCAAAGAATTAAACCAAATCTTCACTTTATCCTTTAAAGAGAAAGAAATAAACGAAGTCTAATAAACTCAACAGTGCCAGCTTTAGTAATAAAAGTAATGCAAGCCAATTCAAAGTCCGTCAGGTGCTGGTAAGGACTCTCAGAATCCATTTGTGGAACTGAGGTATCACTGACATCATCCCATGCTTATTCGTAAAATTAGGTGCATCATTAGGTAAAACAATGCATGATGGTGTAGTGGTGCGTGTGGGCTGCAAAAAATCTTTAAGATGCGTGGTGCAGGTGCAGCCATAGCTTCTTCAAAATTTTCTTCTACAAAAGGATTGTATAAATCAATTTCAGTATCCTCACTTGTAAAAGAGACATAAGAACTATCTGCTCTGTACTGTGAATATCACTACTAGTACTAGGTGTAATTTTGTATAATCTATTTGAAATGTCTCTGACCCAAGGCATCAAACATCAGTCCAAATAGCAGAGGTTCACCAATACAGTAGAAAACAAATAAAGGTGCAACAAAGATATGTAACTAAAAGGTTGTTGATATATAAAATAAAGGAAAATCACAAGTTTGAAACCAAGTCTAATGATCCCCGGCAACGGCGCCAAAAGCTTGACTCACTCTAAAATGAGCAGCACAAAGGCTATCCCAAGTATAGGAGTTTTGTCGTGTAATAATTATCCCAAAAGGCCAGATCGTCTCCTGAGAAAAAATAGACTTATTTCAAACTCCTGAAAAATAAAGAGAATATAAAAGAGTTTACTGAACACAGTTCAGATTCATATTTTTGGATTTTGGAGAGTTTGAAACGAAATTAAAACAACACAAAACATAACTAAGAATATAACATGCATTAATGTAAATGACGAAAGCAAATAACGAAATTAAATGACAAAAAATAAATAATAAGAAGTAAAGGACTAAAATTAAATGACGAAAAGTAAATGACAATAAGCAAATGACAAAAAAATGAAATAATAAGTAATTGAAAACGAATAAAAAAGAGACACAAATTCTTGGATTAAATAATATCGTCTTATTACAACCCAATATTCAAGTCAAAAGAAAAAAAAAAAAAACATAGTCTGAAATTTAAATAGAAATTACTGAAAATTAAAGTGCAAGTAACTTAAATCTAAATCCTAGGAATTGAAATACAAGACATTGGAATAATAAAGCATAAAAGAAACTAATCTAAAAACTGAAAATATTGAAGAGAGAGAGTAGAGATACGGCCAAAGAGAAAAAAATAGGAGAAGAGCATTAGGTGAGAGTATCGGCAAAGGGAATAAATTGAGGGAGAAAAGTGATAGTCCCTAAACTCTACCACAAGTGCATGGGTGATGACAAGTAAAATAGGGCAAAAAGAGTATCGTTTTCACAAGGAGGAGATTCAAGTACCAATTTATAAAATTTCCTATATTATTTAGACATCCCAAATTGATGTGAATGATTGCAAATTCTTAACATGAAAAATCAAATATTAAAGATTTCTAGGGCTTGGATTTCATCAATTGAATTCTTTCAATGAGTTTAAACCTGATTGCTGCATTAATGTTTTGTTAATCACAATACCAAATTCTTTTTTATGTGATATCCTCTTTCAAGGTATAACACCTATACCTATATTAATCCTATGTCTACTTTCGTGATCAGAGAAATTGATAAAGATTCATTATGCTTTGTTGAATTATTGAATATAGGTCACAAGGGTGTGTATTTATTTCTAAATTACACTACCAAAGTTTGATGAATTCACGAACTAATATTAAACTTCAACTTTCGTTACTTCATTCAACAACTTAAGCATGCAATTCATTGCAGTAAATTGCAAGAATGAAAACGAAATCATCACAATTGCAATTAACAAATTATATTCATTACATTCATACTCAAATCATATCAAAAATTCAATGACTGCGTCCTAGCCCTAGAATAAGAAAAATAGTAAATCATAACTAATAAAACAATTCCATTATTTTTCAAAGATAAATTCAAAAGCTTAATAAACTAGAGAAAGAAGAAAAATTCTGAAATTGCAAAAATTCTCAACTACGAATACATATCTATTTTTTATGTATTAAATCAATTCCTATTTTTCATTTTTTTTCAAATTTTAAAACAAAATCTCTTTTGAAATTTAAAATTTTAAAAATGATTTGCTTTTCAAATTTAAAACCAATTATTTTTTCAAATTTTAAAATAGAATCTCTTTTCAAATTTCAAAATAGATTTGAAATCCAAAATTCTAGGCTGATTTTATTACCCACTTCCAGCTGGATTTAGAGCATCAAAAAGACATAATTTGGAGTTTGATCCTTACGAAAGTTTTAAATCTCGTTCTCAGCTTTCCATCATCTGAGCTTGCTTTTTTGAACTTCTAGAACTCTAGATAGAGACCAAAAATCGAAAAGTATCTGGGTTGCAGTAAACTTCTGGACAGATTCTAACTTCTCTGTTTTTTGTAGATTTTGAACTTCAAAATGGCTGGGTTTTGGAGTCTTCATAAAAGTTTTAGGCCTACATCTTAGCTTTTCAACAAGCAAAACGACACCTGAATCTGATTTCTATTGCTCTAGTTAGAATCCAAAAACCGAACAATATTCTATTTTTACTAAACTAGCTCAACTAGGATTTGCTCTCTCGACTTAGACCGATTTCTGCTCTTTTCATCAGCTCAATTTGAACCTTATTGAATAATTAAATACCTGCAAACATCAAGAATTCCTAAGAATTAAATAAATGTAAAAAACACTTAAAATTCTAGACAAACAAGCTAAAAAACATACAAAACAC